>CM043119.1:30759754-31328165 GCA_023701765.1 Hylyphantes graminicola
TCTATTCATCTAGGTGTAAAAAATCCGTTTAACAAGGAAAACTAAATCATTTTTTAGAGAAATATTCTTTTTTTTACTAAAATTACCCAAGTTTAACTTTTAGGAACAAGTAAAAAGAACCAAGCTTTTCCGCACAACTTTAATGTGTTCCCGTAATGGCTTCTATAAAGTCATACACGCGCAGTGTTTTCCTGCGGTCGTGCTTCAACCGTTATTTGTGGGAGGAGGGGAAACAAAACGTTAAAGTTTAACTTTAATGTTATTTGCCAAAACGGAGATGGGGTACATAAGGTTTTGGAACAGAAAGTTAACCCCACTTTATGTTTTGTCACATATGCCGATTTTTTTTTTTTTTTCATTTTAGTAATATGCATAAATTCTACGAAACTTCCATTTTTTTAAAAATTCAATGTTATGCACGAACATTTGTTAAAGAAGACGAGTTATATAAAAAAGCGTTATTAAACTTATTTTAAAAATAGATACAGTCTTAATGTATGGTCAACCTTACAAACAATTTCGAAATTTTTTTAAAGGTAGTTACATTACTAAGTTGATTACCAGTTGATTACATTTTATTAATCTAAAATTAGACCTGACTAATTTTAGATTAAGACTGACCGTCATTTGTATTCATTTTCACTCATTCCATCATAATCAATCTTTGAATAAGAAAGTTTGGCTTAAAGTCTCTAAAAATAACCGTAATAGTCAGTATAAAATATGACTGAAAATCTTACGTGCGCTTTTGAAATGCAATAGTGCAATGGAAAAGAGGACAAATTGAGTGAAGTATAAGTCAGAGAATTCTCTTATAAATTACCTTATTTGAATTCACATGAATAGCTTTATGTACTATGTTAATAAAGATAGGAAAGCTTGCAATGGCCGTACAAGGCAACTCGATCAATTGACAAGATTGTTATTAAATATACAATTATATTATAGAATTTCTGTACTTTGATTTCTAATTAATAATTAAATGTTATTAAGTGTCTGTATCTTATTTTATTTGCTATACATTAGTCAGCCATGTTAAATTAGAACTAAAAATTAATGTATCAATCTAGAACATGTATAATGATAATAAAATAAGAAAAAATGTAATCCCCAATGTATTTAAATGAGCGTATAAAACCACTAAATCAAATCCCCATTATCATCTTTCTCTATATTTAAACGTGAAACAAACATATTAACATAAATAATAAACCCTCAATTCTAAATAAAATAAAAAAATCACAAATTGGAAATTTCTTATGGCATTGTATTGATAACAGAAAAAAAAAAAAAATGGTGGTTGGGGTTAAAAGGAAAAAAAAAAAAAAAAAAAAAAAACAATAGAGCCAATGATGATGATCCGTTTTGGCAAAAACCCTCCAGCCGAATTATCCCATCTGCTGAGCATCTGAATTGATAACCCAGAAGATCGGTATTCAATAATAATGCACTTTTTGTAAAAATGGGAAATGACCTGACTTGAATCGGCACAATTATAGTTATTTGCCAATTTTAATTCTGCATCTCGAGAAAATAATAGCAAGTAAATGGAGTACAAGAAATGAGGACATTTAGTTAAGTGGTTCTTAAGATTCACTTGTTTATTACTTATTTTAACACTCTGTAAAAAATGGGTTCTCAAATTTAAAAATAATTTTCTCTTTTTTGATAATCTCATTGGTTTATTTTGTCTCCATATACATTGCTCGCAAATTTTTATGAATTTGTTTGTTTTTTGTTTGTTTTTTGTTGTGTAAAATTTTTTCTTTTTTTTTCCAATTTGAGGTAACGTGTGTTCTCATTTTTGAAGATGCATGCACTTATTTGAGAAACTTAATGCTCTCATGTTTCATGTAGCAATGTTTGCAATTCAATTTAATGAAAAAAAACTATTGAAATAACTGTAATATTCATAATATTCCACCGAAATTATTCGCCAAGTCACAAAGTCCCGATGGTGTCAGCGTACGATGTCACTCGAAGTTCCGCTGGGTGCCCGCTTATGCGTCGGCATCGTCACTTACCATGGTATTCGGCCAGGAGTCCAAAGTCCGATGGTGTCAGCGTACGATGTCCACTCGAAGTTTCCGCTGGGGGTGCGTTATGCGTCGGCATCGTCCACTTGACCAGGTTCTAATATAACGAGGCGTTATCGTCCAGAGTCCAAAGTCCCGATGGTGTCAGCGTACGATGTCACTCGAAGTTCCGCTGGGTGCCCGCTATTGCGTCGCATCGCGTCACTTGACCATGGTTCAAATAACGACGGCTTATTGCTATTTAAATCTCCTAAAAAGGAGGCTGGTATGTTAATCTCCAAAAGGAGTGCTAGAAATTCGGCCAGAGTCCAAAGTCCCGATGGTGTCAGCGTACGATGTCACTCGAAGTTCCGCTGGGTGCCCGCTTATGCGTCGGCATCGTCACTTGACCATGGTTCTAAATAACGAGGCGTTATTGGCTATGTTAAATCTCCTAAAAAGGAGGTTAAATCTCCTAAAGGCAACCGGAAACGAATACATTACCTAGAAATAGGCAACCGGAAACGATTACATTACCTACCTTCCTAACCAAAAACAGATGTTATTTCTTTATTATACCGAGAAACAAACTCGTTAACAGCCATCATACTATTTCCATACCAAATAAAATAAAAGGGCACAAATCGGTAATTTCTTCCGGCATTGTGTTGATAACAGCAATAGTGCCAATGATGATGATCCGTTTTGGCAAAGACCCTCCAGCCCTATTATCCCATCTGCTGAACATCTGAATCGATAACCCAGAAGATCGGTATTCAATATTAAAGTACTACTTGAATGAGTGGGAAATGACCTGACTTGAATCGGCACGAGTATCGTTATTTGCTAGTTCCATTTCTGCATCTCGTGAAAAGAATAGTAAGCAAATGAAGTTTCAAGCAATTGGTATTTTCAGCAATTGGACTCTTTAGAATCGGATGTCTACGGAAATTATAGTTTTTGTACACTGTTAAAAATGGTTTCTTAAATTTGAAAATTTTTATTTGGAGAATATCACAGTATCATAATATAACTTATTTCATTGTTTTCAAAACTGAAAGCATGCGGTTTTTGAATTTTAGATCATTCATATTACCATTTTATCGAAAGTATGTGATTATTCAAGTAATTTCAGGTTCTCAATTTTTAGGATGTGCGAGTTAAATAATTTTTTTAAAAATCTTATTTTTGAGTATGTATAGGTATACACCATTGTAATTTTATGACAACTTTGAAAGTAAGTTAGCATTTAGTTAATATGTACTTATTTTAGTTACCATTATTATAAAAGCCTAACAGTACTCCTACTAAAAATAACATTCCTTAAAAATAATATAACATACGGTTCCACAACGTTAGAACATTGCGAATTTAAATAAAAACACCAATTGGGGAATAGTTTCAAATTGTATGCAATTATGGGTGAAATAACATACTGTAAATGATGCTTGGAGGTAACATATTTTATGTGAGCTAGACATGCAAAATAAGTAGAGAGAAAGGATTTTCACGTGTTCAACATTTGCAATGAGTCGTCGTTATTTGTAAGGATCAAAAGACTTGAGCATCACATAAAATTCACTACATTGGAAATGTTTGGTTCGGCGATCGCTTTGATGGCCAGAATTGAATTCGCTTGCGTTGATATTTGGTTTGGTAAAAATTCAACTGTAACCAGACTGTTTGTTCATATGAAGATATTAAAGATTAGATTTATAATTACTAAGTATTACTTCTACAATAACTATTATATTTGTTCTTCCTCTCCTTACGCGGACTTTTTCACACACAAATGACAATAAATTGATAGTTCAACGAAAATAAATCCAACTAAACATACCTTTATATAATAAGGATTGTGCACGTTAAATCCGCAGTGGACTAGCACATAGCAACCACATTTGTTACTGATAAACATTGACTTAAATTAACGACTTAATGTTTATATTAGCTGTGTTTTAACACTCTGAAAGTCGAGCTTGAAATATAAAACTGGAAACGTATATTCTCTATTTCTTACTATATATCATTTAGTGTTTGCAAATGCATTTAGACTTTAACTTTGTAACTTGACCTAGGCTATGGTCTAAAGCGGCATTCCTATAAAGAGAATATGTACTGGAAAATAGCAAAACCTGCAAATAATCACGGAGATACACTAATGCAACACTCGTTAAATCTGTGGACTGCAAAGTCCCCACTCAAACGATTCCGTTGGTTGCCAGCTCAGGTATTGGCCTCGTCACTTGACAATGGCTCTCAATTACAAGGTTAAATTCGCTGTGTGAAAAGCTCCTTATGGAGGCTAAAAATTAACAACCGGAAACGTTCAAATTAACCCACACTTTGTTAGGACTTTATCAAATCAACACACAGTTTGTTTCAAATGCGATTTCAATAAGATTTTTGGGGGTGAAATGGTGAGCGAAAAAGGATTTTGGGATCAGTTGTTCTTGTTTAAATTGGTAGTGAGGATGTTATTTTTCTCTCCATTTCTTATTTAAATTGATTCGAAAGGGTTTTGTGCTATGAACCATTTAATGCTAGATTTTTAGTTGTTGTTGTAGGGGATATTTAGATGAAATGGTAAATAGGCAAATCATTAACTTGAAAATACTTTGTTACTTTTAAGAAATTTTCATGCGCGTTATTTTAAGTCTAAGAGTATTTTTCTAGCATGTGCTAAAAGTTTTTTTTATTTCAAGTTACCCAAAGGGTTACTTATATTTTTCGATCAACATTTTACCGATGCGAGCAAACATCATCTTATATTTCATGCAGTAAATATCTTAAGATAGGATTTGTTTTAGAGTAAAGTAGTATACATGTATATAAATTTTAACGAATAACATAAATTTTATTTTATTTTCGGATACAAAGGGAGTAAGCCGAGGTAGTTATTTAACCCAAGTAGGTTTGTATTTCTATGGTTGAATTTGTCAACGAATTATCGACTAATACGAGTACTTAAATTAATTTTTCACAAATTAACCTTTCAAAAAATTTAAATTGCTCCTCGAAATTCTGTTTTGCAAAAAAAATCTATGTATTTATCGTCAAAGTACTGTTTTCAGAAAAGGTTTTACAAACAAAATCCTTTGTATTAATATTTATCTCCATTTTGAAGTTTAAAGTTTAAGAAATATGCTAGTATTTCAAAAGGGTAACAATATATAACTATAAAGTTTAAAAAAATAACATTGATAATGAAGAAATTGGTTGATTTTCCACTTATCGCATGTTTGCAATAACTTTCTCTTCAAATTATCAGTACTGTGGTATGTGTAATATAGCATAAACAAGATATCAATTATCTCAACTTACATCTAATTCCTCATGTAAAAAAAAAAAAGATTGTAAATAAAAAATTATATTTTCTTAATTTTTTCATAGTTATAATATACTTATTGATTAAATAGATTATTAAAAAAAATATGGATTTTTTTTTTTGAAAATTTAAATGAGTTACCAAGTTAATTACCGAGAAGATTGTTGAACATTCTATTGTATTATGTCATCTTCAGATTCCTCTACAAATATCCCTGTTGTGGTTTCCATTATCCTTATTATCCATCAAAGTCGATGCGTTGACTACAAAATGATCGCTTAATCTGAGGAGGCATTCAAATCCTTGCTTTCAAACGCAGGTGTAAATCCAGTAATATATGTGATTACGTCTCCGTTGGACAGAGCGAAATTTGCATGAATGGTTTGACTAAGTGTGATGCGCAACTGTATATAACGCTACCACATTCAATGCTTAAAGTGCATTCGATGCATCCGGTATGTGATATAATGGCATCGAATGAATGAACACTGACAATTATTCTGGCATTGTACATTCTGTTACAAATCGCTTGTGCGAATAACTTATGCAGATATTTTGAAGCGTATGGCTCGGTCAGATTACTTGCATGCTAATTAAAACAAAACTGCATTGTGTTGCACAGTTAAAAATATTCGTTACGTTACTTTTATAGATGGCTTGTTCAAGTTTAGATTGCTTTAAAGCATTTTCGAGTTTTCATAGAAATTATAAGCAAAAACGTGCTGGTTGGTTTCTAGTTTCTAATAAAAGTAACTGTTGTATTCTTCGAACAGAATCCTTGTTTTCAAACACAGATGTAAATCCAGTAATATATGTGATTACGTCTCCGTTGGGCAGAGCGAAATTTGCATGAATGTTTTGACTAAGTGTGATGCGCAACTGTATATAACGCTACCACATTCACCGCTTAAAGTGCATTCGATGCATCCGGTATGTGATATAATGGCATCGACTGAATGAACACTGACAATTATTCTGGCATTGTATATTCTGTTACAGATCGCTTGCGCGAATAACTTATGCAGATGGCTGTGGGGCGCCCTGTGGTCAGTGTCTTTATCTACGGATCGGAATGTCCCGCGATCGAGTCCTGGTATCTGAAAACCCACCGAGAATATGCGGAGTACGTGCTCGTTAAATCTGTTGAGTACGAAAGTCGTGTGGGCGGTCATTGCGCAGTTTCCCGCGGGTACAGGTTCCTGGAGACTATTTCCCTCCTCTTCAGGGACATATCTAAATTGTGGAGGCGGCGCGCAATAGATGGCAGTACCTGTCACGTATATGTGTGCATGTGAGTGTGAGCGTGTGCTGTGACTGTCTTACTTGACGAAGGTTTATAAGCGGCTCTCTGAGAAAGCACACAAGCCTGAAAATATATGTATCCCAACCAACCAACTTAGGCAGATATTTGAAGCGTATGGCTCGGTCAGATTACTTGCATATTAATTAAAACAAAACTGCATTGTGTTGCACAGTTAAAAAAAATTCGTAACGTTACTATTATAGATAGCAAATGGCCCTGGCTTGTTCAGGTTTATAAAGCTTTAAAGTTTTTTCGAGTTTTCATAGAAATTATAAGCAAAATCGTGTTAGTTGGTTTCTAGTTTTCAATAAAAGTAACTTTTGTATTCTTCGAACATAACTTTTAAAAACTGGACAGATCAGTCGCCCAAAATTTTCAAGTTGCATTCCATATTTTTTATGGTGTTTCTTAATATTTTCAGTTATGACTTGATACAACTTTTGCATCAACAATTATAATTTATTCAATAACGTAAAGAATAGTGTTTTTTTATTACGTATATATTAGATTATTATTAATCTTAAAAAAGAGCAGGAGCTTCCAATTGATTTTCTCTATTTACAACAAACTATGGTTATTTATATTGCAAAACATTACGTTTAGCAATTTTTTGCTAAAAGGTTGAAAAACAAATGTACATCGTATTAATTTTGGCCTTAATTGATGAGTTTATTATTCTATTGCTCAATTGATTTAAATAAAAAAAAGCAAATTCCTTAATTCTTAAGCTTCTGCTTCCGTCAAAAAATTTCACTAGTTAACTTATCCTTCTCTTAAATAATTAAAATAACAATAACCTATCTTATGTTAATGAACAATTTAAATAAAAATATAGCAATTTCCATAAAGGATGCAAAGATTTTATTTTAGAAATAAGGGAGCCAAAAACAATTCACAATCAGACTGAAATAATTAACGTGTACTTTTAAGATTCTTTAAAAAGACGTATTTTTTCTTGTAAAGTATTTTTTTTAACTAAGTATTTGTGCTAAGTCTTGGTCTGGAGGGATTTAGAGATTAACTTGTAGAAGTAATTTAATTTTTTTTCAATGACTTCTATGTCATTAATTGCCATTTTGAGCTTAATTAAAATCCCAAGTTAGAAAAATATTCAATTTTCAAAATAGAAAAGAGTATTTTTCTACTATTATTTAACGATATTCAAAACTATGTATGTATAACTCTGAATAAAATAATATCTTATTTATTACGTTTTGCAATTGAGTGAAAGAATTTTTATTTCAAATAATATAACTTATGCTCAAGAAATCTAATAAATGTATGCTCAAGAAATATAATAAATGTATGCTTAAGAAATCTAACAAATGTATGCATTACTTTGTTTAAATAAAGAATAAACGTTTATTAAAAACACAATAAGTACATAACATGTACAATAAGTGCATAGCATGTACAATAAGTGCAAGTATAGCATCATATTTAATAAATAACATAAATATTTTGAAACAACTGAAATATCCTTCCTGTTTTGATATTCGCTTAAAGAATATACATCTTTTTGTAAATAATTCAACCTCAGCTATTCTATACTTTATCTTTTACGAAAAAAAATCAACCACTAACGAAATTTTAAATATTCATGCAAGCAAATAAAACTTTAGAATACAAAATTCCTTTTACGATAGCATACTTCTCCCTTTAACTATCCTCCCTTGTACCATAAACCCAGCACGCTATGGCCGTAAAACCACATAAAGTTGTTTCTCCAGCTCTCACATAAAAACAAAAAGCGGCTCTGCCAAAAAAATCCCGCAAACCTAACCTCTGCAATTTCACCATTTAAGCCACTACGAGAGACCGCTGAAGCGATTAAAGCTACATATTTGTCTACAGAGAAATCCCAAAATAATCCCTGGGGATAGATAAGACTTCATACTGTTGTATCTTGTGGCGTAGGAGAATAAACGTGGAAAGGGTAAAAAAAACGGCGGATAAATTATCTACCGATTAGCTGAACACTTCGACATCTTAAGCGGCTCAATGCAGAAAACGGCCCGATAAAAAGAAACCGATGATTGTTTTGCTGCTTCAAAGGCTTAAAATCGAATTAGTGAGATCTTTTTTATATCTGTAGACATACAAAATCAGGGATATGGAATTCGTCTTTATTGTGAGTTTTTTCGTCAGTCTTTAGTATCGTCACCTAATTTGATTGGTCAATTCGATTTTTTTTTGCTTACGTTATAATACCACGGTCAAGTACACACTGATGCAAATTATTTGATTGGTTTTACCATAATAATATATCCTGGTTGCTGCAACAGCTATGTAGTGAAATGTTTTACCATTGCTTTGGTATTTCGTTGAACGTTTGAACCTGAGAAACTAAAACCTGAGAAAAGAAGCGCCAAGTTTCTAACAGTGTGTACAAATGAATATAATAGTATTTACAACAATTAGTAAGCTTTGTGGATAGTACATACACTTTAAAGATTCCTCAATTGCATGTTAAAATACTTTAAATTTACATAACGCTAGATAATCAAATTCAAATTTAATGTGAATTTAAATTTCATATATGCTTTTATATAAAATTGTTTAAATGAAAACACATAGTAAAAATGCAAGTACACATTGTGTACATTACTAACATTTAAAGATATTTTTGTAACTGACCGTTTGATGATAAAGTATAATAATAATAATTTATTACAAAATTGAAAAAGTACAATTGATTAGAATTTTTTTGAATTATACAGATTGAAATATTGACGATATTTTTTCTGAGTAACCGTTTAATTAGAAGTTTGGAGAAAAACCACCGCATAACTGGGATTTCAGTAAATTTCTGATCATGCAAATCTCTTCAATTAATTGGCGTAACGGTTTAATTTTCTTACTAACAGGTCGATTGCTTTGATGAGCTAGTCATCTATTAAATATGAGCAATTTATTAAATTGAGTGCAAAAATGTGTTACTTTGTCCTTAAAATGGGCATAGCTATGTTTAAAGTGTTATCTTTATGGACTTCAGTTCAAGAACAGCTTTTTACAAAAGTTCAGTAATCTGGACTTACATATCTTACTTATTGTTTTTGCGATTAAATTAATGATAATGCGGCGAAAGATAACATTTTATGAAAAGAAACATTATTATGTTTTGGGGCAGTTTTTTGGACTCGTATAGAAATTGACGTTGATAACTATTGAGAAATGTCTCAAGAAAGGATATATAAAGATTTTAACTTAACGTATAGGTTTTATTTTAAGAAATACAACTTCTAGCATAAACCTCTTAAAAATTAAATTAAATTGATTAAACATAAAGTGTTGCAGTAGACTTGAAAAAAATGGTAGTTTACAAAATAAAAATTACTCACACACACATTCACAAATAAATTGGTTATTATTAACATTTTTAAGTCAAAACAAAGTCACAGGGTACAAATACAATTGAAAACGTTTAAAACTTGTTGACACTATTTATTATAAATGTGTTTTATGTCGTATTCAATTCTGTATCTAATTGTTTCGGCTTAATTCTTTTTAAGAAAAATATCAAATATTTATACAACACATAAAAATTGTCCATCTTCTCTTCTTGAGCTACTACACTAAAAAAAAGATTTGTGGCCGGAAGATTTTTTTATTGATTTTCTTTATCGGTTCGAAGAACATGGTAACTTTTGTTTTAGTATTTTTATCGACCAAGGCAAAAAATAAAGTTTACAAGCTTTTGCACTAAACATCGTATAAGCATTTATATTTCAAATTGTTTTCTGTTCTGTTTGACTTTTTACAGTACTTCTCACTTTAACAGTTTGTATTTATAAAGAAGTCAAAGAATAAAAAATATATTTTTAACAAAGAATAGATACTTCAAATATTAAAGTATTAATAGAAAGATAAATAAAAGAAGCGTTTGAAAAAAATTTCAAAATATAAATGAACATGCTATCATTGTAAAGTGAGAAGCTAAAACGCGTCCTAGTTTTTTAACGTAAGCAAACCGTTATTTACAAACAAAAAATCGAAAACTTATAAGAGTATAAAAACAGCATGGATTATTATTTGGCGTGATCTAACGCGTAGCGTTATCTCACGTGATCTTTCGTGTTATAAAATAATATATTTATTATCTTGTAAGGCTGTACTTTTATGCGTATATGCTAGCAACAAAACAGGTTTTTTTTTGTTTAAACTAGTTAATATATATCTCAAAATATTTTGATGGCATTTTGAATGACTAATTGTTCATTTTACTTCTCGCCTTTAAAAAGTTTTTACCCCTCCTTTACAAAAAAAAAAACTTTGAAATCAGTGCAAGGTTTAAAGTACGCATACGTTCTACCTGGTTTGAAATTTTTAAACCTAATGGCACCTTTTGTTAATTTTTGTTTTATGATGCATGAGTAATAGTACGTTATTTAAATACTAATCATGAACTATCATTCCATTTACTATTTATCAAAGCTCAAATGTAAGATTTTTTTTTTCATTATATGATCTTAGTAAGAACTATTCACCTGATGAAACAATATATATCTAAACTCACTACCTTCAAATTTCAGGAATGTACAAATGAATTTAAATAAATTGGCTTAAGTAATACATATCTGGGTCATTCCTGAGAAAACGTACAATTTGAGGAAAAAATCTCGAAAAAAAAATATTTATGAAAGTTTTTGAAACTTTGGATATGAATTATCCTTACGTACTGCATTGGAAAAATAATGTCAGTCCAGATCATAAAATTAATATTAATTATTCATATAGGAATACATGGACCGAATACACGGACATGATGGTCGCCACGGACATGATAAAATCGTAAATAAGAGTTTCTAGGTGCAAAAGGTTTGGGCTTTAGAGAACGAAACTTGAAAAATGGCAATACGTATATACCTTATTTCTTTTCATAAATACAAAATTATAGGAAAAAATCATTAGCCTACCTTCTTATATCTTGACCACAGAAATTACGCTATGATCTTGTCAATGACCTATTTTTAACTTTCAACTTCGATCTATTTTTTATCTATTGCGGTATTCAAACTATCGACGTGATACAACATTTAAAGTGTATTATTGAAAACTAATAAGACTAAAACAGAGTACTATTATCATTTCTAGATAGTTATGCAAGCTAAAGAATAAGTTGCACACGGACATGACAAAAATCTGTGGGACGCTTTATTTTTACGGAATTTATATATTTATATTTACTTTAATGACTATATTTTATGTTTTGTATGTTCTAGCAGTGTCAGTTGAACTAAAAATTAACTTTAGTTATGAAAAATTGGTATTTAATTAGTATAAACTAACAAAAACAGTTCCCGGACATGACGGTGAGACTGCTCACGGACATGACTTGTCATAGTCTGTGGTCACAAATTTGTACACAGGATAAATAATTTTTTGAATTGTTTCAACGCTAGTAAGCAGATAAAATTTTCCTTATTTTAATTTATTCAAGTGGAAAAATAACTTTTCTTCATACGAACGATATCTTGCGGGGACATGCTTTTGTACGTTTTCTCAAGAATGACCCATCTCCTTAAAAATAAACGCATGCCTTATATTTAGCATGAATTTAAATACCTAAAGTTCAATGAGTTCCCTTGGTACAGAACATTTACTTATATCCATATATATGCAAAAGAACTATACAAAAAAATGCATCATTTTTGACAAATTAATACAATGGATTAATACAAGCTATTAAACTTTCCTACCAACTGTATTGTCTACAACACATTCTTCAGGTTCTTCAAGTACACACATTCACCTGTTCAAATAACTATTACAACTGACGACACAGCTTATTCCATTTTTAATTTTTCGGCTGCGTTCACAGTTCAGTAAACAGGACGCATTGTGCCCACTAATTGAAAATCTATTCTTTAATCATCGACCCTTGAGTGAGAATGTTTTCTGGCATGTCATTAGTAGATAAAAATGGAGTCGCAGCTTATTCTTCAACGAAGAGTAAACAGTTTGGCCCGGGGAGTCAGCACTTGGACTAGTTTTCCTGACTTTTATTGGAGATTAGAGAAGTTTGTTAATTAAAAGTTTGGCTTGTTGAACGCTTTTTTATAAAAGCGTTTTGCAAGTTGAATAGAATGATAGATCTTGAGAAACAATTTAGATATGTTGCATTGATATTTGTGGGAAATTGATGTATGAGTTCAGTCCTAAACAAAGGAAATAAATTTAGTTGGAAAATGAAGTTTATAAAAACACCGATCTGAATAAAAATGTTGTGTTGTCATATATTAAGAGTGCTAGGCACAATTGGCTTAAAAATGTTTTTAAGCACATAAACTTGAAGACTAAATAATTTTCCGAATAAAAGTTAACATATGACAACACAACATTTTTATACAGTTTTTTTTTAACAAAAATGTTGTGTTGTCATAAGTTAAAAATGCTGGAAATATTTCTCTATAATATATTTTTAAGTACATGAACTTGAAATATTAAGTCCATGTATAAAAACTTTTAACTTGAGAAGTTATTTAAAGATTTATTTTGAAGACTATTCTATAAAACGCACTGGCTTTTTTTATTTTATAAAATTGGAAATAGTTTTGAATATAATTTGTAAAATATTATGGATTTTAAAAGCTTTTCTCTCTTTTAAAAATCTGGTTAAACTAGAAGTTTTACTAGATTATAGGTGGAATAAATCATACTGCTAGTAATAACACAATTATAAAATAAATATAATGTAAAAAGCATCTCTATATTTAGGTTGTCTTAAAGAACAAATAAAATATCAAAAAATAATACTCCACTTCCCTAGTTTGGCAAAAAAAAAACTTACTTCAAGTTTACTTTCCGTCGATAACCAATTCAATTTTACTTCCACTTTTGAGGTTCAAAAAATCCATTTGCCCCGAGCGTTTAATATGAACAGTTGGTCTATTATTACTTCCGCAAACAAAAGTAAAGTTTCTGTGCTTTCTTTAGCAATACATATAATAGAAGCCCAACATTGATTTCGATTCCCCAACAAAACAACAATGGCTATAATAACAATAAATGATTTCAACCTCAAACTCCTCTGCACTTCAAAAATGCCACAATAAATAGGAATACTTCTTCCACCACAAAACGTTCTTTTGCATTATAGGAAAAGTATTTTAATATATTCTTTTCTCACACCCAAAGTTTGTTTTTTTCTCTGATAAAAATTATTTTGTTTTCTTTTCGACAAACAGACGACAGGGTCTGAATTTAAATGGGTTGCGGTCAGAGTGATCTTTTATTCAAATACTCTAAATCGTATTTCTGCGTGAAATTTGAATAATGTTTCGCTAACTCGGATCATTTTACGCTGTGATATAACAACAGAATACACAATGTTAAAGCTCAGTGAAAGGTTCATAATGTGATCAAAAAAAGTTTATTTTAAAGAAGGCTGCTGAAGATAAAATTACGTTTATGAATATTTTTTAAGCAATTTAAATTTATTTTATTGCAAAGGCATTTTTAAATTATTTTTGGTGAATAATTTCTGTATTAATCTTTTTTTTTTGTAGGTCGAAGAGACCTAGTGAATTTGTAAATTAATATTTTTTAATAATTAATCTAGACATTTTAAGGGATGGGATAACGGAAAATTACGCCATTGTATTTTTTTTAGTAATGTAACTTTATGTTTAATCCAAAATATTCCACACATAAAGCTACATCATTCCGAAATAAACATAAAGCTACATTAAATACATAATAAATGCATTTTCAATTCATGACTTTGATATTAACAATAGTTTTGTTTACTTCTCTTACTGTTACTGTTTACTTCTTACTGTTTTGTATAAATAGAAATTCCTTTCAAAACCCTATTCAAACCTCCAAATTTTTCACAAAAAGTTCGTTTGCAAATATAAACATAAATAGCATTCTTTACTTTGCAAAGTTTACTTTCAGCAAAATCTCGCATAAAGGAAAATATAATGCATTTCTTTTGTTCATTTCCATTTTTTTTCTCAGAACTTCATTCAAGGCATGGCTCCTTTTTGTTTTTAGTAAACATTTGTGTTTGTCGTGCTTGATTCAGAAACTCCAGGGAATTGCATTTGAAATTCAAAAGTGGCAAACTCCACTCCAAGAAGAAAGTTTCCACTACACTTTGCTACAACAGCAACAAAAATCAGGTTTGTGCATGTTTACCACACAGAATTTCAAGAAAGTAATTTCAATATTCAGTATGATTTTACCGAAGGTGCTTTCTAAGTTCTAAAGAATATTGTTGTATAAGCTCGTGGTTTTAAGTTATTTTAGTTTCTATGATTGTCCTACAATCCTTACTCCCTACAATCTCTTAATTATATAACATTTCGTCATCCGACATGCACCTATGAACTATGTTCCGAGATAGGTAGGGGAGATACGTATATATTCCGGTTTGTGTGCTTGATCAGAGAATAATATAAGCCTTCGTCAAGTAAGCCTTATAAGCCTTCGTCAAGTAAGACACGCACTAGTTTTTACTGTCACAGAGAAAGGAAAGGGCGAAAGCGGGAATCGAACCCGCGCCCGTTACTGCGCGCAGACTGCTGGCCTGCGATGTTAACCCCTCGGCTATCCGGGCCCCGAATTCCGAGATATTCGCACCTATTCAAAAATCTTATATACCATTGATTTAAAAAAAAAAACTGCCTTTGACAAATAATTGTAATAAGCAATTGGTTTTAGCTCTCTGAGGGACAAGCGAATTGGCTGAAGTGTAAATTTGTTCTCATTGCATGAGATTTAAATTAAATTTTTTAACCGAAAATTTAATTTTTTTAATTATTACTGAAGTAGAGGGTTATAACTGGCTCCCAAATGCTTGTTTAAAATTAAAATTAAATAAAATTATGTAATTTATAATTTTTTTTAAGTTATGTTTGTTGCTAAATCCTGACAGTCAGGTGATGGGTTCATACGCCTGTAGACGGTTAAAGATACAATTTAATTTATATTATAAGGTTATGAAATATTATGCATTATATCAGCGTATATAGTTTTTTCATTAAAAGTATAAACAATTATATTTATTAAATGCTAAATTGCAGTTTGCCTCAGGAAAAAAAATTAATGCTGATTTTTTTTTTTAGAATATATGAAAACTTTTGCTGGAAACATGCATAATTATAATGATTAAAATTATGCATGTTTCCAGCAAAAATTATTGTACATTCTTATTAAAAACAATTGTATCCAAACAAAAACCTCTCAGTAAAAGAAGGCCAAGTTCTTAAAAAAAAATATGGCCTGGCCTTAAAAAGAAGTGAAATCCTGAAAAAGGTACCAAGTTCATTAAAAGTTACTGATGTGGTAATGACCACCAAAACATTTTAGTCTTTGATCATTCTTATGTTTACCACATTCAAGCAAACTCGCACTTGTGTTTGTGTAACTTGGCCATTACGCATTGTGAAAATTTTTTTGAACCTTTTGCACTATGGGATGTTGAACCTTTTGCACTAGGGATGGGTGTAACCAATAAATTATTGAACATTGAGATGAAAGTATTCCTGTAGGTAAAGTGTTTTAAGCCACACAAAAAAGAGGCCCAACAGAATTTTTTTTTTGTTTTTATAAGCTTTGTTTTCTGCCTAGTGGTCAAACAGAGTAATCTTGGCCTTCTCTTTTTTTTCTTCGAAAAAATTGTCAATGAATATTTGAACATTGATATAACTTCTTTTCAGTATCAGTATTTTATACGTTTTTTTTTATAAACGAATTTCTAAACTACCATTACATTAAACTTGTGATAAAATAGTTGCTACTTTTAGTGGCGGTCGCAATATCGTGGGACCGTTGGAATCGAGTTGTACAGTAATGAATAATCATGTATCATAATACCTTTAAGGGCTTGTTTATTTTATTCAAAAATGCGTAATGGCCAAGTTACACAAACACAAGTGCGAGTTTGCTTGAATGTGGTAAACATAAGAATGATCAAAGACTAAAATGTTTTGGTGGTCAATACCACATCAGTAACTTTTAATGAACTTGGTACCTTTTTCAGGATTTCACTTCTTTTTAAGGCCAGGCCATATTTTTTTTTAAGAACTTGGCCTTCTTTTACTGAGAGGTTTTTGTTTGGATTTCACTTATTTTTGTAGGTACACTAAATAAAATAAATTAAATAATTTCTTAAATAAAAAAAAATTAAATATGGACACTTTCAATTGTTTTATAAATACTAACTTTTTTAGAGGACAATCCACGTGTTTAAGTAAACATTATATATAAAATAAAAACTATATTTGACGAATGTCCATACATTAAAAAAAATTGTACTGTTTCATTTTACTGCTCGTTCTGTACTGCTTGTTGACATTAAGTACATTTTGTATCTATTTTAAACTAGCAGTATGGTTCCGCCTTACTGGGAAACCGTTAGCTTCGCATTGCTTCGAATACAGTCCCTGCAATGGAGTCCCGTAAAAAATTTTGTTTTGATTAGGTTTATCAACAGAATCGGGTTAAGCACATATAGGAGAGTAAAAAAAACTTGGGTAGACATCACCATATGGTGAAAAAAACTTTTTTAGACGCCATCTTCCAAAATGGCGGACGCCGAATTCGTTTTGCATGTATTTCTGCTTCTGTGACGGTTATACTCATCATTTAGGTGGCTAATTATATGTTTTTATAGGCAAGGAATTGACTAAGATTGTTTTTAAAGTTACATGACTAATATTTATCAAACAAAATAAGTTATTTGCTATTTTAAACAAAATATCGGAACAAAAGTAGTAAACAAAAAATACTTTATTTGGAAAGTAATATTCACACTTCACGGCACTGTGGATGTAAGATATTACGTGCCTGCCTTATAAGTCCATCAAGACCCTGATGGGTAGGCAGATTTTCAGGATGGGAAAGTCATTGGCACACATGTCATATGATTATATGGCACGCATAAGATACCTTGAGTACATATTTGGCCTAGAGATTCTCTGGTCAAAAACATATCTTGGCATGCTTTAACATCTATAAAATTATTGTAATCTGAGAGAAAAAATTAATAGCGAGAGCCACCTCTGTATGGTGTTACAGAAAAATGGCTTTCATTCATGGGAGTCTGCAACTGGCGATTTCGTTTTGTATGTATTCTGCTTCTATGGCGGTTATACTTATCATTTAGGTGACTAATTATAGGTTTTTGAAGTCAAGGAATCGACTAAGAGGGTTTTTAAAGTTACCTGACTATACTTGTCAAACTTTATTTCAAAAGTAATATTCACTCTTCAAGGCTCAGATGCTGGGAGGAATAGCGTGCCCGCCTCAGAAGCACAAGGTTTGAGGATTTTCATGCCCTGGCTGAGTCGGTTTATTTACAGGGCGGAAAAATTGTCGACAAGCCCCTCTTGCATGATTTTGTGACGACACACAAGTAAAAGATACATTAAGTTCCTATTTTTCTTGGTTTCTCTGGGCAAAATTAATTTTTTACTTGATTCCTATATTGTCATCACACGGAAGTACACTATCCTTCTTCATAAATGATTTTCACCATTTTCTCGTGATCATAATGGTCATTCGGGTCCAGCCAAAAAGTAGGGTTTTCGTAAGATTTCAAAGTTAAGGAAGATCTACTTTGTAACGAGACTGCCTAAAAGATAAATGATATAACACAGTTTGGGGGGGGGGACGATCGCGTAACTAAACGTTGTATATACCTTTAGAATGCGATGTCAGTATAATTGTTCCAACATGAGCTAGATATTGTTCGCTTTTATTAACTGCGACTTCCACTATCATGCATGTGGGATTTCTTTCATTCATATTCCCAAGCCATTAATAAAGGGTATAACATTTTTTGTATTCACAATTTTTCAGAATATTTTTTCGTAGCTGAAATGACAAGATTATCCGGTATTTTCAGACTAGCAGTATGTATCCATATCATTGCCATAATAAACAAGCCATCTGAATTCCCTGATTATATTAACATAATAGGTAATTTAGTTATGTACAATATTAGAAAGTTTCTTCCGGGAAATAGTAGGACGGAAGCACTAATTGAATTCTATGTATTTGATGCAAAAACAGCTAAATCGGTTGAGAAAAGATTCCACTATGCCAAGATCTTAGATCTAGTCAGACTTACTGATGGATAATTTTGAAATGCTATAACCAAGATGGGCATTTTAGAAATTTAAAAAGGAAACTATTACGTTACACTTTAAAATTCTCAATTCTAAATTAAGTTTTGGGCAAAGACTTTCACATTTTTAGTAGATAAGTTTTTTAGTAATTCAAAGCAAAGAATTAATGTTCGGCATATATTTATAAACACTAAGGGGTAATAATTCATATGAAACATACATCCAAACTCATTTTCCCAATTTTATCAGTACAAATATGTATTTGTAGATAAGATGCTTTCCGTATGATGAATGCCAAACTGTATGGAAACGACGGATATGAAAAAATTAGAATTTACTGTTGAGTAAACAAAACATCAGAAACATGACAAGATTCCCAAACTGGAAAGAAAAATAATAGTTAAGGCAACACTGCCTTTTCAAAAAATAGTACTGCTGTACAGCAAAGCAAGAGGTTAAAATATAAAGAACATTTTTCCATATGATCAAGTAAGCTTCTATAGCATATACTTTTGACTGAACTAGAGGAGAAACTTGATCAGATGCAGTACCGTGCATGACGTCACGGGTATTGCTTACATAGTTAAAATTATGTCACAAGTTTGATAGCTTAAAACTAAAGAAAGGTTAAGAAGCTCGGATCTTTAAGCCTTTGTTGAAGAAACAGATAGCAGAACTATAATAATCTCTGCCATATTTTTGAGTTTGGTATAAAATACCGTGTAAACTGACACTGATAACTGAGATATCAATGGTCACCAATGATGTTGTTCTCATCGTCCGATGTTCATTTAAACTATTCAGTAATGTACGAATTCTGATTAAAAATGAGATGAAATGAGTCGGTGATGAAATGCTTTGTCTTTGTCTTGTTGTCACACTTGGGGAACAACTCGGTGTTGCATTGCAAGTTACAATAATTTTATCTTGGAGCACATACTTAGAGGTGGTGATGTCATGTGTACAATTGGAACGAAATTATCTGCACGAAAAGTATTACCAGTATTGGATTGGTTGGTTGACATATATTTTCAGGCTTGTGTGCTTGGTCTCAAGGACCCGCTTATAAACCATCGTCAAGTAGGACAACACAAGACACACACAGACACATATGACAGATGTTGCCATCTGTCGCCACCTCCACAATTTAGACATGTCCCTGAAGGGGAGGGAAATTTTCTCCATTAACCTGTACCCATGGTGAACTGCGCAATGACCGACCACAGGACTTTCGGACCCAACAGATTTTACGAGCACGTACTCCGCATATACTCGGTAAGTCTTCAGTGGCACCGGGTCTCGAACTCTCAACCTTCCGATCTGGAGTCCGAGATCGTAACCACTAGGCTCCTTACAGCCCTATTATCAGTAACTTTGATTCGCGGAATATAAGCTTAACCTTTTTATTACTGAAACGCACGAACAACTAAGGATTCGATAATGTTATTCCTATCAAATATTACGAGGAAGCAAAAATACTTCGTAGCGAAAGGAATAAAAAATATAGCCGAACTATTTTCCTTATAGAAGACTACTGCTAACAAAATATAGATAGAGCAGAGATGGAAATGGTGTGCTGAAGCTTTATTTGTGCCTTAACAAGCCCGATGCAGATTCTCGTGAACTTAGAGCTATTTTTCTGTAACACCTTACAGAGGTGGCTCTCGCTATTATTTTTGCTCTCAGATTACAATAATTTTATGGATGTTAAAGCATGCCGAGATATGTTTTTGACCAGAGAATCTCTAGGCCAAATATGTACTCAAGGTATCTTATGCGTGCCATATAATCATATGACATGTGTGCCAATGACTTTCCCATCCTGAAAATCTGCCTACTCATCAGGGTCTTGATGGACTTATAAGGTGGGCACATAATATGTTACATCCAAAACAGTGCCGTGAAGTGTGAATATTACTTTCCAAATAAGGCATTTTTTGTTTACTACTTTTGTTCCGATATTTTGTTTAAAATAGCAAATAACTTATTTTGTTTGATAAATATTAGTCATGTAACTTTAAAAACCATCTTAGTCGATTCCTTGCCCACAAAAACATATAATTAGCCACCTAAATGATGAATATAACGGTCACGGAAGCAGAAATACATGCGAAACGAAATCGGCGTCCGCCATTTTGGAAAATGGCGTCTAAAAAACTTTTTTCACCATATGGTGATGTCTACCCAAGTTTTTTTTTACTCTTCTATGTGTGCTTGACTCGTTCTGTTGAAAAACCTAATCAGAACAAAAATTTTTACGGGACTCCATTACAGGGACAGGAGTATTCCTTTTAGAGGCATACTTACTTGTGAAAATGGGGGACATTCACGGCCATATCCACCTGAGATTCAACCGCGTGACATCACATTAATGTTCCCCATACACTCAATATCTAAACTAAATTCAATTCGTGTTGGCGCATGCGCAAGAAAAAAGCAAATTCTAACAGAATGGCGTCAAGCCCCTGGTATGGCCCGGTCGTTGTGTTTTGAAGCCCCTGTTACGGTCTACCTACTTATTAAAATACACTCAAAATCAAAACAAAATTAAATTCGTGTTGGTGCATGCGCACTTAAACACTAATAGAGGATGGCGTCAAGCCCCCGTTTCAGCCCGGTCCATGTATTTTCAAGCCCTGTTATGGGCCCGCACTCCCACGTGGATGACGTTTTTTGAAACTATGAAAAAACTGAGCCTCAGATGAGCACGTAGGTATTAAAAGGAATCTATATTAAAAATTTCGAATTTTTTTGAGCAGTCTAAGTAGCTCTTTTGCGATCCACAGACATACACACAGACTCTTTTATTATTACTAGCAGTATGGTCCTGCCTTACTGGGAACCCGTTAACTTCGCATTGCTTCCTTTTAGAGGCATGCTTACTTGTGAAAATACACTCAAAATCAAAAGAAAATTAAATTTGTGTTGGCGCAGCGTACGATGTCACCCTTAACGGTTGCGTTGGGTGCCTATTCAGGTGTTGGCTCGTCACCTGACTGTGGTTCTAAAATACGACGCCCGTTGCCAATAGCCCTCGTGTAGCTCTAGTGCGACGATAATTCAAGCCTAACCTAACGTGTTGGCGCATCCATACTTAAAAAAGCAAACACTAATAGAGGATGAAGCAGCCTTAGGGCGAGCGCATATCTCAACCAAACTCAATCAATCAAAGTTATAGAGGATGGCGTCAAGCCCCCGTTTCGGTCCGGTTCATGTATTTTCAAGCCCTGTTATGGTCCCGCAATCCCACGTGGATGACGTTTTTTTTTTAAAACTAATTATATTAATTAAAAATCACATTCAAGTATGAAAAAACTAAGCCTCAGGTGCACACGTAGGTATTAAAAGGAATCTATATTAAAAATTTCCAATTTTTTAGAGCAGTCTATGCAGCGTCTTTTGCGATCCACAGACATACCGACAGACAGACTCTTTCTTCTATTAATATAGATTGATAAATTATCGCTACTTAAAATCATGGGTACTTCGTCAATAATGAACAGCTTTTAAAACCTTTTTTTTCCCAATACTTTCGGGACAGCTATTTTTCTTTTTCATTTTATTGTAATAAATCTATAGCAGCTCTAACTTGTTTGAGTGTTTTATTATTTGCATTACTACACTAGATACATGCATAATTTATATCGTATTTTTACTCGTTTAGTTGGCTCCTAAAGTAAAAAAAAAACTGTTGTCCATAAACTTTTGAGAGGCGCCGTATAGGGCCTAACGGTAAATTTTGCGATCAAAATGACTAATATGACCCTTGGCGAAAACAACAATTGTTGTTGATCCCAATTACAGTTTGAAACCCGAATAGTTGCTTTTATACAAATTGTCAAAGCGTAATATAAGTTCCCCAATTATTATCAATATAACTTCATGATTTGTGTGTTTGGACTCTGGTATCTATTTTTTTTTAATTTTAAACAATCGGGAAGAATTGATTAACCCTTGTGTCGCTCTAGTGGGATGTTATTCCAACTAAAAAAAAAAAAAAACATTTGCCTATTGTAAATCATTGGTTCCAGCCATTGCTCATGAGTATATATAGACCTTTAGCAATGTAACTCCTCCTACAAATAAACAACCACCAGCTCAGGTGTCGCACTTGAAAACCATTAAACTTAATCAAAATGATGATTGAAACTTTCCATTAGTAATATAGTGTGCTAAATTCCACACTTGAAAAACCTTTATTGTATCATCTGAAGGTAAATAGCTATATTTGAATTGTTGGCGATTCAATTAATCGCCTCTGGCATATCGGCGTATGTGAGAGGATTGCTTGCTGCGTTTGAAAAAAGGCGCCAAGCAATTTAAGACCAAACCCGTACTAAATATTCGATTTTCGGATTTTTTATGTTGAATGTATGACAAAATCTACCAGTGTTCCAATTTTCGGGATTCTAGAACAAGTGGGTGTCATAGAACATTTAGATGATCGGTGAGTGAGTGAGCCCCAAAAGTGGCCATTTTCCAATTCAATTTTTTCGGAAATAAAAAGAGATAGAACGCTGATTTTTTTTATACTCTTCATCAAGCCCCTATTGACCAATAAAAGTTTCTAAACTCATTTCTGTGATGCATAGAACCAAAGAACGGAGGGTCCGAAAACACGCCGAAACCCTTCCAGAAAAGGTTGGGTAGTGCCCTGAACTTGGCGGTTGCACTACCGTGCAACCAGATATCCTTCTACTTAACGCTACAGTCGATTTCAGTTCAAGGTTGTCTCAACAAGCTTAGACCATCTTGACATATTAGACGCCAATAGCCTCCAATTATTTATACTTAAATTCTTCATGTTTTTTTCTACATTGTTCATCTGCCTTGTCCGGGGTCTACCTCTTTTTCTGTTTCCTACTACATTTTGAAATGCTATTTTTTTAGTCGGTCGGATTTTCATACGATATCTACATATATAAATGTCCGAGCCATCTTGGTTGGGATAGTTTATTGACTTTTAATATATTGGGCTCCCTGTATTTAAATTGTAAGTCATGATTATACATTATTCTCCAAACTCCGTTTTCCTTTATCACTCCAAAATTTCTCAAAAATTTTCTTTCAAAAACCAGTAATAACTGTATTGATTAAAAAATATTGTATTTAATATAAATTAAAATGAAATTAAAGGGCGCAACCCTCTAATGTCCTCACAACCTATCAATTGCAAATACACAAACATTTTATTGTTATGGTTTTGTAAAGAAGTTGAACTCAACTTTATATTACATATTTTATTCAAATAAACTTATAAATTCAGAAGGTTTTTTTATCATAGCGGCCCTTAAAATTTTAATTTTGCACCCGCATCATCTCTTAATTAATTTTCTAATTAAGTTTAATTAAATTTCAAATATGCTCTTAAAATGTTCCACGGATAATTTTTTTTCCAAAGTAACTTTATTTTTCCAAAAACTCCAAAAGTTCGTTAAGCTATCTTCTTAGGGCAATCCAGAAACGAAGAGGACAATATCTTAATTAATTAAGAAATTTCGTAATAGTTTCGAAACTTAATTTATTTATTTGAAAAATTGTGCGCATAGTTTATTTTATATTTAAAATTATGATACTCCAAATATCTAAAATAAAAAAGGTATTATTTGAATAAAGAGATATTGCTGCATTAAATAATGAAAAAATATTTTTCATTATTAAAACAAATCGTTTGGTGAAAACTCTCAACTTATTAAAGTCCAAATTAATGTGAAAAACAGATAATACATAAAAGAATATTTCTTCTGTAAAAAAATTTAAAAAATATTAGTTTATGCAGTTCAAACTAAAAAGTATTAGCATAACACGTTTAATTATAAAAGAAAAAACAATCTGCATAATTGGTCAACGATTTTAATAGTTCAAAAACTATACATATTAGTTAAACATCACGATATTCTATTTCAGAATCAAAATTTATGCTCGTAAAGATTTTGATAATTTTATCTTGATGTTTTAGTACTTTCGTTGATAAATAATATAAAAAGTTAAATTTAACTTATTCACTAAAAAGTGCAAATTTTATACAACCCTAAAATATTTCAAAAGATAGATTGTATTTAATTATCTCAAAAAACCACAGATGTTTGAAAAAAATTCCTGTTTACAGTAACAAAGCATAATATAGAGCTACAAACCATACACTTAACATTACAGTATTTATATTTATTTTCTGTTACAATATTAAGTCCTAATTCCTAAATTTACTCACGCAATGTCATACACAGGTTATTTTTTACTTTTTTCATTACCAAAACATAAAGCAAACACTTCATTAACCTTTCAAAAGAGGTATATATTTAAACAGTAACCTCTATTTACGTATATTTCCTTCTAAAACCCCAAAGTCCTAAATCTTTTTTTTCCACGCATGTAATATCATACGCAGTATTTCTTTCGCTGATAGTTTTCGCAAAGAAACCAGGGAAAAGATTTCTTATGGCAAATAGCACGAACCTGCCCAAAAAAGGCCATAAATTTCCATTTAGCAACAAGACGAATGTCCAGCAATTGAAACTCTTATGGTTGCTATGCATGTAGAAAGAATAATATATCAGTATCAAGAGAAGTTATTGTGAATAATGGCGTAAGTAATGCCATCGGAATAGTAATTTCAGCAAATGTTTTTAGGTATATAATTTTGTGTTATCTATTATTTTTACTTTCTAAACTTATTTATTGGTTAATTTATTTTTATTAAAATTGAGATAGCACTTTTATCTTTTGTCATTCACAGCAAATTTACGAAACAGGAGCATTCTGGCAGTTTTATTTTGTTATTGTACAAGAAAGTAAACATTAATAACGCAATTTCTCCTAATACACATTTATTAAATACTCAATATTCATTTGCTACTTTCTAAAATAGGTATTCAATCCAATGCCTTTTTGAAAATACGGTTTGTTTTGGCAAAATCCTTAAAGAACCTATTCAAATATAGTATAAAACAAGAAATTAAATAAATAGAACAGTTATGTCAGAACTTTGAAGAAAACGGAAAAGAATTTTATGAGAAAAAGTTACTTCAATAAATTTTTTATTGATTGAAAGATTTTTTGACTTTTCAAAAACCTCTAGATATTTTTCTTTTGCAACGTATTTCGCAACGATCTGAAAAATAAAAACAGTTACCTTAAACTTCACAATATTTTGCCTGAAATAATTAAGGCAATATCAACTTTACTTTGCTGCAATTCTTTGCAATGCTCATAGTGTAGATATTAAGGATAATATTGTTATTTTTATTCCAAGCGCAAAAAAAAAACGGAATTATTTTTCTAAAAAATTTAAATATTGAAAATTATCATAATCCAACACTTACTTTGTAGGTTCAAATACTTTTCTAATTTATTACAAAAATTTCAGGTTCAGACTATCTACCTTATTCCAACATTTATTACATTTCCTTTTTGCTCCTCAATATGAACAAGGAATTGAGAAAAATATTGAAAGAAAATGTCTTTTTTGTTTAATTTCTCTTTGAAATTCCCCTTTCTTCCCATAAATCAAAATCCAGGACGAAATCCGGCAGTTGGGGGTAAATTTGATTCATTTCAAATCTGTCACGCATGCAAGATAATCCATACTTCTTAATCCAGAGGTCTGGTCTGGGTTTCATTCATCACCGACTATAGAGGAAGTTTTGGTTTAAAAAAAAAAAAAGAGTGTCTAGGAGTGTGGGTGGTGAGAGCGTGTTATTTTTAATGAACGTTTGTCCGTCCTTCCAGTGTGTTTGTTGTTTCCATCCAGGTCCTAAAATTTCGTTATATTTAACTAAATTTTCTCATATTTAAACATATATGTTTTGAACAAATATATTGCAAATTGTTGGAGGCTATTAATATATAATTAACTATTATTGGGAATATTGCTATATAATGAATTGTTGGAGGCTATTGTTATATAATTGGCTATTGTTGGAGAATATTGTTATATAGTGAATTGTTGGGGGCTATTGTTATATAATTGGCTATTGTTGGTGAATATTGTTATATAGTGAATTTTTGGAGGCTATTGTTATATAATTGGCTATTGTTGGTGAATATTGTTATATAGTGAATTGTTGAAGGCTATTGTTATATAATTGGCTATTGTTGAGGAGTATTGTTATATATAGTGAATTGTTGGAGGCTATAAAAAAGCAGAGCATACGCATGTACATTCAACAGAAACTGAAATTATGTCAATTGACATAAATATTCAAACAGCAAATTGTCAGCAAAATTTAGTTCAAATAAAGGAAGCATTTGCAAGAATACAGCAAGTTCTGTATCAAGTTCATCCCTCCTTGTGGAATGCACTAATGTATATGTTTGGGAATTGGCAACATTTAATACTGAGCACTTATTAGCTTTACACTTGACAAGACCACTATCAAGTAATAATAACTCTTTCAAGAGAGTCTCTTACCCTAGCCATCTTAGTTAAGTTACTCTATAGTTGACATAGTTATTATTGAGCTTTAAATATTATTATTTTAATGTTTATTATTGAGCTTTTATTGCTGATTATTAAAATTGATAAAAATATATTTTTTTAAGTAACAAAATTGCAACTCTGGTTGCATTTTATGCTAATAAGTTAACTTTAATGAAATAAATAACTGCATGAAATCATAAAGAAATTCTTATCTTCTTCATCCATACCCAAAGAATCGATTCTAACTTTACGACTTCAAGAAACTTTTTCAAGCCGAAGTTCGTTCTAGGAAGTTCGGTTTTTATTTAAAGGAAATAAAGTTTTTATATTGGCACGGGATAGGGGCTTATGTACGTACTGCACTTGGTACGGCAAGAATAGGTGAGTGCAAAAAGGACGTTAGTTAAATTGTCGAAGATAAATTATTTCCGCGTGAAATCAATGTATTCTGGGTAAGATTAATGGAAAACAGATATAAAGTTTCTTAGTTTACATTTGAATGCGTTTTAGCATTCTGTCGAAACGAAATTCGGAATTTAGTTATTGACATAACGGAAACAATTTGGTAGAGAAGCTTATCGGGCGTTTAGAATATTGAGGTTAAGAATACAATTATTAGGAAACATTTGAAGTGTAAAGTTGTTAAAGGCGCTAAAATTGCTTTTTAATTTGTTGTTTTTCAGTTAACTTTTTTTGTGTGCGTCAGTTACGTTATTTAAGTATAACAAGAATAAACAATATTGTTAAATTATTGTTTTTAACAATCGGAGGGGATTTTACTATTAAATTATTATTTTTAAATTAGAGATTTGCAAATGTGTAGGTTTTGTTTTAAAATATGCTATTTATTCATTTACGTAATTACCTAGACAAACCTGAAAAATAAATATTTATTTATAAATACCAGCAGTTCCCATGTACCCCAGAAGCAACACCAATGAAATGAAAATTCACCAATCAGAAAATCTAGGAGCCGCCTGAAAACAAGAGATATGAAATTTTTTAAAAATCGGAAATCTTTATAATTTGTAAGTTAAACCCCTGAGGTATAAAGACACAGAAACCAAACAGTTAGTTTTCCAGCAACACATCAAATTTAGAGAAAATTAATAATATCTATAATTTTACTAAATATTAGAACTTTTTAGCATGGAGAAATCAATTAAAATTATAAGAAACTTAAATATAATTTTTTTAAAAATTTAAGAAGTAAAATCTAATAATTAAATATCTAATTGCATTCAGAGAAAACAATTTTGAACTTCAGATAATTTGCAATCCCTCAGAGGTTTCCTGAGTATCCCCCAGACACCGTGAAATAAAAAAAAATTGATAATATCCAAATGCCACTTCAATAAGAGGATTTGCTCAATAGCCAGCCTCACGTCATATTCAGTATAGATTTAGAGGGATGTACTAATGCTAAGTCACAGGCTTAAAATTTTCTTCCATGTCACATAAGAAGAAATCAATGAATATTCCTTATTCAACGCCCCAAATTTGGTCCGCTAATGCAACTTTACCCATATCACTCAGCACGCCTTATAATTCAGGTAATATTGAAGTAATACAATAAATTTCAAAACTCATATAACAACCAACTGCGACATTTTTAGGTCGTTAGATGTAAGCAATCGAATCAAACGTTATTAAAGGACACACATGCCCCTTATTCCCACACAACTTGAGATTTTATTTCCACTCCAAATCCCTCACAGTAACCTCTTCTCGAAACAGCTTGAATCTTTAGAACAGCTGCTTGGACGATTCCAACAGAAGTGCTCAGAAAAAGAGTGATATTACCAACAACGTGACTTATATTACTTTGCCTCTACATATTATATTTATTGTAGTTTAATTCAGATGTAAGTGTTTAGAAGCAGAATGGTGTAAACCTACTTGTGGTAAACTTCGCCTTGCTTCTAATGACGCCATCGAAAGCTACTAGACCTTTCGTTTTCCAATAACATTTTCTTTTGCGATCACAGTTATACATTTTTTTATATAACTACAATCATTTCACATTGTTTTTGTTACTTTTACGGCTTTTTTTTCATTTTTTTTCCAAACAAAAAAGAATGAAAAAAAAACAGTGCTTAAGATTTTCATCCATTCTTTATGACGCCATTTTTTTTCTTTCATTTTTGTTGTTGTGAGAAATAGAAATGAAACAAAATGACACTGAGGGGTTGGCTGTTAATGGTGTTTAAGTGTAGCGGGTTGAAAGGAAATCGATTTAGTTAGTCATTAATTTTTCCTTTTTTCTTGGTTTTTGTTTATGTGAATGATTTTCAAGTTCAATTGTTCCGTAACTGTTGAAAATAGAAGTTATTTTTGTACTTGAGAAGCTATTAAAGGAACATTGAGGTAAATTGATGATTTTAGGATATTTGTGATTGTTTTCATCTTTTATAGACTTAAGGAGAGCCCACATGTTTTAAACGAAACTAAAACTTCGTCCTTTACTTTTTATCATCTTATTGTGTGTGCTCGGCTTTTATATTTTGCTTTAAAATATTATTAATTTAATCAAATGCTTAAAATTATTAACTTCTAAAAGTTTTATTTATTGAACGCTCTTTCGATACATAAATTGTTTATCATAAATAAAAGTTTCATATTAAATATTTTCATGTAATTTAAGAAATTCTCTTTTTTTTATTTTTTTTATAACAAAAAAAGAACATAAAACTGTCAAAATGAAAAACGATAACATTCATAGAATCTCGTACTCAGAGAGTTATATGTGATGCTATGTTTTCTTTTATACATATTTTGATGATATAAAAATAGTAAATAATCATCAAAACGATTATATGCATTTGTGCGATTATATGAACGATTGTAAGCATTTTATGTAGATAATAGCTGCAAACTCTCATTCTACAAAGAATTATTCAGTTATAGGGTCCTATAGGGTCCAGTCCGTTAATTGTTGGCTTTGTATAGCTGAATTTACGATCGACAAACCTAGCCAATGAATGGACCAGAACCAATATCTAAGTTATACTATTGAAAATGTTAGTTTTCAAAGTAAACCCTACATATCATATTACCGTTTTAAAAAATATTAATAGAAATTCAAAAAAAAAACATTCAAAAGAAAAAATAATTAAAAGGGATTTCAAAAAAAAAATTAAAGGGAATTTCAAAAAATGTATATATACATCGAAGATAGAAAAATGTCTCTTTTTATAACAATCACAATATGCAAACATTAGATATTTTTTTAATACGGTTTTAATTGATAATCAAAATTTAAATGAATTCATAAATCGTTGGACATTGAACAAGATTCCTCAAAAACATAAGAAAAACCTTTGCAATCACGTGCCCAGCTCACGCGAAAAACACAATCGAAACGCTTTTCAATTCCCGGATCCTGTACTGAAATAAATCTGTTTTTCTCCACCCTTCACATACCCATTTCCTACCGAACAAATCATATGCATCTCGAAAATTCCACGATAGAGTTCATTTCCACAACACTCGTTGCTTTCGATTTGACAAAGCTGTAACTTAAGGTGCCAAAAAATGCAAGGAAACAGGACCCGAGGTAAGAACTCCATACTCTCATCAAGAAAGTCAGGAATCCACCCATGGACATATCCATGCATCTAACAATAAAAACTTTATCCACTTAATCACGAGGTTTTCCGAGTGCATAGTCACTATTTTGCTTAATATGATTGTGCTATCCACTGTTTTGATGACGTAAGTTTACGATATTTTTTAAGAATTATGTTCGGTATGGCTTTGTTGTTGATTCTTTTTCCTAATATACGTTCATATTTGCGGGCTCTTCTTAGAGGATAGGCCTAGACACCCGAGGCGTCCGAACAAAACTAAAAACGAAAAAATAGCTTTAAATATCTTATATTATAACAACTGCATTTTTTTGTTTTCATCAGATAATCTATAACAACACAATTAAACAATCTTCTAAGCAAAATATTTTTTAAATGGTTCTCCTATTATGAGTGAGAAGTTTCCCCACTTAAAAATACGTGTTATATTCATAGACATAGAAAAACCGTGCGCTATCGCCCACTATCTAGAGGGGAAACGGAGGGGAAATAATCTGTTTCCTTTGAACAACTAAACATGATGGCCAGTTGCGTCGAAAATGACAGTAATAAATTTTTTTTAGAAGTTGTTATCTTATAGCTGGTGGTTCTTTGAAATTTTTTGTGGGCGTGAATTTTACTTTTATGATTTTTGAAACAGGATCATTTTTTGGGTAGTTCTATTTCGAAAATAATTTTAATGTCAGACTCAATTTTGAATGACATTTGATGATTGGTTAGGCTACGATGAATATAAAATCAATAATTCCACAAAAATCTATAATAATAAAAATGAAGTTTTGTGTGTATGTGTGTGTGTGTGTATGTCTCTCCGAAACTCACAAACTAGACATTTGTTTGACTCGTAACTTGGTAGAAATACGTAGTTCATACTTGAGTTGCAAAATAAGAAATTTCAGAGCTCAAAGTGTTCTATTTTTAGAGAAAATTCGAATTTTCTGAAAAAAATGCACCACTTTGGCTCAAATCCGATGAACATTTTTCTTTCGCGTTGCCATTCAGCAAATGAAATTAAAATAAACTTTTTCAAGAATAGTTAAAATGTAAAAAAGAAAATACTTTATTCTTAAAAACTTACAAATATATTATTATTTTCATTTTAAAGATTTATCATCATATTTATCAAAGATTAACTATCATTTTAAGTAGTAAACTTTCGCTTTATATCATTCTTTAATCTGCATCAATGCAATATTTTATTTTTAACTCGATATTTTAATAAATAATTATCATGGACGTCTATATAAACTGGAAGGTTTCCTCCAACGACAGCGGATCTCAAAAAGTGCTACCAATTTTTGTACATAATTCCTAACGTTATTGTTGGTTTTTATAAACTTGATCGCCAAGGTCACATAAGCTAAACATTTTATATTTTTATCATTTACGATTAAGCTATAAATTGATATTTAACTAATTTTTATTTGAAGAATCGTTGCCGGCAATTTTACGCCAACCCTGACAAATTGGTATTATAGCAACCAAGATTGATCGCCAAGGTCATAAGCTAAACAATTTATATTTTTATCATTTACGATGAAGCTAAAAATTGATTTTTAATTTATTTTTATTTGAAGAATCGTTGCCGGCAATTTTACGCCAACCCTGACAAATTGGTATTACAGCAACCTTTGGCGAAAATAGCAATTGCATTGGCGATTTCTAAAGGTTGATATATTTAAATCTTAAATGCATATAATTTATTTTGAAGCTCATACTGAACTATGTTGTTTTTTGAAGGCCATCGCACTACAGATGCATATTAGGGTTTTATGCCTTTCTTTTTTCGCCAAATACTTTGATAAACTCGCCAAATTATTACAAAAAACGCGCCAAATGACCTTTTTTCTTTATTAGCTGGTTGGTTGCGCGATGGTCATTGCGCCAAAGCTGAAAGGGTGTGTTATTGGTAGCTATATATTTTCCTCGCCAAATTTTTCAAACATGCCAAATGAGCTAAAATGTTTTCATTCGGGAAATTACCATGACATTATCCGTTAATTTTATAGCATTTTTTAAATTTTGAATTTTTATGGTCATATAAGTAACGGGATTCTGTACTTTATAACGAACGGGAAAAGTAACATAAGTTTATTATCCAAAAAAACAGATTAAATGGTAGTATGGTACAAATACTTGGATCGATTTGGTATTTATTTTTTTCCAACCCGTGCAACACCGGGTAGTTCAGCTAGTTATCAATAAACAACTATGCAAATTTTTGGTTACTTAATAATATTATTTTTGATGCTTACAAAAAGAAATTCGAAATATTTGTAGTTATCACCTAGAATCAACTCAATAAGTATGATTATAAAAAAAGGCGCAATTTTAGTACTGATTTTTCTACGCCCATCGCCGCCATGTTTAGGTAATGTTTCGGCACAAAATTCACTCTGGTTTCACCATGACGTTTCTCCTCTAGATAGTGTGCCATTGCGCACTGTTTTTCTATCTCTATGTTTATAATTTTATCAAAAGTGATGTAGGATTTTTCGAGATAATAAGCCGCGATGAGGATTTTTAGAAAGATATACCAAAATACTTTAACCTTCTACAGAATTTTCTCAGTTGGTTTGGTTGAATTAATGGTTCTGCAGATCTGCTCTTGAACAATTAGTGACGGATATCATAAATTATTTTTTAACAATTTAAGGTAGAGTTCGACACCAAATTTTTACTTGTAGTTTCAATGTCCCGGTCCGATTGAGAGATTTGTTTTATGAAAAACAAACTTTATAACAAGTAATATTGAAAGGCTTTGGTATTAAATCCAACGAATAGCGAACAAGATTACTATGCCTTTTTTTTTAAATCTGTGTTATAAAGCTTAGAAATAAAATCGACTTTGTTATTATTTAAACTGCAAAATTAGGTAAATATTAACCTTTAAGAAATTTTGGTTTCAGCAAAGCAGCAAGAAACATATTTATTATTTTAAAGCAGCAATTTTACAGATTTTTTACACTTTTTTTTAACATACCGCAGAGTATTGTGAGAACATTTTATTGAAGTATAGTTTTGAAAAAATTCGATTTTTATCACCAGCTTAATTGATTGAATTCATTTTACTAGCTAAATAAATCTATACTGACCTTGCTTATAGTTTTAGGGCTAAAAATGAGTGACAGTTACACTTATGTCAAAATTGAAGTAACAAACTGTCTCGCAAACATTTCCAATGCGAAACTATTTATTCGGCATAGAATTCCTTCTCTATTTCAAATCCACTTTCCCCACACCCGTGGATCTGGCGGAACAATCACTGAGTTTGCGAGTCGAGCCATAGAAATCCGTTGATTGCGCCTCCGACTTGTGGTATCTTGGCCCTTAACTTAACTATTGGGACAGCATTTGCATAGGAACGAGAATAATTGACCGCTTCAAAGATGGAGTGATCTGTTGGAAAGCGTCTTTTGTTATATGCATCTCTATTTCGCGAATATAAGACTTGTGTGTACATTTTAATTATTTTTAACTTTAAAAGATTAGTTGATTAGTGTGATAATAAGTTAATCTTTTGATACCATACATGATTTTTACTTTTTGGTTACATTCTAAAATTTATTTAAAATATGTTGAACTTGTAATTTATGGACCAACTTCTTAAAATCCATGATAAGTTTAGATTGGTGTTAACAATGCAAGACCATTAATTATGAAATTTTTATTTGAGGTTTCTTGAACATTTATGCTTCTAATAAAATAATATTAGCATCGACACGACATTCGCAATACTTCAGAGGGTTCACCAGAGTTTAAAAATCGTTGTTGAAAAGCGCCTTTTGTTATATGCGCCTTCATTTTACAGTACATAAGACGGTGTTAACTTTTAATTATTTTAAATTGTAGGTGGCTTGTTGAATTAGTATTATGAACTTATCCTTTGCTCATATAAGTGAATATTACTTTATAGTTTAAAACCTTATTTTTTTTCGTAAATAAGCGCTAAAGAAGAACATACTTAAGAAAGATTAATAATTATTTTTTTGTTTATGGTGAACCTTAATAGTAATTTATGGAACCAATAATTAAAAAATTTATAATAATATAAAATTGGTTCAAACAATGTAAAACCATTAACTAATGGAAGCAAGAAAAGACAGCTATAAACGAACAACCTAATCTAACCATTAATATTATGATATATTTTATTTGTGGTATCTTGAACCTTAATTTCCCTATTAAAATAATATTAGAATATGAATGAGCTGTTTATCAAATTGAAAGGATCATGGTAGATTAAATGCCAAAGGCAATTCAACCCTCAGTATAGATACGAGTCTAAGTTTCTTTAATTTTAAAAAGTTGATTCTGTAATCACTTAGCTAATTCTGTCACAGATAATGTATTCATTTTTCGAGATTATTAGAGTTCTTGTAAGAGAGAATTATGCGAGTTATGTATTTATCTTTATTATCAAGTGATGAAGAGTAATTTATGTTTGAAGGGTATGACTTAACTTGAATACAATATAATTAATAATATAATAAAAAAAATCTTACTCCCTTACTTTTACGCCATTGGTAGCTCAAATATTAAGAGACCCATATTCAGTATTTTTTTTTTTAAACTTAAGTTCATAGTTTATAGTTAATATAAAAATATTTGTTTCATAAACTCAACTTTGTTTCAAACGTCAAGAATTCTACCGAAAATTACATTTTTTTATATTGATTAATAAAATACTAATATCTTCATATTTATATTTTAAGAGTTCTTCTCGATTAATGTTTAAATAAATAAAAGCGTTTACTTCACTTCTAGAAACATAACGAATACTAAAAATATATTCACTTAACCGTACAAAACAAGATATTTACTTCGACAATGAGTATTACTTCGTTTCTTTCGCAAAAAAATAGTAATAAAATAAAACTATTGTTCCATCAAGGAATTTCTCATTTCGCTTTGTAAATAATACGCATATTGAAACAAATATCTCTTGAGACAACAAATCATAACCTTTAATTAAACAAACATTTGTAGCTTGAGAGGATAGAATATTTGATGGAAATCAGTGATATGATATAACGTTTCTTCTTGTAACGTTCGCAATTTACTAAACCATAAAAAATCCTGGTTACATAAACTAAATTTTAATTATGAATATTTCGTTGCACAAATACCATTATATTTTTATGCTACTTATGGACAGCAGCAAAACATTGAAATATTAACAAACTCAATCAGAAACTACATGTTAGAACGTAATTTTAATCGAAAGATTTTGTTGTTACTTTGGCTTCTACTACTGAGTCAATTTTTATATGGGAATTATGGCTAACGTTTTTATCTCTTAGGTTTCTAAACTATGACTTACTAGTCTTTAGTTTCAGAATAAACTTCAAAATTTACGAATATAAATTATTTCTATTTTTTATTGAATTTATATTTGATTATTTAGTATTATGTCATAATATATATGCTTTACATTTAAACATAACATAAATTTTTTTTAAAAAATCTGAAATATTAAAAAAAAAGTTTACTCATTAAAAATGTATGAGTCAATGATGTTGCAGTTCTCAATACATTTTAAATCACATATGAAGTGTCGCGTAAATTCTCACTAATACTACAGCAGCAAAACTCTTGTCAAAATTATATAAATAATTTATTTGTGCAATATCATGAAAAGTATCAAAGCTGTCTGGGTGAAGATAAAATTGAAAAGTATATTTTCAAGTAGCGAATTCCAACCCTTCTTGGTGACAATTCTCTATTTGTATCTGGATGTTATTTGTCAAGCCGACAGAGTAAATTCAGAGACTTAGAACTAAGAAATTTATATTATGTGTGAAAATATATTTCTTGACCTGAATTCCATTTCTGTTTATTCATTGGGTGGATCTTTTAAAATGATAAGCTTGGTCAATACCTAAGAGTTATAATGTATTTCGCTTCGGAACTGAGTTGTATTGAAACATTTTAGATACAAAATGGACAAAAAGTTTTTGAAGCAGATTCTTTTTAAGATTTATTCTTCACCACAAAAAAAATTAAATGTAATGCCAGGAGAAAAAATTTAAAGGAAATAAAAGGAAACACTTAAATACATAACATATTTATAAAAATTGTTTAAAGTCATTAAAATGTATTAAACACTATAAATTCATTTAAAAATCCATTCTTTGTCAGGAAGAATTTAGGAATCACTGAATTTGATTTTATATGTATACGAATAAATTGCTTTGATTCATAGTAATTATTTATTAATAACTGCTATCAATATAAAATCCCATTTTTTTTTCAAATGCATTATTTAATTTGGGAAATAATAATAATATGTTTCGCAGTGTACTAAACTAAACATAATTTTATTAAAATTTAAACTGAGTGTCAATCAAGTGCAATAAAGGTAAACAACATCTAATTTAAACTACTCTGTCAAAAATGTTCTTACGCAAGATATCATAAGCATGATGCAAAATGAAAAAGACATTTAATAAACAAGCTTGTAGAGTGTTTACTCTCAAAAGAAATATACACTTGAAAACACAATACTTGAGCACAGCTCTTAAAAATCTGGAATTTTAATCAAAGACATAAAAAAGAAATACATTGTTTGATATAAACAGAGTAGAAAACTAATTACCTTCCAACATCGGGCTTGTTTTGTTCACAGATGTAACAATACACCTATTAGCTGGCTAAAAACGGCAAAGGCCGTTATTTAAAAATACTTGTCAACGAATTCTTCTTCTTAGTTTTCCAATTTGGGAGCTTTAATTATTTCTTTTCCGGATATTTTTCCAGGTCAACAGGGAAAACTTTTCCCGACTACTTTGTTGTTCGGTTTGAAAAAAGTGTTTGCAACTTTGAAAGGAAAAATATATTTTTTATCTATCTTAAAGATTAAAAAATAAGTTTAAAGTAGTTTCTTTAGGCAACATTAATTAACCAGTGTTTAAAAGACACTTTGAATACTGGTATGTGACTTGCTGAATTTAGTATTATCTGATAACTAAGTTCTGGGATTAATATTATTAAAATTAGTATTTAATTTGTATTCAAATTATTGAATGATTTCGGGTTTTAACGGAAATCTAAAACATCTTGGATGGCTTAAAATACATGCTGTACATGAATTATTTTTTTATTTCTTGAATCATGACTTAAACAATATTCATTTTTTTTATTAGTTGCCAATGTAGAAAATTTGAAAGTTCTTAACAGCAAAACTTTTTTCAAAGAATTTATATACCATAAATATTTTGGAAAATTGTTCCTATATCATCTGAATATTTTTTAAAAAAATCTTTCCAGTTAGAGTTTTAAAAAAAAATGCAAGACATGCCAATTTTAATTTAATTAAAAATTGTACTTTGAACTGGAAATAATCCGAATGAAATTAAAGGTTTAATCTGGATAAATGTTCTATCACGGTTCCGAGTAGTCTATAAGGTAATGTTTTAAGTACATTCCTAGATGCCGGTCTCGTCAATTATAAATGGTTATAAATTGCAAATAGTATTAGCTACTTATAGCCTCCGTTGAAAATTAATGGCTGATATGTGTTTTACTAATGTCTTTATTCCAGGGATATAAACACTTGCATCTCTGTAAAAATCACTTTACAACTTAATTTTACAAGTTTTCTTAATACTAAGTTTTATATCATTAACTACAATGTTCAAGTTTTCAAAAATTTGTATAAAAAAAGTTGAAAAGTGTCAGCTTTTTTTTATTTTCTTCAAAAAATTGCATATTTTAAAAGTTTCGGATAATTTATAAAATGCATTTTAAAAACATCCCCAGTTTTTTTTCCATTAGTAAAACGTAAGACATTTTGCACAAAAAATAAATGTTTGGGTGGACTATTAATTGAAAAAGTCATTGGATCTTATTTATTCATTTATATCAAACAAAAAACTTTGAAAAATGGCATTTTTTGAGCTTAAAACCTTAAATTCCCTCAACTGACGTGCATAGAATCGTTTGAAAAATCTGTTTATATAAAGAATATATGAATAGGATTTGACTCGGTTGTTAAGAGGCTAAAATTCTGCAAGTCAGATCCAATAAATACTCGCAGCTAAATATGTTTTCAATCAACTAAAACTATAAAAGTTACAACTTTGTTAATCCCACCCACTTTAATTTTGAGTGGTAGGCTTCTGGAAAAGAGTATTTAATTAAAGTTATCGCGAGGGAGGTTTTCTTAAGCGCTTTCTTTGTGCGTTCTTTTGTGCGCTCGTTCTTTTCAAGACGAGATTTGTCATTCGGAATGAACGTTTTGATTTTTCCTCCAAGCGAAATAAACTCGTTTTGATATCGTTTTACGTGACTTTTTGCGTGGGTTTTCATAATGAGGTAAAAGTTATGGTCGATTTATTTCTGTATTTCTGAAGACGTCGCATTCAGGTGAAAAACTTTTATGAATTATCTGGGAAAGTTTTTTCTCTAATTACTTTGACGTATGCAAGTAATAAGGTTAGGAGTTACTTGAAATAACAGATGACTTTAATTTAATAAGTTGTTTGACAAGTTTGAGGTAAGTATTGGGTTCCATCTTTCATTCTTTTTTAAGTGTGAATATTTTGACAGTTTAACTTGAACTGATACAAATGAATAGCTAGAAACTTTTGGTTTTTAATTGAAACAAAAATATGAAAGAATCATAAATTGATTAAGTTTTTTTTTGCATGAGTGTTATGTTAACAACGGATAAATAATTGTAAAAGAGAGGTTAATTTGATGAATATTTTATAGATATTTCAGTCTAAAAATATATCCAAACCATAAATATATGTATGCATTAAGTGTGTGTAAAATAAAAAAAATGAAAAATAATGTATATTGTATATATGTACTTAAAAAAAATACTCATGAAATTGAATTAGCCTTATTGATATTCCCAATAGTTAATTTTTAAATAACTCATTTATATTTTCGTGATTTATTCTAAGGAAAAATAATCGACCAAAAAATTTATTTAATATCAGCAAGGATACGCCGATATTTTGTTTTTGGTAGAAAACCCACAAAGAAATACCCAATTATTTTTTTTTAATTTTGCATTGTTCTGCTTGACTAAATAAACAATATTCACTCACATTGTGCTATTCTAAACAGTACACGCAACATAAAACTCCACAAAGATAAATCACGGGATAAGTGGTATTTAATTTCTTAAAAAAAGATGCTTAGTAAAATTATCTATAAATACATAACAAAATAAGTATCCCCAGATAAATCATAAACTACCGTTTATGAGAACCAATATTAAGTTTGCAAGATTAATGCATTACCCACTAAACCTAATGACTCGTAATAGAATAAAAAGCATCGCGGTAATTATTTATCTTTGACACATTCCCGTTTTTGAACCAAAAGAACGAGAAAATCTAAATTTTTACAAAACCATACGAATCGCTTAATGTAAAAAGGGCTAAAGTAAATAGAATGATTACCGTACACACTTTTCTTTCACTAAAAAGCGGAAAGAAAGAAGCGCATAGGGGTAATTCTCAAATGGACTTGAGCCGTTCTTTACATTTAGCTATTCATATTTAGTAACAAATTACCGTCTGCATGATAAAAAAAACATTCAAACTGGTAAAAAAAAAAGGTGCATGACGTTAAATAAAGAAAAATGTCGATTTCTATGCTTGATCGGCCAATTTCCGAAGCTTGATTGATAGTAAAGGCTTGAGCAGACTTTTTCTATTTTCTTTAAGAGAAATCGCTTTCGAATGCGCAGCTAATGGATTGTAAAGACGTAGGAACAGCTTATCTAAGCGTGAGAGTTGACGGAATTCTTATTTCTCAGCCTCTGCATAAAAAATTGGTGCTTCTCAGGTGTAAGAAGGAGGAGTGGGAGAATTTTTTGAATTGGTGCAAATGCTGGCTTTTGAGCTGTTTTTTATGTCGAAGTTTTGTCAAGTCACTTGTTTTTCAATGGAGTAAAACAGTTACTTTTTTAAGCTCAGTGGAGAGTAAAATACTTTTTTATTTTACTATTTTAAGAATGATTATTGGGTCCCTGTCCATACATAATGGTCAGATATTTCGAATATTGACTGATTGGTTAATGGATAGATAGAAACGCCAACCTATCAGTCACCTTAAAATAAGTCCATGTCTCTTATGACAAGGATCGCAGAATCTAACCTTTACTCAGAAAATAAATGTAATAGTCATTTATTTTCTTATAACTTTCATAATTTGATGGTCTAATTAAAAAATCTATTAATTAAATAAAATGATCTATACAAATATAGAAGTTTAAATTCTTATTTATTTCATTATTATCAGTTCTAATGCAGGATGTTTCTTTTAAAAAACACTACATTACTAACCCATTTCATTCACTCAAAAAATATTATTTTCTACATTATGCAGAAACAAACCCGTGATAACAATCTTCTGAAAATTGAAAAAACTACATCTTTTTAAATTAAAGTAAAACAGATATGAATCCCATAATAAAAGAGAGGCAGTTTTCAAACGAGGAAAGCAATGTAGAAGTAGAAGCCTTTTTTATTCAGTAAGATTACACGTAACATTTTACACCTAAAAACTTGACATGTAACACCAACGTTTCAGCCAGAAAACTTCTTCCAACGCCTTCTTTTTAATAAACATATCTTCTACTGATTACATCCCTCGCTGAGCGAAGAAAATCAAAACAACACGATCCCCTGGAATTTTCTGCTGTTTCTACAGAAAAATCCGCACAAAAAATGGAATGGTAGCCTTAATGGAATAAATTGTCTCAAACTCTCAAAAAAATAGAGGAAAAATACTGGGAAATAGGAAGCTCACCTTTCGAAAAATAGTTTGACATAATCGCAACTGTAATCGGGGTTTAGTTAAATAAAATAATGTAAAAATGGCTTATACCTAAGAATTTCAAAGGTAAGCTGCAAAGAAGGCAATAGTTTTCTTCTGCCAATCCAATCTCAGTTTTTTTTTTCATGAAATAACCAACTCATCTTAATTCTTAACACGGCGGTTAACATAACCTCTTTAAATATATCTAACTAAATTCTTTTGGTACGCCGATTTTTTTATCTTTTAACCACTTTTTACATGAACAAACACACCGGGCTGATATATAAATGTGAAACACAGATCAAAGTATGTGTTTGTTGCTTAAGGAGAGGAAGCATGCTGTTCTATTCCTAGAACAATATACCTCGAAGTCTATCCCGTACTTCGATGTGTTCCTGCTATTTCTTGTTATCTGATAGTACGACAATAAATCAACATTTGCACACAAATATCACACTGTAAAACTTTTTTTCTTCATTTTTTTCTTGTTAAAAAAATAGTTGTACAGTAAAGCCCTGTTTATCCCAATCCAGGTGATCTGAAATTCGTTTAACCAAGAGGATAGGAATTGTTTTGCTAAAATATGAAATGTTTACGCATAAATAAATACACAACAATTAAATAATGTACTTACAAAGTTGGATTTATTTCTCAAAATATGAAAAAAAAATTCTTTCTTTTTGCTGATCAATTTTGGTACCGTACCTTTCGGATAACCGGGACTCTACTGTATAATACTTTTCATAAAAAAATATTTTAGTTTTATGTTGTAACATTATATTATGTTACGCTTTAGAGTTTTAAGTTTTAGAGTGCAGTTACAATGGTATCAAGCCAAACTGTCCGAATTCCGTTCTCAGCTAGTTAAGTTTTTGAAGGTTTTTATTATTATTTATTTTATCTTTATTCCATTCCTGCTTGGAAGGTGCTCAGGGACATTCTTGTTTCTAGAGCAGCAAACAAAAAGTGTCAGACGACTCTTGGATAGAATCAAGTGGATTAGTCGGTGGCGGCGCTTAAGATTCTTTGGAAATCTCAACAAGGCTCTTGTGGTGTAGAGTTTGCTGTTTTCTTGATATTTTGCTGTTTCGTTGATGTTTTACTGGTTTTTTTTATATATGTATTTAGAAAAATTAGGTTTACGATGACTCATTCCATCTCCAGGTTTTAAACGAAGCTCTTAATTAAGAGTTTCCACGAAACGGTACTTTTTGCTTACTTCTTAGTAACATTTAATGGCAACCATTTTTTGTGACCATAAAATAAATTTAGTGCATTGAATTCTTTATATATTATATTCTTTTCGTAATATTCAGATTAAATACTAAACGTAAAAAAAGTTTAAAATTCGTAAAATAGATTTCAATACAGACCATTCAAGATTCAAACTTCATTTTAATTTTAAAAATTGGGTAATTTTAATTACTCCCGGCAAAGTTTTAATTTTCTTAGTATTGAACTGGATTTTAAAGCGTTTTAATTGTAGAATAATTTAAATTACAAAATTATGTGCTATTAAATTATAATATATGTTACATAGATATTTTACATCTTAACTTAAAATATAATCCGTTTCAAATTAAAATTAAAGTATGTAACTCAATTTTTGCAATGCATTGTACTGAATATAAGACACTCATATAACTTAAATTCAGGAAAATCATAATCAATTTACTTAAATGGAATTCATACTCGAAAGAGAACCATAGGGACTAGAGAAAGTCCTTACAAATTAAACGCTTGATTGTTTAAAATACTCCAAAATATGAACAAATATGAATTTATGTCTTTATATGTTATATTGAAAAAAAATCAAGTGAAACTAAGTACATTTATAAATGGCTCAATTTCAAAAAGTACGAAAAAAACTAAAACCTAAAGCAATTATAAGAACCATGAATATTCATCAAAGATGTTTAATTTATACTTGAAATTCGACGACGATGAACAAATTTGTAAAAATTATAACTTACAAACCAGTCATTAAATACATATTAATAATGCATTTCTCATATTCATCAAACTGACTTTAATAACCCTTTAGATAAAAAGAAATTTTTCATTGAAATCCATCTTATGTATTTCCTTAAATTGAACACTTTTAAATTAATGGATAAAGTCTCATGATTTTATGTGTCCGAGTAACAACGATGTAAGTCTGATTTGAATTAATAAATTTTTGTTTGCATAATCTATAAGAGTTTGTTTAGAGATGTTAATTTGATAACTGAAGAAGAAAACATGATAAGATAGATTGGATTTCGCTTCATTGTTGCGACGACGCTTTCAATTTATCTTCATTTATTTAAGAATAAAATAAAGATATTAATAAAGAGCCCATTGTATTAACTTTATAAATCTAACAATGAAAAATTAGTTTACTTTATGAAAAAATGGAACAGACAGAGAGTTCATAAGATATCACAACATTTGCATTGTTGCTGCTTGAATCTGGTTATCTTTCATTTGAAATACAAAAGAACTCGCAGCATATTTAACAAAAACAATGCATAATGTAACTTTAAAAGAAGTGTTTAAATCATCAACTATCCGTATAATGCATTCTTTTGTGTTGAGTTAACAGACTAAAAGTAAACTTTGTGTTTAGTTCTGAAGACAATTTATATTTTTTGTTTTGCTTTGCATTAATTTATATATTTTTAAGGAAACTAATAAGAGAAAGCCTTCTTTAATTTGAATGATGTAACTCATTGTGTGTTTGGCTTTGCAATGCAATTTTAATCTCCATTTTATATAATTTTTAAAAGAGTGGCAACAAGTTTGGAACTTTTTGTTCACTTTTTCTAAACATGAATCAAAATGTTATCGGTTTTAACAGATTAATTGACTTGTTTTACACTACGTAAATCAGTCCTTCTATTAATTGTTGGTTTTGGTGATTGGTGTTTTGAGAGGGTAAGCACAGCCAACTACATCAATTAACCAATCGATTTAACCTAACCTTATTTTAACTATTGTAGAACTGTTGCATCTCACTGAGTAAAACGTGCTCATTTGTTTCTGTGACCGCTTAATTTTTAAACGTTGAAGATGATAATGAGGGAACAACTTCGAAACTAGCATTTTTTCAATTCTTCATTAACTATGATTGATATTGTACTTTTAGTCGAGACTTTGTTCCATAGCAAACTGTAAAACGTACCACTTTAAATTAATCATTCAGTGCTTAAATGTCACAGCATTTTATAATGATATGACACATGCACACTATTAAAAATTTGGCACTTTTTTCAACAAAAATGTGGTTTCTAGTTGCTGTAAATTCTGTGTTTTGAAGTGCTTCACCGTGTTTTTAGTATGCAGTTTAACCATTTCTTAGGATATTTCTTTTTTACAATGTCTGTAAAATGTTTTAACCTAATTACAAAAATATAATGAAATATTTCACCACGAAGTTATTTCAATTACTAAGAACCATTATTATGGTGGAGCCAGCATCAAATTTATAACAGTGTAAAATGTTTAAACAAACTCCTGAGAGGGTTACGACCAAAGCAAGACGCCTAAACTTACCAGTTAACGCCGGTCTCCATTGAATATCTGCAATCACTATAATGGTCAATTTACTAGTTTTGGGACCTAAGGCTAAATTTCCAATAACAAATAATCAAATTAACTCCAACTTAAAAGCCAGATTATTTTAATCTCTTCAAACTTCACCTAACCTTTGACGCATTTGTTTACATTATTAATTGATTTGCTTTAATCTTATGAAGTAACTTCAAATAAATCTAAATTTAGTTTCATCACCATAGATTTTCATTTAATTGATTGACCACTTAAGTTAACGAAATATAAAACTTAAGGCGTTCGAATGCTTCGACAAATCTTTAAATATTTAAGTAGTTTGTCTAGCAGTTCTAAATGCGTGTGGTGGGGTTTATACATTTTAATTCAAAATGTATATGGTTGAGAAAGCACTTTTGAAATATCTGTTGAAAATTAATTGCTTCGATTCAAAAAAAATCTTAATGACAACGGAAAACGATATATTTTCAATAAATGACAATTCATAATTGACGAAAGGAATTTAATGCAAAATATGAAAAAAAAGGTTTATTTGTCCTGATTTTAAACATAATTATCAATTATAAAAATTCATGAAGGAAAAAAACTGTAAAACATTATTTAAAATAATCAAATCAATGATATTTGGCCGACATTTTAAAAAGAGGCAGCTTTGCAAATTGCATTAAGAAAATAACATTTAAAAAAAGTCAAAGATGTTTTTTATTCGATAAGCACTTTTAAATGACATTGAATGCAAAAAGTGAGATAAAAAATTTCTGGGGCAAATTAATTTAAATATAAAATAAGGCATCAACTGTTTTTCTTCTATTAATTAATGATCAATACGTTGCCATGCAACAATAATTAGAAAACTCAGCAAAAAACAAATTGTGTGTTTTAAAGGCATTATATTTACAAAAGGAATTTCCTTGCAGATAATTAATTTTTCTCAAACTTTGATTTTTATTTTTCCAAGAAAAAATGTCATCTATTTTATCCCAACTCGCTTTTTTCTTGCATAGGCAGGAAAGTTAATTAATAAAATATGAAAAAAAATTACGCTACACATAAACTTTTTTGTGACAAAAAAAACCTCGAATTTGGTTGACAAATATCGCTCTTAAAAAAGAAAAACCTTAATCTTTGATAGCATTGATATTTTCATTTGCATTAGTAATTGAAAAAGTTGCTTAAGGTTACTTTCATTTTCGATTTATATCAAAAGACATTTATTTTATTTCGAAAGTAATGATTCCTGAAAATTCTCATTAGCATACCTTTTAAGGCGTATCAGTTCATTTACTACTTGTGTATTGTTAAAAATGAAAAGTTATAACTAACGAAAAAACCATTTAATACTTTATTTCACTTTGATGTGACACGTTTGGTGCATGTTTTATAAATTGTAAAAAAGTTTTATGTAAACCAATGATTATTTCAAACTCCTACTTCATTGAATATATTTACGTGTGACTTCATATAGTGAATTATATAGTAAACAACTTTTTGTTATTTGAGTCATCGTAACAACAATATTATTTTTATTATTAAGAATATTTGTATTATTATGGTAAATGTGACAGTATGTTAACCCCTACACTCTCAGAAATAACACTCTCATTTTTGATGATTCATGAATCCTCAACCCTCATTTCGTTAATTTTGAGGATTGTTTCGTCAAACTATCGCGTGACTTTTGAGCGAATCCGCTCAAAACTCCGCTCGAATCCGCTCAAGCTCATCCGCTTTGTAAACGCGAATCCTCACTTTTACGATCATGATTTGACGACTCAGTATCTTGATTTTGAGGAAACTGAATCTCATTGTTGTTCTCACATGCTCAAAAATGACGAAATATTTCTTTAGATTAGACGACATTGGAATCCTCATAAAAATAATGATTCAAATTTCCTCACTTTTAGGAAACGAAAATTCGGAGCATTTGCCAGTAAACGAATCGTCAAAATTAAGGAAAATTTCGTCGTTTTTGAGCATTCATTTTTAAGAGTGTAATTCTAAATCTAAATAGACTCCCCGGGTACCCAAAGGAGTCTTCGTCTCAAAACATATTTGATGTAACTTCCAAATTCAGCCGGCCCGTCGGCGCAGTGGTTAGTGCACTAGCTTTTGGAGCTGCTGGTCTCGGGTTCAAATACCGGTAAAGGCATGGATGTTTGTGCTTGTCAATAAATGCTGTTATTTGTCTGTGTGTTTGTGTCGTCCTTCTTTGTGTGTCTCTTGTGACTGTCTCTTCTGGCGAGCTGGGTAATGGGCTATAAAGCCTACACTCCCCCTTCTAGGGGGCGCAATCACTGTCATTTGTCATAGTCAACTTCCAAATTCGATATATGTCTTCCATTAACGAATCCGGAACATACAGGTATGAATTTTATATTGTCATAGCGCTATGAGTTGCATTTAAGTCTAATGCTTTCGAAACATGAATTGTAAAACGCTTTCCCTAGTAACACTCAAAACATCATTTTTAATAGCAAAGACAAATACTTTATATTCGCTTACATAGACAGTACTAGCAAATAAATACCCGTTCTTCGCACGGACTAAAAAAATTCAAATCCATCCTAGTATATGTATTATTTAATCCGTTATAGGACAATAAGCTTACGTTTATTGTTCCCACTCGAGTATAGAATCGTGTTACTCATATTACCTTGATATTCAAAATAATAAATACGCTATAAAATTCACAGATAAATGTCATCGTAATCTGTCATCGTATCCTTTCAGCTCATTTGGCGCGTTTTTTGTTATTTTGGCGAGGAAAAGATATAGCTACAAACACACCCATTCAGCTCTAGTGCGATGACCTTCGCACAACCAACCAGTTTAAAAATTATTGTGATATTTTTTTTGCTCATTTTGCACTTTTTTTTGTAACAATTTGGCGAGTTCGGCAAAGTATTTGGTAAAAAGTGAAGTCAGAAAACCCTAATATGTAGCTCTAGTGTCATGACCTTGAACAACCATCATAGTTTAGTAATAGCTTAACTATACATTTATTGCTTAAATAAGCATACTTATACATGCAGTCAATAGTCTGAAAAAAATGAAATGAAGATCAATGAAGAAATTATCAAATAAACAAATAATAAAATCCTAGAAGAAATCTGAAATAAAACTAAGCCTCAGGCGCACACGTTGGCATTGAAGGGAATCTGTGTTAAAAATTTCGAATTTCTGAGGGTAGTGTAACGTCTTGTAGTGTCTTTTACGATCCACAGACATACAGACACACAGACTCTTTCTTTTATTATTATATATAACTAAGCTATTCAAGTCATCCGATCTAGAAAGACTGTGTCTTTTCAGACCACAAAACCTCTGCACAAACGACTCTGCCATCTTCCTTTTAGAGGCTCACCTTTTCAGCTCCTATCATAAAGGCTCATTCTTCCGATATCATGCAAGGCATTTCATTCATCTTTTTAAGGAAGATACCCTCCCCCCAGCATTGTTGACTCTAGATACATACTGTCTTTTCACCGCAAAGTATGTTGTAAACGGGCATGCGAAAGATCGATATCATTGTTCTTTTTATGATAAGTAGACATAAACTAACTGCTATTCACTTTTTCAAATCCGCAAAAATTTTATCATTATATTCCTTTTATTTTAAATTATTTTATTTATAACGAGATTATTTTAAATGTAATACGTCCTTGAACTTTTCCATTTCATTACTGTTTGAAATTATTTATTAAGTGAATTTTTACAATTCATCATTAGTTTTTTACTTTATTTAAATGCTTATCACTTATTACATTTTCCCCTTTAATTTTATATTTACATACCTGATTTGATGAAATTAAATGTTTTTTTTTCAGTTTTACTCAATATTTATAAAATAAAAACCTATTTTGAAAAAAAAAAATCAAATTTTGCAATTAAGAGTGTAAAACGTAACATAACCAGGTTAGGTTAGGCTTGAATTATCGTCGCACTAGAGCCACACGAGGGCTATTGGCGACGGGCGTCGTATTTTAGAACCACAGTCAGGTGACTAACATAACCAGAAGATGAACAATTCCTCCAGCAAAACTAATTTATGTTAGCCATACCTCGAAACCAACCTTGCAAACAAGAACATACTCTAAATGAGTCACGTGACCATTATGGATCAACATTTGGAACTAAGGGATGGAGGGAGTTTACGTTGTTTGGAGTTCTTTCGTGCCAGAGAACAAGGATGAAGATGAGAATGGCGTGTCACAGCAATTTACCGACATGATGTTTTAAGAAGATTTGTTTGGTGGCATAGGAAGAAGAGTTTGTGGCTTGTTGGTTTGTTTGGCCTAACCATTTTTCTGTTTGAATATCCAACTTGTTTGTTGATAAATTTTGTTGTTTCATTTAAATGAATTTTTTTTTTCGTGTTTTCAAAAAATTATTCTTTAAAATGATTTTTATTTTTTCGGATTCGATTATTATTACTTTGAAACATGAAATATCATTTAAAAGGGCATGGTTAAAAATATCTGCAAAAGTTGTGGTGAAAGAACTGCATTCAGTGGTAGAAAGTTACTTAATGCGGAAGCAAAAGAAACAAAAAAAAATGTATGCTTTAATAACCCTTTCTTTGGACATCTTTTCAATATTGGAGCAAGTAAACTTTCTTCCCTCAAAGTAAAATAACATAATTGGAAGAAATAAACCAAACCAATACAGCTTAATCTTTTGTTAAAATACTAAAAGTTCACCTTTATAATAAAACCTTCATATCAAATCCAAAACAAATTAATTCACACAATAAAAGGCCTCATAAAATTATATCGAAACAGTAAATTCTTTTTACCAAAGGAAAATCACCTTATAAACATTACAGCGACTGGAGGTCCGTCTCGAACCGTGCTAAAGATTTCTTAGTCGAAGAAATTCCAAAGTTGGCACGACAACATTAAAAAGTGGTAAAGTATATTATGGGCATTTTTTGTCTTAAAATTCTGGATCGTAAATGCAAGCACCCGTGAGTTTATGAGTCATTTTAGCGCTACAAAACTGATATCTGACATTTTATGGGCCTAAGAAAGTGCCTTTCTTGATATGCATTGGGTCCAGTAGCAAAAGTTACATATTTTGTGATCTATAAAATCGAAAGTCTTTAGAATTTTTTAGAGATACATCGATGGATAAAATCTCTGTGTATTATTTAATTTGCAAAGATATTACAAATAAAAAAATGTATTTTTTTTTCATGAAACCATGATAAATATTTACTTTATACGTATGAAAATAAAAAATGTTGAAACCCAGGGATAGATACGTTATATTTAACTGGGAGCACATATGGGTAATTGATGAGAGAATTTAAGAATGATTATTTTTAGGGAGTTTCTGCAGTAGACAAATTTAAAGCATGAAGTGACAACATTACCTTATATTCAATCTAAAAGTTTGACAAAACTGAAAACATCTTTAGGGTGTATAACTCCCCTTGTGCGTGTTCTATACGGGTTAACCAAAATTATTCAAAGTACCCTACGGTAAAAACACCAATATCTTCTATCCAGAGATTCATGCGCGTAGACTTTGGCAGAATTTACTTCACAATTTCATTTTAAAGTTATTTATTTTAGTTTTTATAGCATAAACACTAACGTTCAAGCTTCTCAAAAGACCGATTTAGAAGCAGCTTACAAGTATCAGTCGTTTATATGTATGCAAATTTATTATTAAGAGGGTCAAGCACTATTTTGGAAGTCATGCAAGAAACAAAATTTCAGCAGAATTGTTTAAGCTTTAATAGTACGAAATATCGCTGATTTTTGCTTAAATTTCCAAATTACATTGAATTTACATGATCCTTTCTTTTTACTAATTGTTTATTAGTTTCAATATTTTCTGCAAAATATACTTTTAAATATATAGTTGTTTAAAATATATGTTTATGCAAAGAATATGTGTGTAAAAATGTTCTCGGATATGAAAAGAAATGATAGTTAAAAGTGTACAAGGACTTTCTTCAGCAAAATATATAATTCTATCATCATAAGTAACGTACATAATTTATTCAGAATATCAGTTGAATCGCATTTTGAAAGCTTTTACATCCCTCAAGACAAAATTCAAAGTCTAAATATAGTATTCATTCTGTATTCTATTCTAAAATTGATTTATATCTGGGGATCGAAATAACTCCCAATGTGCAGATGTCAAAACATTTCTCTGAGCTTGAAATGAAAAATAAAGCTTGTAATGTATTGTTTATTCTCACAATTCGTCAAAAATAAAATTGTGTAAATATAAGCTTTTCTTGGATAATAAATAATTGTGATATGTTTAGAGAACTGTTACTTTGTTTGCTATTTCGTTTTTTTTTAAGGATTTAATACTAAAATTAATTCTGATGGAGCTTTAAAAGTACTAGAGTGGTACTATATCCTTTTTAATGTTTGGTATTTTATTTTTATATATCGTTGCACGAGGGTCATATATATAGTCCAATGGAAAATTAGTATGAGGCAAAATTTCAATATCAACTAGGCAAGAGGAAAAGAGGATATGGACAGAAGATGAGCACATTAGTAAAACTTTCTACTGATCCAAACACAACTAGCCTCATCAGTACATTCATTCAATCTTGATTCCCCTATTGGGTCTAACCGCAGCCTAACGGACAAACGCTCATCCCAATACATCTCCACTGAGCCCCAGCAGAGTATAATCTTACCACACCTGATGTCCGTGCCGCTAATCCCCCACGCAGTATCACCCTGCTTTGCCTAACCACAGTCCAGTAGACCCCTATCCAAGGCAGATTTCCCTAATATCCCTTTACCTAACCCCAATCATAGAATAACAATGTCCATCACAGCTGCTGCTTACGCGCACTCCGATTCTCATTGTCTGCACACCTAGTTGTAAGTCAACCATTTGATAATTTAGTTATTAAGAGCACCAGTACGAACTCACGAATTTCATTTTTTATTTATAATCATTTTATCAAAAAAATAAAATTTAGAATACGTCTTGTAATCCATTCCTGACGCTCAATGTTCAGGAGCTGTTAACTCAATTATTTATAAATACTTTTAAGTTGGATACCTGAATTAAAGCCCTTATTTTACAATTAATATAAATGTATTAGTTTATTCTATTCTTAATCATATTTAACTCTAGTTCTTACTGTTGCCATATGGCAACAAGTAACATAATCCACTTTATCTCTTCAAAAAATATCGATACCAAAGTAGTTGACTTGTACCATTCGTTATTTGTATAAAAAAATGACGGTTTTTAAGGAGTCGCTAGCATTGATGCTGTTCAATGCATTTTTTTTATGAAACTCTAAATTTAGTCTCATAATTTTAAATTAGCGCCATCTGACCGTCGGTCTAAAGGGCTAAGCATTTTAGGAGAACCTTATTTGCTTACAAGTGGAAGTTATCTATGTGGGGTAAAAGTAAATGAATATGGATAGGTTGAGCATTTTCCAAACATTAAAAAAAATTATACATTGCAGTATACAAGTTTAAGACTATAGCTATTAGAAGATTATTTTTTTTAACAAATCAAGAATACAACACAAAAAATTATTTAATGCAAAACAAGTAGCATTATTAAATACAGATATTCCAAATTATAGCATTTCAAAAAGTTGGCTAAAGCAATACCAATTTTAACTAATCACACTGTAAAAAAATTCAGGAACGTTACTGGGAAATACTGGGCAGCTGAGCTGCCCAATTTTTACCAGTAATGTTTCTGGAATTTATCAGTAACCTTTTCCAAAAACATAGAAACAATCCCACTTAGAGCCAGTAACTTCTCTGGAAAATACCAGGAACCTTTCTAAAAAAAATACCTGGTACCGACTCTTTCCCAGTACAGATATCCGATTTATAGGATGGCTGGTAGCAGGTGGGATTCGAACCCCCGCACTCTTGAGTAGGCTGCATACTGAGGCGGATGCCTTAACCACTCGGCCACGGACCACTCGGACGGGCCTTGCATGAACTTTTTTATACCAACAACGTTAAAAACAACTGATTTTAAGCAAGGCGGCGGTTCATAGCAATCACTGCCAGATTTGAAGGGGAGAACCTGAAAATCCCAGGAACTTATCACGAAGCGATGAATACTTGAAAAAGCCAAGAAAGTTCCTGGTAAAAATACGGAAAGTTAAGGAAATTTTTTACAGTGCAAGGCAATAACAAAAGTACCAAACACTGGTTGCTTTCTGGTATATTAAAAAACCTACGAAACATAGGGATTTACTGTTTCTTAAACATCATTTACAGCATTGCAACTTGAGGATTTTATGTGAATTCCTTTGCAGAAGTACAAATGTCGACAGTCCTCAAGGACGTCATCAACTCTCTTCTCTGTCTCTTAAGGCTCATTTGGACATCAATCTTGATGATGAAAAAATAGAGTCGTTATCTTCATTGAAAACTCGAATAAAACTAGTTTCAAAGAGTTCGTCTTTGTTTCCTCTGAGAATTGATAAATGCCAGCGATTCCTTGTTTTTATTTACGCTAAATTGCTGTGTTTGCTTGACAATATTATAACTGATATTATTGGATATAGTGTAAATTCCCAGTACCCGAAACAATTTGAATCAGTGCTCATTTGGAAAATAAAAAATATTTTCGATTCATATTTTTCCCGAAAAAAGGATACATTAAATTTAGTTACTGTCTGCATGTTAAAAATGCGGGAAAATCATACTTTATAAGAATTTTCGAAATGAAATTTAAAAAAAAAAACTCTTTCCCTTGCGAATGGGTGTCGCATAATAATACCGATCGAATTCGGATAGTTACAGTTAGAATAATTGGTGTTATATATAGGTTTTAGCTTCTATTCAAGGTATAAAATAGTAAAAGTATTTAAATTGCTGTAACCGCATCCCGTTGTGACAGCCCAAGCTAGAAATCTCACAGAAAAATGCTATACTTAAAATTAAGATGTTCGAGTTGCCTATTTCTACCCTCCAAGGATTTTTACCTCAGCCAAATTATGTCTCGTTATTTAGAATCGCCGTCAAGTGACAAGAAAACCTAAGTTTTATTCATATCATTTTTTTACTGCTGCTCAGATAATCATATATTACAATTCGGTCAATAATATACACTATAATATTAATTCTACTTTATTAATGCTAAGCATTTAGTAGTTATTTGGAGGGGGAAAAAGCTAAATTATAAATGTCATTACCTCTATATAACAGCCTCCACTAGCATTGCCCTTTTCCCGTGTTCTGTTTTGTGTAATAAAGATTCTGACACTTACAACTTTGTTGAACTATTGTGTTAAAATGCCTCGTGGTAAGAGAATAGAAATGGCTTTGTTTACTCCAAATTAGCTACGTAATAACAACTGAGGTGAATGGCTGGAATGGAAAAATCTGGTCTGAAAATAATTGTAATCGCTATCTTTTGTGGTTGGTATTGTAACAGAGTAGCGTGTTTTGTTGTACTCGTCTTTACCGCTTTCCTTCAACAATTACAGCAATTAGAGACACCGGAGATTTCACTCATTTTCAATAACGTTCAGTTGCCTCATTGTTTTGTATAATAATGGAATAGCATTCTGTAAAGCAGGTATTTGAAATATCAGGTCTCTAATCCCTTAGAATATTTTTGTTGTGAAGCCTCTGAAATTGATGACAAGTTATGTTCTGTAATTGCTACTGGGAAAACATTTGGAATTTTTCCATCTGTAATGTATGGGTTGTCTTTGTGTTACTATATCTTTCGTTATGTGTTGATACTATGTGCTAATGCGATTCAATATCTGGATCTTACTGCTGTATATTTAAGATTTGTTTGAGCAAGGGTTTAGCTAGACTGCTTTTATAACGTATAAAATAGTTTTGGTAGTCAGTGTTTTAAAATTCATATAGCGTATATGCCAGAACCTCCGTGTTCGCTGAGGTTGCTATGATCAATATAGTAGTTATTGCAACGTGAAATAATGCCAGCAGGGAATAAGGTTTGCTTAATCCTTTATTAAACATCTAAGTTAGAGTTATAGCATAAATGAGACAATTTGCAAGGTGATCCCTGGGAAAAGCTATAGCGGAAAACAGTGACGGGTAAATACTAGAAATACCTGGACAGTGGATTAGGTATGCGGTGCTCAAAGTTGAAGATGGCAGGCGTTGTAGGCAGGTGAAGGATCGGGGCTACGAATTAGCTGCCGGTCAGGGATTGTAGAGGACCTGGGACTCCCATGGAGTACTGCTACTGGGTTGCTGTAGTGGAGAGGACCCGTAGATGGTGAGACAAGTTGCCGGGAGCGCTGATTCCCGTTAGATTGAAACGGGTAGCGGATGCATGCTCCATAGATCCCGGTCGGAAAGGATTGGGACAGCCGCTCTTGGATGTGACCCCGGTGATGAGAGAGAAGGGAATTCGTCTCCTTCCACCCCCTCAGTGGTTCCTTGTTACAACCCTGTCACTCAGAGGGATCTAGAGTTCTGATTCGTTGGGGCGGGTGTTCAAGTCTCGTATAGTTCACATAATTTCTCCCACTAGCCACTGGTGAGGCTTTGACCCCTGACCCCTACTTACTATGCTTCCGACCAGATGTCTGCCACGGACTGTCAATCAAGTGCAAAATTAATGCAGGTCGTGGCAGTATCAGACGGAACGGTCGTTCCGCCCGCCAAACAGCGAAATTGATTTTATTCTCTACCAAGCAAACTAAACTTCGTAGAACAATAAAAAAAATACAGTAAAGAGGTTTCGTAGATTACTTTCAATAAAATTTTTTTGGTTATTCTAGAGTCAAAAACAGCGGAGAAAAAAAATATGGAAATTTTCGAAAATGAAATCTTTCGAGCAGTTTTAGTCAAATTTTGACCTAATTTTTGAAGTGACCTTCAGCCATTACTAGACCATTAATCTGAAAGCGGTTTTTACTAAAAGATTCAGAATGCTCCAATTAAGCCCCTTTCATGGGTTTGAAGTCTCAAAAAGAACTCGTTCTATTTTTAATTAATTAAAATCTATATTACCTTTGGCGGTATGAATGTGCGATAAACAAGCCATCCTAGTGGCCAGGTACCTCCGAAAACGAGCCAAGATTTACTGTATTTTCATCGAAGAGCCGCATAGCAGCGCTGTTAACTATTAAGTTATTATTACAGCTTCTAAAATAATTGATTAATCTAATATCTGAACAGACAGATTTTAAAAAAAATCTAATTAATAAACGGAAACTCTTCATTTCAACTTTTTGGCGTTTTAATTAAAAAAAACTAATGAATAACTCGAGTGGATGAATCAATCCAGAAATGTAAACAAACAGTCATATTTGCCAATTTGGTTGCCATATTCAGTTACCAATACCATTAAAAATAGTTTTGTTGGTTTTTTCTTCATAAATGTAAGAAATATATTTTATCCCTAAAAATTATTGAGGAATAATTAATTATGTCAAAGTAATCTTTGCTTATTTTTTTATGAAAAGAAATGATAATTGTTTCTAAAATTTATTGAGGAATATTTTATTATGCCAAAGTAATATTTAATTATTAAAGTTACATTTTTAACATGAGCTGTTACTAAATGTTTGTATTATAATACATAACCGTAATCTAAGAACTGTATTTGGTTATTGTTTTTTCTTGAATAGGCTGGATATTTTTTTAGTTTAATAAAAGTAAATTGAAATTAAATATGCCGACAAAAGTGAAAAAAACTAGTCATAAAAGACGGATGTGGTACACTAAAAATAACAGCTGCGATGTAATCTCGAAATGTGTCGAAAACAATACATCTGGAATAAAACGTCATCTAGAAACTGTTCCTGAAAATAACAAACGGGAACATTACGATAATGAAGATTCGGTTATTAAAACTGTTCCTATTTTTCAATTACAGATGTGACAGGGGAGATTTCTTCCCTTAAGCTGTTTCTACTAAACGATTGAGAATGCCCCAATTCAGGCCCTTTTCAAAGGTTTGAAGTTTCAAAAACATTTTTTTCTATTTTTAATTAATTAAAATCGATATTATCTTTGGCGGTACGGTTGCGCGATTAACTAGCCATCTTAGCGGCCGTATTACCTCCCGAGACTGCGCCAACCGAGGTCTGCTATATTTTCATCAAAGAGCGTCAGAGTTCGAAAACACAACGTACAAGCCGATATTACAGTTTCTAAAATAAATGATTTATCAAATATATGAATCAGCAGACTGAAAAAACTTTGGAATTCTAATTAATAAACGGAACGCTTCATTAAAAATATTTGGCTTTTATTTAAAAAATATATATCAACAGCGATAATGGTATGGTTGTTTGATGTATAAATGTAAATGGAATGGTTGATCTATAAATGTTAACAGTCATATTTGGTTGTCAGATTCAGTTCATATTAGCTCAAACTTTTTAAACGCTTTTTCTATGAAGAGTAAGAAATAATATTTCTTTGGTTCTCAGAAGTTATATAACTCTCTATAAACATTGAAATCATGTCAATTTTGTAGTCGTATTGTGTCTGTATCTTTTGTTATTTAAAAAAAAAACTACTGATATCCCCCCAAAAAGCTTCGTAAAAGTAAACAAACGCCAATCTAAAAAAAAAAAAAACTATTTTATCAAAAAGCAAGTTCATTATGAAAGTTGTGGCTAAAAAAGCCGTGATATAAATTTAATGCCAATCTCTTGTGTAAAACTTCTTGGTCATAATAAGTAGTATAATTTAAGTTTTGCTGCCATAAAAATATTGCACTGTTTGAGGTTGGTGCACAACTTAATCCCACTAAAAATTTAAATCACGCAAATGAACTTGAATTACTAAATCAGAATAACGAAGGATACTTAAAAAGAAAACTTTAACAAATGTATGATCTCAATGCATTTATATAAAGGTATAGAGGGTAGTTAAGATGGGGGGCACCAACCTCAAACAGTGCAATATTTTTATGGCAGCAAAACTTAAATTATACTACTTATTATGACCAGGAAGTTTTACACAAGAGATTGGCATTAATTTTATATCACGGCTTTTTTAGCCACAACTTTCATAATGAACTTGCTTTTTGATAAAATAGTTTTTTTTAGATTGGCGTTTGTTTATTTTTACGAAGTTTTTTGGGGGGATATCAGTATATTAGCTTACAGGAAATTAAATTTATTATCCGATAAACTTGTGTTGAGAATTGTCAGCGAGTGAATTAAATGTGTAATAAAAAAAAACCTGGTTAAAATTTTATGTGAATTTTTAACAAATTATACGCTACTGATAACTTTTAAAAATCAAAATTATGCTTATCTTGTGAGTTACAGACATAATTCTTACAACTAAAAACATCGTATGGACATCTCTGATTAATAAAAGGCTATAAAGAGTTTTAAAATATTTGGGTTGTTTAGCATGTTGTATGGAAAAATTTTGAGCTTTTTAGAGAACTGTCCTTAACTAATGAAATTTTCAATAAATTTGCTTTTACTATGTTCCTATTTTTCTTATTCATTAGTTTTATTAAACTTTCAATCCAAAATATTTATAATGATTGTCAAATAATTTTAAGAAACACCCCCTCTTGAAATGTGATATTTGATAAACGTATACATGTATAATGTTAATTTTATCGAAATTACAAGAACACAAATTGCTTCGTTTACTCCAAATTTAGAAAGTAATAATAAAAATCGTGAATGGTTGGTATAAAAAAATAAAATGTAATGCGATTCCTTTGTTTTGCAAGAGACGAAAATAGCTTAATCGTAAATAACAGCAATTCTCAAAGATAAAGCAATTTCTACTTCAGAAATATCATAAAAATGTTACCAAATATTAAAATAATGTTCAATAATAGTAAATTGTCTTGTGTTTTCTTTGTATTTTTCTGGCGTATCGTATATAATGAGCAATTATACAGATAATTGAATATAACCAAAACAAATTATTTCTCTTTACAAATTATACTGTTACGAATAAATTTAACACAATCCATTCACAATTAAAATCATCTATAAGGATAAGTATTTGATATTCATTATTTAAACATTGAATATCAGCATTTTTGTGTTAAAGTAAAAGTATATTTTATTTATCATTTCATTATCACAATTATTTAATGATAAGATTTCTTAAACAGATTTAATACACTGAAGTACTCGAAAATAATTTAAATCTTCACATATCACAACGCTTTCAACATTTTATAACAAACCCTACATTTTTTTATCCAAAGTTTACTTGGCATTTTTAAAATTAAAACGGTCTATTTTTCCGTGTGATTCTTCTAAAGCATCATTTACCACATTATTTACAGAAATTCTTTGTCACATAGATAATAAATCTTACTCGTCCGCGCTAAATAGATTAATTACAAATGTCAAGGCTGGTGATAATTCTGTATTGTGCTCAACAAAACTTTGAAAACATGCCAGCGCTTCATAAGAAAAATTGCTTGTTTAGCACACAGTACTGTCACTGAAGGAAAAGGAGAAAATAACGCTTTTTAATATATTTTAATTGTATAATGCTTAATTTAAAGATATATTTTGTTTTAGTTGGATGGTTTAAGTAGAAGGATTTCAAATGCAAATATGCTTTAATAAAATATTAAGTACTAGTGTATGAAAAAGTTTTATTTAATTATTCATAACCCATCAAAAATTCATTTTTATTTCCATCGAAAAAACGGTATTAATAACACAAATCTAAGTAAAGAGAAAGTGCTTATGCATATGTTATAATTTATTTATATTTTTTGCTTTTCTTTTCTTAGATATCTATGTATTTTAGTTAGTTTTAGGCGGTTTAGCTTTCGTAAAAACAAATAGAATTTTTAGCTATTTCCCAAATTATCGGCACGTTTCAAAGAATCACTCTATTTCTTCGAGAAAATGTATAGTGCACCAGAGAAACACCAACGAAGTTTTTTCAATCTTTATCAATTTAATATACATGAAGGCTATGTAATTAATTGCTATGTAAACAAGTTTATATATTTTTTAAGAATATGTTAAGGAAGAAGCGTGTTAGCGATAATCTCGCTGAGCATTCACAAACCTCAATATTAATATTTATCGATATCTATTAATATTTATCTGCAAAAAGTGTATTAAAATAAATATAAAACTGAAATCTGTGATATGTTAAGCAACATTGTTTAAAGATATACACTCTCCAAACAAACGAGAGAATTTAACTCAGTCTGAGTTAATTTTCACTCTTTTCAGTGTCGAAAATGCACTTATCCTATTGGAGTGGATTTCACTCTTTTGTTTAGTTAAAACTCCGACAGGATCACTCCAAACGAGTGATTTTAACTCAGTCTGTGTTAATTTTCACTCCTTTCCAGTGTCGAAAATGCACTTCTGCTATACGAGTGGATTTCATTCTTTTGTTTTAAGAGTGCAAGAAAGGAGTTTTTCAATTTTTACTTGGTTTACAATTCTCACTGAGCATTTCTCTGCTTACCAAAAAATAAATAAAACCTTAAACGTTTTTAGACACACTCTTTTTTATCGTCGTCCCAGAACGTACTTTAACTCCAAAAAAACAAACAAAACCCGTTGCTTTTAAGGGGTCCGTTGCCTTTTCTTTAAGGGTACACTCTGCGGTAATTCCTTTTTGCTCAAGTTTCAGAATGCCAGAACAAAGATAAGAAGACAAATCGATAGAATAAGTGAAATCGCCGTGTAAAGTTGGGTTTTCTATTCAGTTTAATGGTCTTTTTGAGGAGATCTCGCTCTTTTAGAATGTTCCATGGACGCCATCACAGACGATAATGTTCGATTTCACTATACGTGTGAGGAATGTTGGTGGTAAAATCAGTATCGTTTGAGATTTCCTTGGAGACAAATTTACTGGAATGATCATCCCCAAGATCAATCTCCCGATTTCCGAATCGAAATATGTATCGTGAGCTGGTTTGTAGATAAGTTGGAAATGAATTTGTATTGGTTTCGTAATAAATCATTGATTATTGGTGATACAGAAATGAGGCGAAATGGTTAGGTCGGATTAAGGTTGCATTCGGGATACTATACATGGGGTTAAGTCTCATAAATTTGGGCACGTACCTACAAGCTTACAGTAACTTGATTGGTGGTGAAAATTCAAGCAATTTCATTATTTTGTATTGATTCAACAATTTTTAAGAAAAATTCTGATTTAATAATAGTAATCAGATATTCAACATGCGTGTTGTTGTTGCTAGCAGTGCTAGACCTAGTTCATGATGTTATACACCTTCAAAAAATCCAAAACCATGGAAGGGTCGTCGTACAAATCCTGCTTGGAAAGTCCCAGACACGCAAGTATATGGTCAGGCGAAGCCTACTACGAAGAACAGTTTGCACAAGTCTCAAAGATTCTGGAGCCCTCAGTAAATTCCATAATCTTTAGGCCTCCATCATTCTCAATCAAAGCTCCATCATGCATTATTTCTGGAGCATTTATATGATTTATAAAAAAAAATTGAAAACTCAAGTCAAAATGCAACCAAACATATTTGTCTAGAGCTGCATATGGGTTTGAGTCTACGTTACAGTTTTTCGTTTTATTTACTATACCATACTTACTTACTTATTACTCATTTACTAATGTACTCACTAATGTACTCACTCATTTACTATGTAACTTACTTACTCATTTACTATGTAACTTACTTACTCATTTACTTACTTATTTACTATACCATAAGCTTGGTATAGTAAATTTAAGAATTTTTATTATTTTGTATTAATTTCGCCATTTGTAAAGAAATTAATTTGATATTCGTAATCAGGTATTCATCATGCATCTTTTCTGAAACATTTCTGGTATAGGGAATAGGATAGGTACATATATATTCCGGCTTGTGTGCTTGATCAGAGACCCGCTTATAAGCCTTCGTCAAGTAAGATAGACGCAGAAAGAGTTTTAACTGTCACTGAGAAAAGAAGTACACCCAAGGGCGAAAGCGGAACTGAAACATTTTCTTGATTTAAAGCAAATTCCGAACGGCCCCATTTAAAATGCAACCAAAAAACTGGACATCGGCCATTAGTCTTCGAAGGTACATAATTAAGTCGTTTAAATCGCAACTTAATTCAGAACTCGGAAGCACTTCATTTTCGTCACAAAAAAAAACTGTCATTTTATTATCATCTAATTCCAAACACATTTCACGAAATGTCTTCAGGGAAATAAAAATTCCGACTTCAACAACTCAACCTGGCATTAGATGTTGATTGATGGTGTCAACTGTCGTAGATCTCACGGAAAAAGATAGCTAAGTGCGGGCTTGTGATATAAATATTCTCACAGTATGTATTCCCATGTGACACAACGATGTCTAAATGGGCGGTAATGATATGAAAGTTTGGTAATGTTACTCATATGAGTTATTAGGATTCTTTCTAAGAATGTATATTTACATGGTAGGGGCGATGTTTTAGCTGATGCACGGATTATTTTCGAATGTGTGATTAAAACAATGGAATTTAAAACATATCCAGTAATGAAATTAAATAAACAATTTTATTTTTATATCCTTTTTAGTTTTCGATTATATGAATGCCTCACGAATATTCGTTTCTTAACTTAATTAAAAAGAAATTCTAGAAAGATTTCTGTTTGTTATTTAGTAGTGATTTTAAATTACATGGATCTATTATGCTTTCTGAATCAGTTTTGATAGTACTTTCATAAAACAACAACTTCAATTAAAAATAACTTTTCTAATGAATGGATTTCTCCCAATAATTATTTCAAAGTGTATTTTTGGTAAATGATTACACAACACTTTTAAAATGTTAACAATGGCGATTGTTAAAGCCTGCAAATATAATTTTTTTATCTCTATAACACACACACAGTATCAAAAATTGTCAATAATATTGTTTACACATTTAATCATCTCAAGGTAATTGATAATCTACTCGAGGTAATTGATGTTTTTGAAATTTCTCAAAATTAGGTGTAAGAATAAAAAATTATTTTTAAAAAAGTTATTGTTTACTGTGTACTTTAAAATTAAGTTTTTATTTTAAACAAATAGCTGCTTTTAACCCAAACAAAATAGAGAATACATTTTGAAGCTAAACAATAAAACATATTGTTTGCTGGCATTTTATATCCAAAACAATACCTAACGAAAATCCCCACCAAAACCTAATAGACTTTAGTTCTACATTATTTGTTCGCCCCCCAGCTTATACCAGGAATGTTGTCGATCAATAAAGGGGGTAGGGGGCATGTCCTCGTTCAAGCAAGCGACCGGAACTTTCTAAAGAGAAATTTTTGGCGCTACCGTTCTGCTACACATGATTGACCTTTTGTACTAGGAGCTTTAGCCCAATTTCACACCGACAACAAAGGGCTTGAAGAGATAGAACGGGAGGGAAAAATGGCGGAAGGAAATTCGAAAAATCTTGGTCACTTTTCTATTTTATTTCATTTATTTATTCTGCAGAAAAAGGAATGCGAATGTCAGGTTTTTGCTTTTCCCTTTCTTTTTTTGCAAGAGTTGTGTGGAAATACAATAAAAAAGTTGAATGTAAATAATAGAGCAGAGATAAAAGTTTGCAGTCGCCCGATGTTTTGAAGAGATATATTTTTGATTTTTGTAAAAGTATTCTATGGATTTTTTTTCCTTTTGAGGAGGTATTATGTTTTCGAACTTTTTTCTCGATTCTGGAAAAGAGTGGGTGGCTTTACCTGCATGAAAGCATAGCCAAACTTTGTATTGACAGTGCTCTTTTTTGGGCAGAAAGTTTACCAAGTTAAGAAATATGCGGTGAAATTTAAAACTTCTTAAGCGGTATGGAGATTTTTGACTTATGTGTATATAGACTCTTCAAAAGTTTTATTCTTTGCAACCATCACTTTTTTCGCCCTCTTTGAAAAATAAACAGCATTTTATGTCTAAACATAAACGTATGTTTATTCAATCACCATTGTTTGTATCTAAATGTTTATAAGGTTTTAAGTTGTAATATTATTTTTAAGTGTATTCCAATATATATTTTATTACATAAGTAAGTATTCAAAATATTAAAGATAATTAGCTATAGACATTTTTTCTCGAAAAATTACGCTTGCTTCTCAATTTTATTAACGAAACAATGTTTGAAACAAATGAAGAATGCATTGTACTGGACTATTATTTAGGCCAAATAAAATTACAAGCGAAACGAATTTTTAAATTTATAGTTAGTGTTTAATTTGGTAATGAATATGTTAATGGTATTTACAAATGGATCTTTAACAATTTAAAGTAACACCTAAAGCACCAACATTTTTAACATGACAGAAATTTATATGAAGAAAATTATATAAAAATTTTCGCGAAATATTACGAAATAAATTAGTTAACAACTTAATACTTCTCCAAACAAAACATTTTTACTTACCACAACGAGGTAGCCAATATTCCATAATGATTAAAAATCGAATGTAAAAGACAACATTTAAACTAATTAAACTGAGGGTCACACAATTAAAAAAAAAATTCTATAATGTGGCTGCAACATGGGCAGTCAAGCCTTTTGCAGACCCGGCATATTCCCCAGAGCTGAGAGCCATTTTTTGTGTCACCATCTAGGCGACTCTCGCTACCAATTTTGACGCACAGATTACAATGAATTTGAGCTCTCTGTGGATGTTAAAGTCTGCCGAGATTTAATTTTGCCTAGAGAACCAAAGCAAAATGTGCTCTGCAGGGATCTTTTACATGCGGCATAATCATATGACATGCGTGCCCAGAATTTTCCCATCCAGAAAATCCGATGACTCTGCAGGGGCTCGAACCCGCGATCTTGGGCTTACGAGTCGGACACGTTTAACCTCTCAGCCACTGAGCCGCCTTACAATTTCAAATATAAATAGCAATTTAATGCATGAAATATAAAAATATTTCTTCTATGTAGTGGTTTTCTTTTTACAATAAATTAGCAGTATTTTTTGTAGTCATTAAATCGCTTGAAACATGCATCTAAAAATAATTTTTTTTTAACTATAGATCTGCCAAAAACTAAAGAAGCTAATGTAAGAAATAAGAACACTATGCGATAACAAAAAAAAATCTTTTATGGAACTTTCAATTTTTGTTGTCACTGTCACCACCAAAATTCTAAAAAATGGTCACATTCAAAATTGCTTCATTTTATTCAACGTCACTGGTACCTGCCAAATCCACCATCCAGATACGCCCCTTCCACTGACAAAATCTACGCCCCCGTATACGCACGAACCCAGACTACCCGGGTCATACACAAACATGGCGTGCCACAGACCACTGTTTTCCAACGAATCCATCACATTTCCATTGTGCTTCGTGTGACATCCCGATCGTTCAAATGAATCTTCCCTCCACCTACTTAGTTCGTAACATACCGTAGCCAACATTCTTTATATTTACATTTCTTTCAAATAATTATTATTTTGTTTTTTTAATTTGTGTTTCCCTTATTGAGTCGTTAAAGACTATTGGTCAGAAAATAAGTCATCCGAAAAGAAATTTTTCTGTTTTTGTTCTTCTAAATAAACAAATTTTGAAAAAAAAAACGATATTTGAACCCTTAATGTTTAAGTTACAAGTGAAGCGTTAACCTACTCAGACACCGAATATTCGCTCCCCTTCAGGGACATGGAGTGGAGGTGGCGCGATATAGATGGCAGCATCTGTCACGTATGTGTGTGTGTTGTGTCTGTCTTACTTAACGAACATATATAAGCGGGTCTCTGACCAAGCACACAAGCCTGAAAATATATGTATACCAACCAACCAAATATTCAAACAGATTGACGCCTAAAGAAGTAATATCTCTGACGTTTCAGCCCCAAAGTGACGTCATTCGGAAAAACTTAAAAACAATCGGTTCAAAGCCATGAAGTAAGCGAAGCAGTTTCAAACTGTCTAAAATATGCGAATTGACGTCTTTTGAAGCCTACTTTAAACTGTAATAGTTTTAATAACAATTGTAATCAAATTATTAAAAGTGTTCATAAATGCATTAAACAAACAGATACTCTGTCTTCTATACTATTGCTCTAGATACTCACTACAGCAATGTATTGCACACACTTATTTTACAGAAATTAATTTATGAAGCTGTGTACCATTTATGAAGATGTTTAGTTAAGGGGGTCTGGCACCTCCATAGAAGCCCATGTTAAATTGTCCAACTTTGGGGGCATCTCAAGAATTAACTAATTATATATCCATTTCAAATTTTCACAGTTTCATCTATAGACATTTTTAAGTATTTTAACACAAGATTATTTTGAAAAACTAAAAACTAGATTAAATATGAATTTTTTTAAATATCGTTGAAGAATGTCAATATTTTTAACCTAAAAGACTTTTTTTAAAAAAAAAGTAACAACTTTACAGACTATTCCCTGCGTTAAAATGTTTAAATATACTTGTGAATTACACATAAAAAAATTCAAGTATTTAAATGAATAACATTTTTAGTTATGTGCCCCCAAACATTCACATGATTCAAAAATTGTAAAACCGAGAAAAACCAATTTAAAGTTTTTATTGTTAACCCATTTCCTTACGAAGGATTTTTGCTTCCTCGTAATATTTGATTGGAATAACATTATCGAATCCTTAGTCGTTCGGCCGTTCTGGGCCGTTTCACTAAAGAAAGGGTAAAATAAAATTGCCTTTAATGTCAAAAATATTTTTCCAATCGTCTTAAAACTTTGTGACATTATTAATAAAGGTTGATATAGTATTTTAAGCCACTAATTTTTTTTTTAATTTTTTCAATGATTTTGGGGTGCCAGACCCCCTTAATGATTTATGTAATGTGGAACACAATACAAAATTAAAACAATATAACATCATCATGTAGTTATACAAACTCCACTGCTCTGGAATGATGGCTCAATCTTTCATGTGAATCTTTTTCTACTTCTTTATTGTGTAATATAAATATCTCTCTCTAACGATGTGGCACAAGTGATGGAAAGACCATGAATTTTTAAACCTATAGTATGAAATTAATATGGTGTATGGGTTGGTTTAGCTTAGCCTCTGAAGCATTGGAGACAAATGTACCTAGATATTTCATCTTGAAGGGTACACGTTAATATTGGTATGGAAGATATGAAAAAGCGAAAAATTAAATGGTATCGTTAGGTTTATTTTGATTTTATAAGGGGGATTGGTTGGTTGGTTGGTTGGTTGGTTGGTAGACATATATTTTCAGGCTTGCGTGCTTGGTCGCAAGGGCCCGCTTATAAACCATCGTCAAGTAGGACAACACGAGACACACTCATACACAAATGACAGATGCTGCCATCTGTCGCCACCTCCACAATTTAGACATGTCCCTGAAGGGGAGGGAAATCTTCTCCAGGGACCTGTACCCGTGGGAAACTGCGCAATGACCGCCCACAGGACTTTTGGACCCAACACATTTAACGAGCACGTACTCCGCATATACTCGACAAACACAAACATCCATGCCTCAACGGTATTCGAACCCGGACCCAGCAGCTCCAAAGGCCGACGTCTTTTGGGAGCTAAAGGTCGTGTAGGGATCAGGCAAAAAGAACAGCCATTTCGTAACAACAACAACTTTAATGAAACTAAAACATAACAAAATCAAAACAATAGCTCCAAAACATAAACAGTGCACGCTTCTTAAATACAAGTTAACAATTCCCCGGATGTCCAACGTCACAATATCAACGCCGCAGAAGTCCAACGTCCGAACGCCGTCACGGTGCTGCCACAGTCTTAACCACTGCGCCGCCGGATCGGCTTATAAGGGGGATTATGTCATTCTAAGTATATATTAAGTAAAGTTGTGTTGTATTAAATTATGTAGCTGGAAATGTCGTATCATATTCATTCTACTACATATCGTTTTGCTTTGTCACTCAAATAATGCGGTCCTGTTTAAGTCTAATTTAATATATTTATCTTTGCCTATTTTTTCCGTTGATTGTCTCGAATTATTTAAATTATTCCGCACTTGTCAAAAATTGTATAATTATCGAAATGTGTGGTCGCAAATACAACCCATATTTTCTAAAAAAGCAATTTTCCCTGAAAATTGTTAAGAGAAATAAAAAGAATCCAAAATATAACGAATTATCCTATCATTTCTAAACCGAATTTAATAAATATTCTAACAGCCTTCTGCAACATCATAACACCTTCACCACTTCCATTTTAGGAAGGAAGTAATTCCTAAGCTCTGAATATTTAATTCCAGCTTAAAGTTACACACCATCTGTATTGCGAAAGTTCAGCGTATAATTTTTCCTCCTTAAGAGTTCGAAACAATTAAAACAATTACAACGCTCGAATTACCACAACTAATCTTTGCGTGGGATATGATTTTAAAGTTGAATCGGTGGGATTTTTAATTAATAAAGACAGTTGGAATTGTGTATCATTTGTTTGGTTTATGTGGGATTCGTGACTCTTAAGTACGTTATTAAAGTATCGTGTTTCCCGAGTAATGTCATTCCCATCGAGTTATTTATAAATTAGTGGTAAATTACACTGAATTTCCGTTTGAAAATATGTAACTTAGTTTTGAGTTTTAATATTGTTTAAAAACCACAGTATCAACACAAACTCGATTGAGGTTGAATTTCAATTGAGACATTTAGTGATATGATCAAAACACAAAATCGAGTTTATTATTTTGTCAAAAGGCAAGCTTTATTCTCAAGTAGTTTTATCAAGCAAAACCATTTGTTTCAGAACAAAAAAATGATGTTTCATTGATAAAAACTTTAAAATCAAGATTGAAGGCAATATTTAAAACTTTGTTAACTGTAAAATATGAAATTGCAAAATATGCAAGATTTATAGTTTTTTATTTGTTCAGAGACAGTAAAATATGGTATTGGGAACAAGTGCATTCAATTTAAAGTCCGTAGCTCTTTTAGTTTGAGCTGTAGAGTGGTTTAAGAATGCAGAATTACAGATGGACCAATGTTCAATAAACCGCCGCTCTCCAAAACTTGTAGATAACACAAAATCTTTATTTTGGATCTTGGAATCCCAACGCAATACATTATTGCGTTAAATCTTGTATTCGTTAATTAAGAAGGCATACCATCTTCCTACGGTTAGAAAACCCCAAAAAATTATTTTGAATATTTATTTCAATTGAATGTTTCTTCAAAAAAATATTTGTGTCTTTTAATTTACAAATAAAATAAATTTTAAGGAGAAAAACTTGTTAAATATTATTATTTGATAGTAAATTTGAATTTATAGCACAAAAAAAACATCATTAACAATTTCATTTGAAATTTTTAAACTTCTTTCTTAAGTGAAAATTTCGAGATGTTTCTGTCCGCGAATTAAAAACCGCTGAAAGCTCTTGGAATAGGAAAACCATTAATTAATATTAAAATGTTTTTAATTATTTGACAAGAATATGAAAAGTTTTGTCGAACAACTGTACTCCCGTAATTACAATGCAGATCATCCCAAAGTCATTAATTAATGAAAAAGTTTTTAAGCACCAATATTGAATTTAGGGTTCTTAACGAAAAGATTAAAATCGATATTTTTTTAAAGCTTGTATTGATTTCCACGGTGCAAAATCCTGTTAATTAACTTCAGGGAACTTTAATTTTTTCAAAACTTTTTCCTTGTAATTAAGGAATAAAGTTATGTTTTCTGGTAAAGTTATGCTAATGCATTTAATTAAAGTAAACATGAAAGTTGTTTTGTTGTGTAAGGGTTAGATACCTGAAATGAAACGATTCAAGGGCATTATTTGATTGTAGTTAGCATCTTCGAGAGCGTGCTGTGAAAATTTCTTAGACTGGTTCCTGTGTAAGAAAATGAATAACTTTGAAGTGGTTGTCAATTTTGTAGTTGAGTTGAATTATCATCACACTAGAACTTCACGACTTTTTCCTTGTAATTAAGGAATAAAGTAATGTTTTCTGGTAAAGTTATGCTAATGCATTTAATTAAAGTAAACATGAAAGTTGCTTTGTTGTGTAAGGGTTCGAGATCTTAATTGAAACGATTCAAGGGCAGGACTTGGTTGTAGTTAGCATCTTCGAGAGCTTGCTGTGAAAATTTCTTAGACTGGTTCCTATGTAAGAAAATAAATAACTTTGAAGTGGTTGTCAAAACAATTTTGTAGTTGAGTTGAATTATCTTTGCACTAGAGCTTCACGAGGGCTATCAATTTTGAAGTGATTAATTGCAAAATAAAATAATAGTAAGTGATATAGCATATAGTGTGAATATTTGATTCAAACACCAAAACCACCGGTGATTCCTAAAAATATGACAAAATACATTGTTAAATTTTCAAAACAACCAATTGCCTCAAAAATAGACTATGAATTTTTAAAATGTCTTCAAGAATATAGCAATATCATCTATATCAAATAAGCGGTTCTCTGAACAAGCACACAAGCTGGAATATATATGTACAGCTGGGGAAAAAAAAAACGAATCACCCCTCGTTTCTCGGCTGCTATTGATCAAGGAATTTTGTGTAAGGTGTCAATTTTCAGGAAATAGCGTGAGGAATTGAGAACTGGCAACAAAAATTGTAATAGGGGTCGTCTACATATTAAAATGAGTACCAACTTTGAAAATTCCAATGGCAACACCCAATTTTTTTTACATAAAAATGTTCAGCACCTTCAAAATACCCCATGTTTAAAAAAGAATTATTTATTTTGCATTATTTGCTGAGATATTAAAGCCTTAATTTTGAACTCGCATAGGGGCAAATCTCCTAAGTGAAAAAAAGTAATATTTTGGTTGTGTCTTTTCAAAACGACAAGCTAAAAAAGGGTTAGCATAATCTCGCCAACGGATGCTAGAATTTAACTTTCTTCAGTAATATTGGGATTTTTCGAATGTTTTTTTTTTTTTAATTTTGGACTTTAAAATTCAGAAATAAAATAAAGGCTAGAAGAAGAAAAGTTTTAATTTTAAATTAAGTCGCATATACGGTTATTTATAACGAACAGACTTTCAAATGCTATTAGTTACAATCAGATTGAAAAACATGATTATTACACATTATGTTTTAAACTTTTTATGCAAATTTTTGTTTCATTCACATTGTTGCAAAAAGTTTGTTTACAATTCGTCGCTCTCTATCGGTTATATCGACTCAGTGGCTTAGTGGTAGTGCTTATTTCGCATTGCCACGCCACAGGTCCGGGGATCGAATCCCGGATTGGGCGAGGTTGACCCCATCCTTTCATCCCTTAAGTGGGTCGATAAATTGGAGGCCAAGCATGCTTGGGGAACTAAACGCTGGGGGTTCCGCGTGAGGCTTTCCACATTACAGGGACACATGCCTTGCACCCCAGAGCTCTTGCATCACGAAAGCTGAAATGGGCACGGCAGGCCCTGGTCCACTAATGGGCTGTTGAGCCGAGGAGTTTAGTTTTTTATCGGTAAACCACGTATTGCAAATTGAGGGTTACGACCTTAACACGATATTTAAGGAAAGCAAAATAAAATTACTCAGAATGATTTGTTAATGATTTTTAACCAACGCAATAGGCACTAATCATTTTAAATAATTAATGTGATAACAATCAAATGTATTTAAAACCGAATTCCAATAATATTCTAGGGTATTTAATTTTTAATATTAAACACTTTTTAAAATTGTATTGGAAATAACATACATTTAAAAATATAGTAACCGATATAATTTAATTATACAAACAAAATACATTTTATGCTTTTGAAATAAGTAAAGATTTTTAGACATTTGACAGAAATCGATAACTTGAATAAACATTTACCAACAAACACTTTTTAATCACCAAACGATAATGCAATTTAGGAGCAAATTTGCCGAGTAATTTTTTACATGGTCCCTAAAATTCCTCTTTTTCAGTTTTTTTACAATAACTCGGCAAATAATTGTTATTGAATTAAAAAATTCGGGATTTTGGTTATACTTGATCTACTTTATCGATTTATGTAAAAAAAATTTGGGGTTGCTATTCATGTTTTATTTTTTCTTATTTAAATTTAAATTAAAAAAAATTTAAAATGAAAAATTGATGAAAAAACATGTGTGATTTGTTTTTGGAAAATCAAGAAGTATATAATGAAAGAAAAATCTTTGTTTAAAACATTTTATTTGTAGAGATATGAATACAAGTTTGTGAAACTTTTTTAACATTATGGGCGTTCAACTTTGAATACTTATATCTCAGCAAATAATGCAAAATAAATAATTCTTTTTTAAACATGGGGTATTTTGAAGGTGCTGAACATTTTTATGTAAAAAAAATTGGGTGTTGCCATTGGAATTTTCAAAGTTGGTACTCATTTTAATATGTAGGCGACCCCTATTACAATTTTTGTTGCCAGCTCTCAATTCCTCACGCTATTTCCTGAAAATTGACACCTTACACAAAATTCCTTGATCAATAGCTGCCGAGAAACGAGGGGTGATTCGTTTTTTTTTTCCCCAGCTGTACCTACCATACCCTATCATTTCTATATCAAATGCAGAATGTCTTGTTGCCAGTTCTAAGTTCTTGATCAGTTAAATTTTTATATTCAATTTATCAATATTTGATGTTTTAGTTTATATTTTGAAATAAAGAGCTCTGATATTTTAAATATAAATCTATCTGAATCAAATCAATTTTGGATGTTTAATTAGTTCGTGGATAACAATCGGAGGCGCTGGTACACAGTTTCACACTATAAATTTCGAATGTACGAGTTAAAACTACCAAATGTACGGAATTTTTGCGTTAAAGCAATGTATGTTCATAATGTTTCATACTTTACAAGATACATTAGGATTTGAATGTATTCAGAAAAAAAAGTCATGCATATGTAATGATAACTAAACCCATAAATATATGAACACCACATAGCTGAAATTCGTCCTAGTGTTCGAGTAAAAGAATTTTATGTTAAAATAGGTCACAAACTTTATATCTTTGTCTAAAAATTTCCCCAAGTTTTCTCATTTTTTCAGATTACAATGTAGGAAAAGGCACATTTTGTTTAAATTAAAGCTGATTTAGCAATACTAAAAGCGTTTAAAATTGAAACACAGCTTACATTTCATATTAGTAAAAGATTAATAAATACAATTTAATTTATTGAATCCATTGACCCAGTTTACGAACCAAGTTTGCATCAAGAAGTTAAAAGAAAATATGTTTTGTTTTTTAATCTTGATACATATGTCCAGCTCTTTAACATTAGTTCAATTACAAAACGTTTCATCAAATGTTTTCTTCTTTTTATGCATTAAAAACCCAGATGGCAATATCATAAATTTCCCAGAATAGAAATATTTCCAGAAGTAAGCTTTTGAACAAAGCTTTTTGCATAATGACTTTCGTCAAGTAAAGTCGTTAAAGTAATGAGGGGCATATTGCTAGTTTTAAATATCTAAAGAAAGTTTGAGAAATATTATTTCTGCTATCGTATTCTATTTTTTTTAATCTCTTTTGCTTTCCCTTACTAATATGTTTTCTGAGATTAAGTTCAGTTTGAGGAATCTCAGTTATTTTTTAATGTGTTTGGTAATTAAAAAAAGTTATTTTCTTACATTTTAAATTTCAATACATGTCTCCTAGAAAATGGTAGGTTTGTAAAGAATTTGTGTAAAAATATTTTAATGGTTACAGTGTGATCAAAGACTTTTGAAAAGCTACAAAAATATAATGTGATTGCTTTATTTATTTTTAAATTGACATTTTAAAAAAATTATAGTAAAATACAATTTTCAATTTTTTTCTCAGAATTGAAAGTTAGCTATTCAAAAATGAAAATAAAAATAGTCCCTAAAGCAATTATATAGAATCTTTAAGGATTTTCTGTGATTTTTTTTTTATCATTCTAGAGTAATTTTTTAAAAAAATACGGAATAACATTTCCCATGTTCCGCAATTTATTAGTTTTACCTTTTTAACCGACTTTATATATTTTTTTTCATGTAAAATGTTTCTTTCAATTTGCAAGTTATGCTAATAGAAGTTATTCTATTATTTTGTTAAAGTATGCATTATTTATTGAGAGACTGAGATACAATATATTTGCAGAAAGTTAAAATTTTTAATTGACTTGTCTTATCATCCTTTCAACAGTTCAATTTACCACGTTAATATATACGCAAATAATGTGATTTTATCTTCTCCGATACAAAAAAAATGAAAAAATTATAAAAAGTGAGTCTATTATAAAAAATGAGTAAATTATACATTAAAAATAGTATATTCAATACTTAGTTCATTATAATATTGATTTTCCGTTTACTATTTACGTATTCAACAACAATAGTTTTATGAACTACCATCTCTGTAAAATACATAAATTAGTAACAAGACCAAAAAAAAATATAATTAAAACAAAAGTAATGTAGGATTTGGTTATGAAAAAAAAATTACAAAAACGACTTGATAATACGGTAAATTAAATAACAGCGTCGCTTAACAATTTTAGTTTACAAAAAAAGTATTTAAGGAAGTATGCCTTTTTTATTTAAAGAAAAACTATTATTTGAATTGATCTTGATTTAAAATTGAATTATAGCAACAACAAAAAACGTAGCTTCAAGGCATAAAAGACGGGCCCATGACAGTGCATTTCTTTTAATTGCTTGTTAAACTCGTATGCTACAAACGTATAAAATATTTGTAACAAATAATCCTTTTATTTATGCAAGGTCCTCAAATACAAATGTTTCGTTTATTTCTGAGAGTAATCAAATTATTTATTTATCAACCATTTTAATTAATACCGCCCTTAAGGCAATGATTAAGACTGATTGAAAAATTTCTAATGTTTCAAAACATTATAGAATTTAAGAAAAATAAATTTAATGAGCACTAAATAAAATTCCAAAGTCGCTTTATGCAGGTTTTCCTGTATAGATTTAAAACAAAAAACTATTTTAAAGCGTTAAATAAACTCTTGCTTTAAACAGTTGTTTTAATAATGAACTTTTCCCCATGGGTCAGTCAATAAGCATTAAATTATTATTTTATTTGGTGATTATGGTTAATGATTATATTAAAATCTACCTAAATTATTATAATTAAAAAAATTTAATTAAATATTTTAAAAAAATTAAATTTTAAAAATATGAATTATATGTTAACAATAAATCTATATCATTTACAAATCAATTAATAATGATGCAAAAAAGCCGAAACTGTGTTTTTAAAATCAATTTTAGTAACCAGTAATTTTTATTGATCATATTTGTTTTTCCCAGAGATATACATCTTTTCAATAGCATTGTAAAATATATGCGTTTTGTCCAGTTTTCTTAATCGAGTTATAAAATATTATTTCATTACTTTATATCATAGTTAATAAAACAATAAATTTATATGGAAACTAAATGTATTTTTTATAAATGGGATTTCTAATTAAGCTGGTAAAGCTCTTAGACAGAAAAATTAGGCCAATTATTATGAATTTTAGAGTTTAATCAGTAAAAAGCACAAATGCTAATTAATTAAATTTGTCTTTACTTATTTTAAAACTTTGCGAGCACTAAGTGTTTTCCCATTTTCAAACTAACTTTCTTAGCACTTAAAAGAAGCTTTTCATATCAATAGCTTATTATTAACTTAAAATTTTTCTTAAAGTTTTTAAAGTACTTGAAACAAAAAAGATTATATTACAAAATGTTTTTTCAAGATCTAAAAATTAAATTAATCATTAAACAAACCGACCATTCTCTGGTTAAGTTTAATTAGCTGCTAATTTACTTTATGATCTCTAAAATACATCAAAGCAAAACAATTGCCGTATTATAAGCTCACAAAAAATTAACATGAAAAATTAAGGGCAAAATGAAATCCCCTTCTTTATAACGCAAGTGTTTCCCCTTTGGAGATTAATTTGGCGAAAATGGCGCAAACGTTGCAAAAGATAAGCCAATTGTTGCAATAGCCATTTGGGATTACTTTGAATATCGTATTTTACTGTGTACGATATAACTGCCTTGAAGTAACTAGATTTATTTGTTGATAAGCTAAATTGGATGCTTTTTTCGGGACTTAGTTTTAAGCTCGTTGTGGACATGATGTTGTTTTATGCTGGTTGTAAAAGCTTACAAAGCTGTTTTATGATCTAATTTAATGCCTTGTTAAATGTTCAACGTATTAAAGATTCATAAAAAAGAAATATACTTTAGATTCAAACGAGTAAAAACTTTGCTAGTTCTTAAATAATTCCTTTTTAGGCTTATTCTTTTTTTAGCTCCTGGATTAACTTTGTAAGAAACATGGCATATGGTTATAATTTTGGTACTTACTTTTCTAGGCTTAAGAAGGGTAGGATTATTGTTATTATTATATTACATCTTAATCTTAGATCATTGTATTACATCTTAAATGACTGTATGATAATAAGCTTCTTTGAAATTACTTAATATGATTGTGTGTAGTTTTCTTTTATGTGTACAAGCAAATTAACTGCTTGCAGGAAACTGTAATTGTCCTTTCTTTTTAGAAATATTTTACGTTGTTTTCGTTTGTTATCAATTTAATTCAATACATTAATAAAATTGAATTATTAATCAGGGTGAAATGAAAAGAAATTCTCTTAAATTTAATAAGTAGTTTAATGTAAAAAAAACTCTCCAAAACTTACTTATTACTTTTAATTTTTTTAATATTTAATTGGATGCAAAACTATATTCAATTTAAGAACCAACCAAACGGATCTTACTGTATAATTTCAATAATAAAAACTGTTTTTTACAACTTGCAACGATCTGGGAGAAATTTATTAGTATAGAATATTGTTATTTTTATATATATGGTTAATCATAGTTTCAATCAATCACAAAGTCACTATCTAAATGCTAGTGTTAATCATTTTCTTGGTTACACAATATCCAAATGGTAGAATATCAGTAATTAAAAAGATAGAATTTTGAATCCAAAAATATAGTACCGAGTAACTTCAGCAGCTGTGTGGTGAAAATTTTCACCATAGTTATGGACTTTGGTTGAACCATTCATCAAAGTCCATCTTAATACCGAAAGTATAGTGAAACATTTCACTATAAACATTTCACACAGCCGTTGTAGCTACTAGAACCATTAATTGGTTTATAGTCTGTCTTTGTAATAAGATTTGAATGCCTAAAAAAATAATGTACGAGCGTTATAATGAAATGTAAGCATGTATATAAATTTTATGTGAGGGTTAAACAGTAATAGAGCAATTTGTCTTTAAAACTGCCAATAAAAAAAATTTACTCATAACTATCACAAAATAACTCTGAAGAAGTTTAACAATTGCTAAGGTGCAATGAAAAATAATTAACTTATTTTGAGTAAGTAAATGTTTTATTTTGAAAGTTATCTTAAATATGCTTTTACTTAATCAGTTTTGGATAGAACTTTATATCTTTCCCAAATACTCACTAAAGAAGTTAATTTTAATTATTTTTATATTTACGCTTGTGTATTTAGCTTATTTTAAAGGAAATTCAAAAAGTGTAAAATTGATTCTGGGTGAAATGAAGAAAGAAATGAAAATTAAATTAAAGTAATGAACCCAAACAAATAAAGATCATTAGAAAATTCTTGTAAATTTAAATGGAATGAACAAAAAATATTTGAGACTAATTAAGGAAGTTCCTTGTTTACTTAACTTTTGAATGAAAATAATGAATGCAAAACAAATTATACAAATTCTAAAAGAATTAATTCTGTATTTACTATTACAATAAGTCCCAAACATAATATGCACCAATGGGTCCTTCAAACTTTTATTGGAATAAGAAGCTAGTAAAGCAAATACAGCCCTAAACTTTCCCTTTGCAGATGAAAAATATTCAACTTATTTGCATAATTTAGCCTAATGAACCTTGATGATCGCTACCTGATTGCTAAGAAAAATATCGGACAAAAGTTAATTTAATTACGAATTGCTTATTATTTGTCATCTATCTAGTCATTGTATTTGTACTTAAAATTCATTGATAATTCTTTACTAGGGGGCAAAGACCCCTGCCCGCTACCGCTCGCCAACCCCCGAGAATTGCTACGCAATTCCTCTTTGTTTGCTCCGCAAAAAAAAAAAAACATGCATAACTAAGATATTTTAGTTAAAAGGTCACGACCAGCGGGGAGAGTGCGCAAGACGAAAAATGGAAGATGCATCGGCTTCGGCTGTTTTTACGAAGCGTGGCCGGAAACTCAAGACCGATGCCAACAGTTGAAAAATAAGCCAGTTTCCGTGGGACTGGGAGTCACTCAAACTAATTTGATCCAGGTACCTCAAACTAACTACCTAACCAACTACCTCAAACTAATTTGATCCAGGGCATCACGTAGCTCTTGCGCTAAGCAACGATCTCTACCAAAGTCACGGGACGCAACCTGAAGCATCCCCGGCACAAAACAGGCCTACTGCCACATTTTCTTTCAGAGTTTCTGATTGGCTGAAGCCGCGTAAGTCACGTGGCTTTCAAGCGTCCAACATTTACAATTTGATATTATATAGAGATATCCAGTTTATTCCGATCATGAATATATTTGTCCATTGTTGCTTTTCACAACTAGGACTATTTAAGGCAAATTTTCCAAAACCCAAAATGTTCAGATTTTGAGTTAATGAATTAAAAAAGATATTAACATTTACAATACAATTGCTCAAATAGTGGAAGAGAAATATTTTAACAGTTGTCACTAAGAACGAGAAATATTTTAATAGTTGCCGCTGCACTTAATGTTGAAAGTGTTTTAAATATTTATTAGAAGGGCATAATGCCTGAGAGATAACCATAAAAAAATTCAGTTTTATACCTCAAAAGAAAAAAATAATAGCTATTCTCTGAACTTACCTTTTCTTATCCGAGCTTTGTAAACTTGCAATGTTAAATCAAGTGTGCCTAAATTGTCGTTTTTGCTTCACTGATGTGATGAAAGGCGTATTTTAAATGTGTTATTGGTCCAAATTTAATGTGCATGATTAATTTAGAGCCTATAAAGTGTCTTTGATTCAAAGCAAAAATTTAAGTAGCAAAATACTGCAATGACGGTTTTCAATTTTAAAGTACAACTTCATAAATTTTGAACTCATCCTGAAAGGTGTTACATAAATTACTTGAATCGAAAATTTTAATTTGATTATGATCCCGTAAAATACAACTTTTATATTCAATAAGAATATTTAAACATTATCATCCACCATAAAAATGCTACACAGCACGCAATCTCTATGTTTTTGGTAGAAACCAGCAGTATAATGAAGTTATGAGCATTAAATCATTAATAACAAAGGACAGGTACATTTCTGTGGCATTAATTTCTGCCGAATAATATTTCATTATGACTACCCTTCTGTCTCCATGCACCTGTAATATCTTTTCCTCACGCAATCTCAAAATATAGTGTTTAGAACATCTGTCAAGCTAAAAACAATAGAAACTATTCTGTGTATTCATTAGCATTCTAAACCATATTTGATGTTTCAAACTAATTGACATTTTACATGTGAACGTGCAACAATATTTTTTGGTGATTATAAATATAATTAAATAGAGCCTTGTTATGTGTATTATTGTTTCAAAACTAATTTGAAATTCACGAAATGAATGTGCTTCGACAACTCAAATTGCAGATTTCAAAAGCGCATAAAACTTTCAAAATAGTAATTATGAAATATTATTTCATTATTTCACGATGCCATTTCTCAGTTAATATTTATTCTTTATCATAAATCGATTACAGTATTTATTAAAATTTAGTTATTGTATAATTGAATATAGAATGAAATTATAGTACTTTTTTTAGGGCACTTTTTTTTTATTTTACACACCTATTCTACAATTTTAACTACAGACTATGCTATTACAGGGGGTAAGCACAAAAACCATTGTTAGTTTTGTATACCTAAGAAAAAGTAATTAAATGGAAGACAATAACATTCAATATTTCATTTTACTGAATTTAAATGATAATGCAAATGCTGTGCGTGTTTTTTACAAATAAACTGAACACATTAAACTTAAATAAGTATTTATAAATCAAACGAAAATCTAATTATTTGTTTTCATTCTAGCAATAATATATTCCATCCAATATGTTCCTTAAAAAATATATATAAAAGTTAGACATACATCATTCCAATAAGAATAGGTTTTTTTAATATTTGTTAAATACTAAAACGCAACAAAATGCTTGTAAATTAGAACTTTTACGACGATAACATTTGTTAAAACTATGAAAATAAATCAATCCAAACAGTTTTATGAAGCTCTTTTTATATACAGCAACACTTTTTTTTTGTCATGAACATAATTCACTTGTTTAGTGAACAAAGAAACAATTTTTGTTGACAAAGAGCTACAGGGGGGAAAAAAACTGTAAAATGTACCGACATTAAACATTAACATATAAATGGCAGCAAACACGCGAAAACTAGGACGCTAACACAGAAACGGCTATAAAAAGCAATTGAAATGTTCAGCACGAAATGGCAAGAATTCCAGACTTTGCTCTTTCTTAACTTCCACACACCGTTTTCCTCATTTATGTTACTTTTTATTATATGTCTTTTACCTTTTCGTTGCTGTGTTTTTTTTTGTAGCTTTTTAAGTTTATAAAAGATTCACAAATGAATGAACAACGGAAGGTTGGATTTTTATGATATTTATTTTCGTATGCCATGATGTTAGTTCCAGCTTTTCAGGCCTAATGTCCATAAAAAAGCCGTTACATTGTTTCTAGAATGGCCCTTTAATAGCTTTTGTTTGTACGTGTGAGAGTTTAAAGTAGCCATGTTTACTTTCCCATTGTTTATGATTTTTATTGCTTTGTTGCAATTTTCATCGTACTACGCTTTACTAATGTTTATTTAATTAATAATTAATCAATTTTTTCTGCTTATTTGTTTCCAGCTTGTTTAGTTTGAAAATACAAGAAATATTTGATTTTATTTTATTTTTTTCTCAAAAAAAAATTCCACAAAACTTTGCGACATTTATGATATTCTATGTTCACTTTGTCAAGATTCAGAACACGAAATATAATGTTTTTATCTGCTTTAAATTATAAATTAAGAAATCTAATACATTTTACATGAAATTTTAGTTATGTTTAAGTAAACACTTTTAGGAATATTAATACAAGATGTTCGCTTTTATTGGGCCTAAGCACGATTACTCCTATTGTATAAATAAAAAGTTATACTTTAATAAGAAAAATATTAATTGTCTTCCAAAACCTTATTCGGCTAAAAATTAGTTTGTTATTGTTGAAGAATTAGGTTTAACTTAATAGTTTTAACATGTTTAGGAATACTACTGTGTACCATCTTCTTTTGTTTGCGTATTATCTTTTGTATTTAAAGCGCTCATAAAACTAAGTTGATTAAAGTTAAACCCATCCCCAACTGGATATCAAATTTAAATATTTTAGAGCAATTTTTATTATAAAGATAATTACTTTTATATACTTTGTACTAAAGATAATAATATTACTTTTAAACAAAAGAATATTAAAAAAAATATTTGTAAACTGAAATGTAGTTGGAAGCTTAGAAAACGTAACTGGAAATAAATTCCTAATAGCAATTAATAAATTACCAAACATAAATATTAAAAACAAACATTTTATAAAACATCTCAATATTTCTCCCACTATGCTAAGTCTCCTATAAAAAAAAGCACTTTCTAGAAACTTCTTGAAGGTGACATCTCAGCTTCGTGTCACCAAAGAGATCGATTTGACTGAAGCATTTAATTAAAGTATGGAGAAAATCGCAGACTTGGCGTCTGAGTATTTAATATTCATTATTACTCCCCCCTTGTCTTCGGAAAAGTTGCAATTAATGTACTCATTAATATAATTAGCACTTTTGAGATGACTCCATTGTCTTTCTTCAACACCTTCGGGGAAGTGTCTATAAAGGGATCGACTACAAATTTCAGATTTGCTTGTCGGATGCTTTCTGTTTGTTTAATAGGACGTAGCTATGAATGTTTTTGAGACTAAATATATTTATGTGGTTTGTTTACAAAAATATAATATGATATTAGTACAAAGTAATGTAAATGTGATCATTTACTAAGACTAAAAAATAATTTATGTCAACATTAATAGACTAGAGTTTCAAAATAAATTTAAATGTTAAATAAATTTTAAATGGGGTTACTTTTTTTGGCGGATGAAAACTTATGCAACTGAGAGAAATTTTTTGTGGTACTATATATAGCCGTTTCTATCTACCAATTAATTTTTACACTCATATTGCAAGGAATCTAAGCGATCTTGGACTTATAAGGCGGGGACATGATACCTCACAGAGCCACTGAGACGAATATATGATAAATAAATGGAATTTTACCTATTTGCTTGGAGCAAGAAACTAAGACATTCAATATATAAGTGGGTGAAATGCTATTTAATTAAACCTAATATACTAGTTACCAGCAAATCTCTCATTAGTATTTATTTATTTGCATATCAAGCACTAAAATAGCCCTAAACTTAAAATCTAAAAACAGCGTTCGGTTAGGGTAGGTGCACTTCCAGGTTTTTCCTTCATTTTAATTCCGTTGCATCTTCAATATTACTTTGTTGTTCGTCAACTAGGAAATATCTGGTAAGCATAGTCCCTTTACACATTGTTCTACACTCCTTGCCAACCTAACTTTTGTAAAAACAAAAGGTGAAAAGGCAGAAGGGAAAAGTGCAATTGGTCCGTTAATTGGAAACTCTTGTAAGGTAATATTTACAAACATAATTATCTGAATACAATTTAACAGTTCATTCTGATAAAATTACCAGATTTTCTTAATAAACTCTTTCGTTTAAGTCTTCCTTTCTGGGAGAACTTAAACGAAATTAATGTTTTTAGCATGCGTTCTGGATGGATTCACAAATAATTTATGGAAGTATTTACATCCGGAAGGATCTTCGCCATAGTATATTTCTATTTACCCAACTTAGGTTGGCAAGAAGTGTAGAGCTCCAAAATTGGAGTATTTTGTGTATACAAGAGTATCGGAAGGGCTTGAGGGACCAATGGTGCTAAATTGCAAATTTCTGCTTCATCCATGAGTTTTGTCTCCGAAGTATGCTATTTTTATATAGTCCCATACTTTAGACCAGTAAAATTTGTCTTATGCCTGGTTTATCCCTGCTAGTTAAGTTAGGTGAAAATGACTGCAAACATTCAAAGAAACATGAAAATTCGTTTTATGAAAAAACTAATTTAATTTTTCTCTTATGTCTAAAAACAATTTTATTTATAAAAAAATATAATATCAATGTGGAGAACCAATAATAAAGAATTTAGTTTGAAAATTTTTCGAATCACCCTGCAATTAATACTTTTAACTTTTCGATAGCCCCTCTACCAATTTAAAAGTATTCATCTTCCATTTTCCCATTTAGTGGGAAAAGGAGACACATAATACTCCAAAAAGTCGCCATTTTCCTTCGACCATTCGTCTCTTATACCCTCGCCCTTGTTCGCGACTCTGTGATTTAGAGTCAGAAAGGTCTAAAGGATAATTTTTAAAATCTAAAAACTTCACTATATGACTTCGGTTCTATCTGTGATTCCTAATTTATAAGTAATATTTGACAAGAAATTTGTATATTCAATTTACATTGTGTACATTATGTTTGTACATTCAATTTACATTTACATTAGGGTCACATGGGGGAATTATGGATCACTCTCTTTCCGGGGTAAATAATGATCATTAAGTTTTAAGGATTAAAAATGGTTTTTAGAAAAAAAATAAATTATGCCAAGTCATCCTTATACATTCTATTTTCTTATATCAAGTTCAAAAACAATGTAACTCTGCAGCAAATAATAGAAAAAAATTCTTTTTACACTACTATAAAAACATCTTCAAAAAAGATTGTCTTTGAAAAACATGATTTTTTTTAAGATCCATACTGGAGAAACATATTTGAACTAACTATATTGTTGGTGCTATTTTTCAATAGGAAAAGGTCTAAGCTTTTCATTCCGATATAAATTTTTTCATAATTATTTTTTTTAATGATTTTAAAGGTATATCGATTTATCCCCCAGTTTACTGGGGTAATTCTGGATCACTGGGGTAATTCTGGATCAGTGATATTTTTTAATTTTTCATGTGTTTTTAGCTAAGTGGTATACGTCATTTTGAAGCAAAAAATCAGATTAGGCTGCATTCCAAATTTCATTGAAAAATTCGAATTCAAAGTTTATTTAAAATTTAAATAACAAAAAAATTAATCTACATTGAAATAACATGCAAATTCCATTTTTATTCAATATTTTGACTCTTTTCATTTCGTTAAACTTACGAGAAACTTTCGAGATACTTCGAACTGTAAATTAATTTAACAAACGATAAATAACCGAATTTTCGAAAGAATGTAAATGAGAAATTGCGACATAACTTATTAAAAAAGATCATCATTATTCTTCAAGTTTGAAAAAAAATTAGCATTTGAAAAAAAAGTCTAATTTTTTTCTGAGAAAGAAGATTAATAAAAAGTTAATTTAGGCGTTTAAAAGTTTGCTTTGAATTATATTTTAACTGCAACCAAAAATTAATTTACTTTTAATATGCATTACTATAAAAAAAGGGGTGATCCATAATTACCCCATGTGTGATCCATAATTGCCCAAACCCGGGGTAATTCCTGATCACTCAATAATTAAAATAAAACTAATAATAATTAAGTTTTAGGTAAAGTGATTATTTAAATAAATTCTAAATTATTTAAGCTTACTCCATGCAAAATTAAAACTTTCTATCTTTCATACTTTAGAAAAAAATAGGATGTTGTGATTTTTTGATCCATAATTCCCCCATATGACCCTATGTTTTAAAGAGTTTCTATCTTAGATTCGCGGTTCACTCTTCCTGATTTCGAAAGAGACTTATGATGTATTTCACGGTATTTTATATTTGAAAATTAAGTTTTACTTTTTTATTTAGGTTCCAAAAGAAATAACACTGGCAATCGTTTTAGCTTGATTTATTGAGCAGACAAATGGAGATGTTGCCAGAATGGGAAATGCTTTAGACGTTGGTATTTAAGTTTTTCCAGCGTTTTTAGAAAAGAAAGTCCTTTAAGGAAATTTGTTATATTCAAGTAAAAACGACTCTGTTTGATTCCTGAGGTTTACACCCAATTATGATTTACACGCAAAAACGCAGCTTAAAGAGATATTGTACAATTAAAAGTTCTTATTCTCGTGAAATATGATCAGGATGAATGATTTTGTTTAAATGTTTAATACATAGATCTTGTCACCTGGACTACATGCATTAAATCATTAATATTGTCTGTTTGCGAAAATAATGTACCTATCGGGCAGTCAAGTTCCCTCTCTTACTTATCTATATAAGTCTATGGAATTTTGTGTGCAGAGCCTTAGATGTTGGGTTATCAACCAGGTATTTTCACATAATTATTTCGAAGAAAATTCTAAAATAAAAAGAATCCAAATATATATTGAGAATATATATGATATCAACTAAAATTGACATCCATTTCTTTAGTGGCAACAGTTCCACATAAATGGAAATATAACTTCTTGATTAGTTAAACGGAGTAAAGCGGAGCTTACCGTGCTAGATCACCAAAACACATATGAAGTCGAGGAATGAATACGTCACGTAAAATTGACTTATGCTACTCTTTCCCGTGAGAAAGAGAACTGACACTTGATGCGAGTATTGTTGTAGAGAAAAATGGAGCCCAACTCTTTCGCCCAGAGGAGCCTCGTAATTACGAGTGCCGAAGAAAATCACTGATAATGTCCCGTCGTTTTAATAATGATCATGGCTTTTTCCACTTCGACAGTGTGCATTATTAATCGCTTTCAGGAGATCTTAAAGGTCAGATATATAAGAGGATTTCTTTCGTTAGACGCGGTTTGTTTTATTGTAAAAATTGTGTGCCGGGTGAATGTATTGTTTCGTGACATTCATTTATTTGTATAATATTTTGAATTCTTTTGTAATTATATTTATTTTTAAAGTAAGCTGAAAAGACAATGCCTTGTTCTGTATAAATAAGGTTTGATTAAGTGAGTCGCGTTATAATGTTTGTTCATGATTAATTCAAAAATACTTTTTTTTAATTTTTATTTTTTAATAACAAATAAAAGTAGTTTTTTTTTAATATAAGTGAAAAAATAAGAATTTTCTTGAATTGCTGAGGTAAGTTTTTGATAAGCTAACTAGGTGGAAAATTTTTGTAACTAAATTCACCAAAAAATCAGCATCCAATTTTTTTTTCAGAAGTTTTTCGTCTAATTAAACTATTTTGCTATATTTTTCAATATTATCTCACAAACAAAAATTTAATTGTTTACTTTTAATAGTTTCAAATCATGTGTACATGGAATGATTAAAATGAAGCAATATTTTTAATGGTTACACTACACAATAAAATTTTTTTTTAATAATTTACTAAATATCATAAATATTAAACTCAGTGATCATAAATAAGTAAAAAAAAACTCAGAGAACACATTTAAAAGAAAAGAAAATAATATATTTATCAAAATAATGACCCTCAAATAAAAAAGTTTTTATGACCAAAAATATATGATAAATTATATTTTTTCAGCCTTGTTTCTTGTAAAAATATTTGGCTTTTAAAATTTATTTGTTTGTTCTTAGAAAAAGAGGTTAAATATTTAAACAATTTTTTTATGTTGTAAAAAAAACTATTAAGAATTTGTCTTTTATCTGGATTTTTTAAACAGTCCTTAGAATAATATTATGAATGGGGAACAGTAAAGTAAAATTTCTAAACGTTATGTGTTCAAAATATAAAAAAAAACATGATTCCAGCTTTTAAAAAAAAAAAACTTGATATATTGAGAAAACACTAAAAAATGACAATAAATATGTTTCCTACATCCCTTACACCCTTATACCACTTATACCAGCTTATAAACGTAGTAAATGTTAGATTTTTATTAAAATAAGGCGTTCTATTATTTAAAAAGAGCCAATGACGTCTTCTCTATGTGGTTAAGAGTTATGGTATAGACGTTTATATTTAAATGGATGCATGGATAAGGGTAATGTAGTTGTTTCCGCATTGACATCACCTACATGTTACAAAGTTGCAAACACTGTTAACCAAACTAGATTTAACGGGTAAAGTTAAGAAAAGTATTAACTTATGATTGATTAAAACCTAACAATACTTTTCCTTTGACTTCTTTTTCTAATATTGCGTAACAAATCTCAATATCTGTACGATAATTTCGACCAAAAAAAATGATGTTAATTTAAAAAAAAATTACTTTTAAAAAATTGCGAAAATATCGAAACACTAAATGGGAAAATTTTTTTAGATTAAAAAAAATCCCTACTACTTTCCAGTTTTGTAAAGTGACAAATAGAGACGAGAGTGATTGGATACGGCAGTTAGAACTAGGGTAAATCTCCTATCTAAATACTTAATTTACATATTTTCACACGTTTCCGTATTTTCACACCTTTTTTTGCTTGTAGCCTTTTCCAGAGAAATTAAATTTTGAAACAAATAAATCACTTAATAAAATATTCAAGCAAATAAACGTCATTTTTTTAACCATTCTCATGTTTCATTATATAAACAGCAATGATTTTTTTTTCATACAAAAAAAAAAGGCTTGTTGTACGATAATTGTACATCCGAAAATGAATCTTATTAAATGAAACACGTTTACAAAATATTGTATTTCATTTTATTTTATTACGTACGTACCCTTAACTAAGTCAACTTAAATTGAAAATAATAATTAAATTAAAAAACTTTCAAATAAATATATACTATTTTTTTAAAGTATTGTTTGTTGCGTTAAATAAAAACATTTAAACTATGTAGATTGATAAGAAAAAATATTAATAAAAGTTTCATATTAATATTCTATAGAATTTACAATAATTTAAATTTTGTCAAAGTCAAAATATTTCAAATTCAAAAATTCTGAGATGAAGTAAAATATTATTTCTTAAATTTTTTTTATTTATATGAAAGTTTTTATTCTAAAAGTACCTTTTGTAGAATGAACAAAGGCAGTTTAATATAAGGTTTATGCAGTAGAATTAAATTAGAGCAAGAAAAAGAGATATGACTGTTTTCATTTATTTCATAGGCTTTAACAATTAACTTTTTTTTATAATTATTTTTACTTTATAATCATAAATTCTTTTCAAACAGCGAGTAAGACTTACAGTAGTTGGAAGATATATGTTTTAAAAACACCACGCGTTTTATTTGAGTAAAGAACATAAAAAGGGTAACAATAAAACAAATAACGCAAAAACGCAAAGCTTTTTAAACTTTCCACAATTCTTAAAAATTGCAGAAAATTTAAATCTAAAAGCTTCGAAAAAGTATGAATTTACGGATTCAAAAATGCTCTTCGGTAGTTTCTGCTCATTCAGCTAACTTTCAAAACTTTACGCCTCAAAATTACGTTAAAGTATTCAAAATACATCAACAAAACGCTAATGGCATATTTCAAGTGAGTGCACTTATTACTTACTGCAAAACCATAGTAAAAAAAGCTTCAAAAACCAAAACCATGCAGCTACATTACGCCTGAAAAAACATGCTTTTATATAAACAAGATGCTTCTGATGTTGGTATGTCTCCCTGATGGGAATATCTTATTATTTTGGATTTATTTTTACTGGAACTTAAAAAGCTGTAGTTGAAAAAGGTTTTTTTAGAATTGATGTTTGGTTTCATGTTTGCGTTTGAGATTATGATGTAAGAGGATTATGTTTGTTATTCATGTTAAACTATTTAAACTCGTGCAATAACAAATTTAAGAAATCAAGATATTTGTTTTTATAATGCTATCATAAAAAAATACTTGACGTTTAACAGGGAAGGAAAATTTAAACATAATAATAAATTAAAATATTTATAGTAATCATTTATTGACTCGTTTTAAAAATAATAATTTGGGAAATGAATAGTTTTTGATGAAAAAACTACAGGTTTCTAAACTTCGATACAAATTATTTTTATTCATAATCATTACTTCAGAACATGACATATTTATTTGGCTTGCGTGCACATCAAATCACTCTGGTGAGTTAATTTTTTTCGTTTTAAAACTTATGCATTGTATTTTAAACGAAAATCAGTTGAAAATGATAAATTGTATTTCTATTAAATACGTCAAGTATAAATCCTGCCACGTACTATTGTTCAAACGATACAATGCGTCATCCCTACAAATGTTTTTAATTGATATAAAACATAACATTATAATTCAAAACATACATGCAATTATGCCTTCAATTTAATCCCTAATTTTCATTACTCCGATATATAACTATGTTTTAAAATCCATAAATTTGTTGCAATACCCAAGTACAACAAAACATGTGAACACATAGATCATACACATTTAATTTCCATAACACCAATATTGCAATCTCAAATTCCATAACATCTGGAAGGCGCTACTCACATTGCCTGAAGCGCACATATCATTTTTTCAAATCACAAATATTTATTCACCAATAAAGGAGAATGTGGCTAGTTTTCCACTGGGTAGTAATGCTAGTTTGTATGTAAAAGTGTAATGAAAATCATGATATCATATTTTCCCCACAATAAATGAAAGTTAAAAAATTATATTAACCCTTTCCGACCGAGCTATCACGATCGTGCGGGTGTAAAAGAGAATGTTCAAGCTCTTTAAAAATATCGATGACGAAGCAATTGACTTGCCCCATTCGTAATTTGTATAAAAAATGGCTTTGTTTTTAAGCAGTTGCTAGCATTGCTGTTGTTTAACGCATTTTTTTTTTCGATAAAACTCCAAATTTGGTTCCATAACTTTATATCAGCACCATGTGACCGCTGGTCATAAAGGTTAAAATAAAACATTTAAAAAATACAGATGGGTGGGGCACCGCTACTTTATTTTTTTTTTAATTTTATGCTTATAGCCATTTTTCAATTTTTACTCTTAATCAGACATAGTATTATGCAGCTACGGCAAAACCTCGGCTCAAATATCCTCGACATTTCACCTTCTAAAACAACCATATTTTCATCTCCAATTCCATAAGATAAAAGCGCAGCTCCCCCAACCTGTCACGTACATATAAATCTCCCAAAGCACAAATATATGGTAACTAATTCTTTAAATATAACTTTTTCCATATTCTTGGCACCTAGCTCTGTTCCAATTTTCACACTTATGTTAATGCATACACAACTACAACAAAACATCTACACACAAAAATCATCTGCATTTTATCTCCAAGACACGCATACTTTTATCTCGCCAAATTCCATAAAACAGATTCTTCCGTAAGTTACAGGGGGCGCTGCTCACCTGACCTGTCACGCACATATCAATTTCACAAAGCACAGTCTGCCGTTCTACAATAATTGCCCTTCTGACCAGCGCATAATGGGACAAAGCCAGATCGCTCGTAACAATCCGAAACTTCAGCACGCACTCGGTGGTGTCAAACTCAGATACTTTTGATGTTCTGGCCGAGTTGTTGGTGTGGTGGTGTTTAGAATGGAATTCAATTAGCGCAACGCTGGTGTTTGGTCGATCGGTATAGATGAGGATTTTAAATGTTAAGTTAGAATGTACGATATTTTGAGGGTATGCATAATGATTTGTTAGATGTGGTTGTAATAGGAAGCTCTGGGATATTCTTGTTTTAAAACGTATCGAGCGAAGTGTTATCGAGGAAGCATCTGATCTACTATTCATATTTTTAACGGTGCTCAAAATAAAATTTCACTCCCTTCGCATTATTAAATAACATGATACTTCATTTTGTAACAAAATGAAGCAGATAAAATGAATTCGCAAAATAACGTCAAACTCCAAATGAATACTTTGATTTCTCAAACTTAAAAAAGTGATGTTAAACATTGAAGACGAACTCCCGAAAGCTGGGAGCTATGGGCGATACCAGAACCTCCTCCTGTGGCTGGTCTTGCTCCCCTCTCAACTGCCCCTCGGCGCCCAACTGTACTTCCAGTTCCTGAGCTCCTGGACTCCGGACCACTGGTGCAAAGTACCCAGAGTACAAGGGGATAACACAGATTTGTACTGGAGTTTGAGAGTGGCCATGGCAAGACAGTACAGGAGTACTTCGTACCTCCATTCACAGTGCTTCATCAACCGGACTCTGAACAGTAATGTAATGAACGCGCGTTGGAAGGAAGGTAACAGAAGGATAAGGGACCATGTTGGAAATGGAACCATTTCCGGATGTCAGCATGGATGGTTTTATAATAGGAGCTTGCTAGAAGACTCGAATACCATTGTTACTGAGGTAAGGATTTACATTAAAAAAATCTATATTTATTTGCATTACAATGTGGTGCTAATTCCATGCAAAATTGTCCTTTCTGTAAAGTAAATCACGCGAGTTAAAATTTGAATATTTCTACTACTGACAGCTTAACTGTAAACAGTAGCGTATTGGTTTACCTACAGTGTGTGCAAGTAAATATTATAACCTGTTTTATCTCATTTTAATTTTAAAAAATAATTTAACTTGTGCCTTACACTACAATAATCTTCAGTTAGATCTGCTATGGGGTTTGTTTTGGAATGGGACTATGGTATTTTATTTTTGGAATGGGGCTAGGAAACAGTTTGCGCATGGTAAATATGGTATAAGTCGCAACACCAAGGCATACAATGCAAAAATGTACTGTCAATAGTAAATACTATTTATTTATTAAGTGGGAGCTCTAACACTTTTTTATTAAAATAATCTAATTTCTAAAATATTCATTGAAATATGTTCCATGCTTTAACTTAAAACACTTTAATACTTAAAATATTAAAAAGAAATAAAACAAATAATTTATTTTTGATTTTTAATAAAAAAACAGTGATACAAAATTAATCGATGCGTAACAACTATATAAAAGAATTAGTTATTGTTCAATTTCAAAGAAAATGAGTTTTTATCTAGTATAAAAAAAACTTCAGATTGTGCATTTTTACTTTCCGCAATATGTTGCATTGAATAACATCAAACTTTTTTTGTTTTTAAAAAAGTCTTTTCAACGAGATTCTTTGCATCAATTCGAGCATTTAGATCCATCAAAATAAATATCACTGTATTACAATCTTTCATACTAAAAAAAAATCTACTGATCACTTTTTCCCCCTTTACATAAAAGTTCAACTACTATATGTGAACGCAACCGAGAAATTTAATTTGATTTTTTCTACTACAAAAACCCCTTTTTGCCCCGGAATATGACGAGAACAGAAAAATAAATTATGATGCATCGGCCGCTCACTTCGCTCTGGGTTACATTGAAAAATATCTATCATTCCAGAACCGAAAAAAATATCACGTTGTAATAAATGCAAAGACTATTTCGGGCTCGGTTCACTTTTGCGTAGAGAATTTTGTCCTTTTTTTGCCGCGGTACAGAATATTGAAAGGAAATGATTCTATATGCTCAGCCTTTGCATCAATCTGATGCATGTATGTGTTTTTTTATTCCATCGAAATTGCGATTTGGAATCCTATTCGGAATATTGAGAAAAAAATAAACGAATAGTGTGTAGTGTTCTCATGGTATTAATGTTTGTCACGTTTCTACTGCCTCTGGTAAAATGATGTTGCATTTGTATTCAAATCTGTTAAAGGATCTATTTTTGAAATACCAATATTCTGTGGTTAAGTGGAAATAGAATTCTATATTAATATACGTGTTTAAATCTAAACATTGGAAGTAAAACCTGAAACTTTAAATAGTTCTTAAAGAAAATACATTTTTGGAGAAAAAACATAGATTTAGGAAGACATATTTTTCTTTTAAAAAAATACATCTGCACACATCTTCTTTAAGATAACATGCGAAGACTATATTTTTTTGGCGGAAAATTTCGAAATATTTTTTTAGAGTTGTCTGCTGATATGGTTGGGTTTTTTTTACTCGGTCGTTACTATGTTTACGTAAGTTTTTGTTTTCCCATGCTTGCATGCCCAAGTTTTTTCTCTTATAAATATTGTAAACATTTTTTTTCTGCTAATAGTACTTTAGTACATTATAGGGTTTTTTTAAATACGTCTCTTTCTAAAGATTCAAGCATTGTGTACGTAATATTTAAGTATATTTACATCAGTACTGCTTTTTTGTATAACTTACAATATTAAACTTCTATTTACATTTAGATTTTGTTTGTAATAAAATTATACTGCAGTTATTAGAAAACCTTACTGTAATAAAATTACATTCTTGTTTTATTTGTAAGTTTTATAAATATTCACGAAAAAACTCTTCTAAGGTCAAATTGAAGCAATTTTTTCCAACATAGTAAAGGCCCATATCAAATTAACTTGAATATTTAAAAAAAAGTTTAAATTTTGTTTCAAGAATCTTTTTTTAAGTTGATACGCTACAAATTTCGAAGACATTTAAATAGTTTTGTTTAAAGCTATAACGTCTAGAGAATTCCATTTATTACTTTAAAACATTTTACTAACACAATGTACTTTTTCTTGTGAGTACAATTATTCAAATATTTCAACGATACAATCTTGATAAATATTAAGAAAATAGTTCTTTAACACTTATATCTAAAAAGAAAATCATCTTATTGATCATAAAAATTTGTAAGTGTGCTATTAGAATTTGCTTTAACATTCATTTAACGCGTAAATATCCATAGTGCGAGTTATAACTAATTTGATCAAATTCGAAAGTTTTCCTGACCATTTCAGTTGCTTACGTGCCGAAATACGTTATCAGGAAACACAAAAACGTTTAGATAAAGCCAAACCCATGCTTGCTACATTTTATTCAGCATTACTAAAACACTGTTGAGTATGCTTAAAATAACCTCGACATTATGCAGCTTTTGCGTGTGGAGTTTTCTTTTAATAATTCAATTTTTTTTATACGAGAGTTCGCGTAAGAAGAGTCGATGTTAACGTTTTGGCTTTCATCGTAATCCATTACTCTGAGCTGCTTTTTGGGGGCACGGTAATAAAAACACCAAAAAACAGGCATCGTATCTTGGAGGCTTTACCAATTTTGGGTTTGAAATCTACGTAACTGACATGTGACTGAATCGGCTTGTTTCCTGCGACGAATTTCTTTCTAGCGTTCATTCATGAATTTCGGTGCTTCGTTGGTGCTCTGTTTCCAAGTGACATAAAAATACCAAAAGAGGCAAATAAATAATTATTTTCACTCATAATTTCTGTTGCCACTCGAGACCTGAAACATGCCCATTATATTTAATATGATAACTTTAACTGTTTTTATACAGCTAAACAAGCGTTGTATTTTTTAACCACTGTCAAGTAATAAGATTAACAACTGAAATGGACCCAACACAATCGTATGTCAACATCATTCGTAACCTTGCGACATTGATTTTTTAAAATATTTAACTTGCACCAGTCTCACATACCATAAATTTTTCCAACAGCATATAATATTCCAGCTGGTTACTCACCCAACCCCAAACCGAGTACTGTTATTGAATTTTACTGATCCAACAGGAACATGTGCTTTGTTATTGCAAGCATTTTACTCGATTGGAACTTATAAAAAAAGTTGGGAATTCGTAACTTACAATAGGCAATTTTGTAAAGAACAATATTTAATCATTTGTAAAGAATATTATTTAATCATTGGTAAAAAAACAATATTTAATCATTTGTAATGCAATATTTATTTTACATGCAGTTTGATTTTTTAACATTATTTGCAGCACAACGCTAACCTGATAAACCATAGCCAATCTTAGTTAAATTATATTTTTTTATGTTGTAATACCTTTTGGAGGACTAATTCATTCTATTTAATGTATTCAATTTGAATACTTATAAGGTTAAGGTACACGTAAAATAGGTTTTCTAAAAGTGAAAAACTCAGTTTTGACTTAAATGTTAATTAGAATTATCTCTTACCAGAACAGAAACGGCAGAAGTGTCATGCAAGTAGATATCGAACGTGTAAATTTGAATAATGAATGAACTAAGATCATAATGGATTAAGGGCACATACACACACTTTTAATAGATAGAAAGCCCTTCAAAAATAAATGGAGTGGCTTAAAAATGCCTTAGTCCATTAGTTGTCCATAATTCGCACTGAAACTTAAATACCAGATAAGCTCAAAGTATTTTAACACTATGACATAAGGTTTTAGTTGAGAAGCTTTGAAAGATTAAAAGATTAGTTGTCTGGCTCCCGTCTTTTCTATGTTAAAAATATTTCATATGATTATGTATACAGATTAAATTAATTTAATTTTGAATTTCTCTTACAAAAGTGAAAATGTTATTTAATATATATATAGCAGTGATTTAAATTTTAATTCATATTTAGTATTTTATTTCTTCGATTTTACCACACAATAATTTTCATGAAATTGTATTACAAATGATTTTATTATGGAATAACTAAACGTATCATTAGAAGGGTGTTTATCTTTGAAGAGGTTAGATAAATTGAACTTAAAGTACATGACTATAATGAAGAGATATTTTTGATTTTATTGATTTTGAAAATCTAAACTGGTTAGTTAATATTTGGGCTTGAAAATAAATCATTCAATCAATGCAATTTCAATGTAATTCTACCACTACAATTTTTCTCTAAAGATCTGTTTTTAATAAATAACTAGATAAAATTTTGGCCTTCTTCATTAAGATAAATATTTTTTATTCGAAATAAATGTATTAATAAATATACTATGCTATAAAAACCTATTGGGAAGAAGAGCTAACCATAACTTTACTTTGACTTGAACTTTCACTTTAGTTTGGATGTTATTGACGACTCATTGCATTTACAAGAGCTAAAGTGTTATTTTTGATACACAAAGTAACTTAGAATGGGACCTACTGCTCAAATTAATTCTAACGAATATGACCATTTATACCCGAAAATGCTACCTAATCTAACCTCAACAGAAGATGACTTAATTTCAAACATCTTACTTTAATTAAATTACAAGCCATCAAACAATGCGTTAACAAGTGACTAATTATACATTCGAAATTGAAGAGTTAAATATCAAATTACAACTGCATCCTCGAATTTAATTTTGATAAGACGAATTACGTTTGAAGTTACAATACATGATTAAAACCGACTTCAACTTGTATCCATTTTGAAACACAATAAGTGCCCTTAATGCATATTCTTCAATGTTGCTAAATTTTAAACAGAATACAGGCACTGAACTAAACATTTCCCTAGTATTTACGGACTGGTGGGTTTATTGCGCTTTACTTGTCCTTTGTACCAAACTATCACAAAATTTAATTAGCATTTTAGAGACTCATGAAATTTGCACAAGTTTGAAGAATCAGAATTGGGTAACAGCAGAAGAATTTTCAAATATTTCTTCAAAAGAATCTACCTTTTTACCGCATCTAAAATAATTACGCATATTGCAGTATTTTTAGAAAATAATATAAATACTATTTTTGACTGTTAAATTTCATTTAAGTTAAAAACGTCTTTATAGTCTTAATGGTCGCTTTGCCAACTTGTGCAAAAAATTAAGATTTTTTAAATTATAATCGTTATTTAGTGATAAAAATAAAAGGTTTATTTAATTCGCACAGAATTGTTTTAACTGTATATAAATACTCTTAAAATCAACTTAATTTAGATATATTAATTTAAATATAATATATGTAATGAATCGGTTAACGATGTTATGAGTAATATCTTGTTTATAAATTTTAATTCTAATTTTTTAATTAATTTTTTTTTTTGCTTTTAGATAACCGTTAACGAAAAGTTAAATTTTTTAAAAGATAAAGTAAAAATGGTAACTCATTTACTCGTTTTGCAATAATTTTAAAGCCATTCCTTATTAACAATGAGTCCTTATTTATCTTAAATAGAGGTTAAAATTACTGTACAAAAGAGCTATACACATTTTGAAAGTGAACTATGAATTAGCATTAAAGTAGTTAGTAGTGAAATTCGCATTAAAATAGTTAATAACACGTAAATAAATAATAAAAACTAATCAATTCAAATTTTGAATCTGTACTTCCGATTTTTAATTGTACCCAAAAGACATTTTAAACCAAATGTTTTATATTTTTATTTACTATTGTGATAAGCAAAAATATAACGCACAAAAAAAGTTAATCCTTGCGTACTTAACCAAATCTCGTTTCATGCATGGTCTCTTCTGGTAAAAATTTGGAAAAAACTTTTATTTAATGTCCTCAAAAAATAACCATTAGACTACCAAACGAAGTTAATTATGCTCTACTAAAAGTCCTAAATCAAGTAATGTACGCGACGTCGTTCGCTTTCTTTATTTATTATTCATGACTAAGAATGCAGTCATTAGGGTCCCTTTGTATACATTTTTCTTTATTTCGTGGATTATGATCTTATTTTATTTTAATTACTCCACAGCGGAAATGTCACCGTCTAGGTTTGACGAAATTGTAATTTACCCTAGTAATAACCTCTTGCGACTTGGCGCGATGTGGATTAGGATTAGATATAGCTGCTGCAGTCCTAACTGTCGCACTGTACTGGGTGCGGGTTCGATTCCCGCCTTGCCCTGCCTGGTATTTATCTATGTGTGAAAAAAAAATTAAAATGTCTTTGTGTTTAGACAAAGGCTTATAAGGCTTAAGGTCTCTGATCAAGCACACAGCCGGAATATATTGTATCAACCTTATCCTACCCTACCTCCTGCAACTTGGTGTCCCAATTTGGGGACTTTTGTTAAAACACCCCCACAAACAATTAACACGTTATTTAGCTCCGAAATTGACATGGTCCGATAAAAGAATATACAAATCTCAAGTTTTCAGCCTTTGATTACAGGTTATTTATTTCTTTAAAAAATGAAGTTGAACGAGGGTTATTACGATATTATAGTTCTTAAAAAAATTCAATTTCTTCAAAAAGTTATTTTAGTTGTTAATTTTAAAGGCATTTTGCATCAAAAACAATGTTAACAAAATCTGATAACTACAAAATAAGTGATACGGCCTTTTATGTTACATTTATAGCAAAAAAAAATGTGTATTTTTAGAGTTTAAGACCTAGTAACTATTAAGCATACTTTTTTTTAAATTACTTTGAAAAACATACTTTTTAGCATATATTTATAAAAACTGTGTTTAGATTTAGAATATACGTGTAGAATTCTGCTTGGGTCTTAAGAGGTTAAACATGCAACTGTATTAATTCAATATGTTTTCCTTGAAATTTCGTTATTTCAATATCCTATCGACGTTGATAGTTGTCATTTCATCATCATGTCATTAATTGTCAGTGAGAGGTTATAGTATCGATGTATTTTCTATAACGATAACCAATCGACATTAAAAAGATATCGTTTCGATATACTTTAGCTATTTCAATATACAATCAACAGTGAGAAATTAAGGTGTTTATATAATTTCTTTATTTCGATAACCAATCGACATTGAAAAGATATCATTTCGATGTAGGGTAGAGTAGTATCCAATCGACAATGAGGAGTACTCGCTTCGATGCAATTTTGATATTGTGATATAGTATCAACATCGAAAAGTCATCATGAGATGTCATGTGTCACTAGGGAACAATTTTCGGATTTTGAGTACACAAATAAGAATTATTTTGAGGGTGACGTCATCATTCTTTAACAACAAATTTTATTTCATCAAATTAAATGCGTTAAATTTTTAAAGGTTGCATGAGAGTTACACACGCTTATACAAAACAGTACTTATTTTATAGGGAAAACCCTTAACAATTAATTGTCAAAAATAACGTAATGAAGCTAAGGAATATCCGATTCATCAAAAAAAGATTGTTTTCTGTTGTTTTATTCAGTTTTTTATTTATGCTACGATTTTTTTTAACTTATGTGCTATTGAAATTTGGATGAAATCAATATTTTTATTCGGTTTCTAAATATTTTTAGTCTATTTTAAAGTATTTTCAGCTAATTTTCCGAAAGGAAATCATTTAAAAAGCCATTTTTTATATAAAAGTGATAATTTCAACAAATTCCCTTTTTATGATTTTCAAACTAAATTATTGAAATCTTTAAATTAAAATATTGAAATCTTTCAATTGAAATATTGAATTTAAAAATTGTCAGTTACAATGTTTTTAAACAAATCATTTTTCTGAATAATGGATTCAAGGCTGTGTCTCGATGCTTCACAATTTTAGTTGAACTATTTTGTTACCTGTGGCTTTGGGAATTATTTCAATTTGACTTCTCTAATATGTTATGTAAATATGGTTTTTGAACTCTACAAAAAAATTAAAATAGTGAATGTAGAAATGTTGGTTGGAAATTCGTTTTAGGAAAATGAGATTTCAAATTCACTTTGTTTTTTCGTAAATTCATTGGCACAATTTTAATCACGTTTGAAAAAAATACAGAAGAAGAGAGATTAATTTTTTTTTTTTTTTTTTTGGCTATAAAATGAGAGATACTGGTAAGAATGATATGAAATATTTGATCACATGAAATTGTAGGATTATTTCTTTTAACAAAGTTCAATTAAATATTTGAGTAACGAAGGGTGTAACAGAAGTATAAAAAATTCACCAAGACAAATTTTGTGCACAAGTACCGAAAAGTTATTTTTTTTAAGAAAGACTTTCTTTCAAATGCTTAAAGTTCGTCACCCGCAACCGACATGGTACTTAAAATTTCTTAAATACTCAAATAAAAAAAGTAACATTTTAACCTAGCTTTACATACTAATACCTATTCAAATTAATAGTCATTTTTATTTATGACTAAAAAGATATTTTAGATTAAGTATGCTCTTTTATCTCTATACCCAATATGATGTTATAAATTATTTTAAATATCTTCGATAATAAATCCTTTTAGAACTTTATTCTACTTGTTCTTAAGTATATATGAATTTGCATATTTTAAAACTTTATTATATATTAACCAATTGTTTGCTTCATTTTATAGAAATAGTTTTTTTAAAGAAAATTACGTATATATGAAACAGTCACTTGGAAAATTAGTGTAATGCTTATTTTTATCACAACAATAGTGAGTTGAAAATGAGTTAAAAATTCAAAACAAAATTTTACATACTTTGGAATTCGTTATAAATTCCATTAATGTAAAAAATTTAAGTTTTGAATTTATTTTGGTTACAAAAACTACTTTTTGAAGTTTGTTTTATTGACATAAGTTTCCATAATATTCACTTTAACAAGATATCAAATTACAGTACATATAAAATTGAATCTCCTAACTTATTTCTTTTGGGCAAAAATATCTTCAACGATTCTCATTTTGTAAAATATTTGCAAAAGGAATGAAAAACAGGAAATAAGTCTGATTTTTTAAAAAAAATCTCATTTCCTGAAATCACAGAAACCTCACCAAAACTACTTCCAAGTTTCTAAATTCCCATTTTGATTCAATAAGTACCATCAATATTTTTTCATTCTAAAAACTTTCCCAACAATGCTCTCCAATTTAGGCCCTACAACATTGGGTTGGCAAAGTTTTAATTGTCTTGTTTTGTCAAACCCTCGGATTTTAAAAAATACGTTCTGAAAATCAGCAAGTATAGTCAGAAAAATTCATTAGAATATTGACATTTTATAGAAACGTAGTTTAATATAAGAGACCGTACACCTATCCAAATACTGACTTAGGAGAAAAATAGTCAAGGTCCTTAACTGTGGAATGGAAGGCAGAGTAGCAATAGCAATTCTCCATTTAGAAAGATCATACTTTGAGTCACTCAATTATCTAAATAAGTTATTGCTTCAATTAATAATTTTAAATTTACTTTAATGAAAATGTATTAAATTGTATGGAAGTCTTGGCTTATGTCAGTTTATCATCAAATCTCAAACCATATCTAGTTAGTTTTGCCAATGCCCGTCGGTGGCGGTTGAGCAATTGGACCATACAGCTTACCTAATAAAGCAACATCTAAAACTATTGTCCATATACATTTGGGATTCATCCTTGAAGCTTTTTAATAATGCATTTCTTTATTATTTTAGTTGCGTTATCTTCGCGTTAAAAACATATGTTTTCAAGAGAAATTACAAGAGTTATTATAATTTTCAATAGTTGTCACAATTTAAGATATACAAAAAGAAAGTAATTTTAATTTACTCACCATTTGAGCAGGAATATTGAACTCATCATGTTATTTTCGTAACCAGTGTATTTATCGTTACATTGTTTCACAAACCTTAAAATTATACGCATTTTTTTTTTAAATTTGTTAAATAGGCATTGTATTTTTATCGCCTCGTGAATCCATTATTTTTTTAGCAACATGTTGTACAAAATCACAATGTTAGTTACAATTCTACTAAACTAACCCATCACCTTTGGCTTTCGATTCTCCCTCGGGGCAACTCACTATCAGCCAAAGCGACATATAAAAAAAACAGCACATTCGGATGCTGAGTGAAAACAGAACAGGAAATAATGAAATAAATCGATATAAATATATAAGAAAACTTCTAATCTCAGGACCTTATCAATGAAAAAGGCTTTCAGCCAAACAAAAATCAATCTTTCCAATTATATCGTCGATCCTTTTAGGAACAAGTCATGTGGGGTGCACGTGTCAACCCATTTTCTGATCAGTTCTCTAACTCTAATTCACTAATGCACCACAAAACATAGATTTAAAGGTGGAATAAAAAGATTGTTCTTTGGATTTCCAAACATCAGGTGGTCAGACAAGGCTGGGATTTTAAATCGAAATAAATTGGGTTTTCATATAATTGATGAAGATAAAGTTTTAAGATTGGATTGAGATAAAGCAAAGTTCGAAATTAAGTTCTCAAATATATAAATGGGGTAATTTTCTTGGATGTCTTAAAATCGAAAAGATTGGTTGTCCAATTAAGTTTGTATGACATAACTAATGTGGATTTAGTTTCCTAAAATTTCTCCGATTTCATAACAAATAAAATGAATGAATTGCAATATAGACTTAAAAGAATTGGACAGTAAAATGGTTGTAAAAAATTTAGAACATTTTTATTTTTAGCAAAAAAACATTGCATAACTGTTCCAGAAAAAGAAAATGATTTTTCAAAACATTAACAGCAAGAGTTAATCCATCTAATCCCTATCCACCAATGTTTTACAATCTAAAATTTGTGATATGGAATTAAATAAATTTATCTAAAAAATTGTTGATTATAAATTAAGATATAAAAAGAAATCCGCTCTTCAGCAAAGATTCAAAAATCCGAAGTAACATCAAAAGATAAAAAAGAAAAGAAATGCATTTGTGTCCATTGAGACTCCTAAACGCAAAGCAATATTTCTTAACTAAAATAAATTTTCATATCTTTTCTAAAAACTCAAAGACAAAACAGACATAAATTTAAAGGAATACTCAAACCCCAGACACAATAAAATCTTTGATGCTCCCTATGCCTCAAACGCGAATGTATGCAAAGTCACATCTATAATCCCAATAGTGAAATTCAAAGCTCAAAAGTGGCTGAAACAGCAGCAGACGTTCCACCCGCCACACACCCTCAAAGAAAACAAACATCGACCTACGGAAGATTAGTCCGTTAACAACAAAATAAACTTCAGGCCTCCGTTGAAGTTACGACACTTTTCTGGCACGTAAATTCCTGCAATTTTCTGCACATGTGAGGGGTGGGTTATTTTGACATAGCAGTAGGATGGGGAATAGGTTATATCTTTCAACTTGACAAGTATTTATAAAAAAAGTAGTACCCAAAAGTTTCAATTGAATAAGAACATTTTAAATTGTTGTACATTGTCATTTTCTATGCTAAAAAAAAGTTCACACAACTTGTATATAAAATTACGCAGTTAACAATTTCTATGGACAATATATTTGGAAATCAGGTATTCTTTTTTTATATAGATTAGCAGTGCAACTAATATTAATAAGTTTCAAATATCAATCGGCAAGCCTATAGGTCACAGTATGTGTAAGGGAAATATTCGTCGATGAAACTCGGCTCTTTAGATTTTGAAAAACCCTGTTCTATTCAGAGTGTGATTGCTCACTAAAACTCAACTGCCTTAAGCTTTCGATCTATCAATATTTATTTCCTTTAGTTGCATGCTATTATTTATCTCAACATAATTTCTTATTAAAAAAAAGAACTGTTCAAGTTTTTTATATTTTAAAAAGAAATTCATTTACCATATTAAAAACAATCTATTGCATGCCACTAAGTATTCTACTGCCCAGCCCTTCCATGACCACAGTTTATCTTGCCAGGGGCTTTCCGGGTAATATCTGGTTCAGGATCACTTATTGGTACTGAACTACACTTTCAGAGCCGCGGTAGCTCAGTCGTGTGAAGCGTCGTGCTCGCATCGGAAGGGCTGTGGATTCTGTCCTCGGCGGCGCTCGCAATTCTGATGGTCGCTGGGTCGGCGCTTGTACTCGGCTAAAGACCGCCGTGTTGCCTAATGGTGGTTGGGGCACGCTCAATATGTCGTGGTCACTCACAAAGTCCTCCATGTTCCCATACCAAATTAATACCTCTGGGAGGGCCAGATCAGGGGGTTATCGGCCTTTGATCTGGATCAAAATACCGATATGTGAGTGAGAATGGATGTGTGAAAGGGACCTTCCTGTAAAACGGAAGTGTCATGCTGACTGGCAACAGTCGGACTTTCTCCCTTGTGGCGCTCAATAAAAACTGAAGCCACCCTCTTTGCCTTAGTCCTCTACTCCCGGCTCGGTTACCGAGTGGCATTAGAAACAACAAACAACAACACTACACTTTCTCAGAGTGAACGAGCTCACGGACCTGATGTACTTCTGCTGGTCACGGGGATGACAAACAACAACAAAAAACAATCAAATATTTGTATTAATTTGTATTATTATTTCTTTCTTTTTGTTTTTGAAGGATTGTAGAAATGAATTAAAAAATTTTGCTTCGATATCATACGCTGCCAAACAAGTCGAAACAAACATCTTGTTATTTTCCTAGACATTCGTTCCATTTCTCAGGGAGTGAAAGGAAAACAAGTAAAATCGTTGGTGAGAAAAGGGAGAATCTCTCCTTTCTCCTCCTCTTTGAGCTGAAGATCTCAACTTTCAGAAGTTTTGGCGTTGGGTCGTTGAAATTATCTGGCATAACTTCCTTTTTCAAAACTTCTATCGGCTTTTGCTGCTAGGAGACGGGTCTTTTGTAATAATGATATACCCGCTTTGTGTGTGTGTGTTTGGGAAAAGCTCTTTCTTTTACAGATAAAACATCAGATGAGCTATAGGTGGGGGTCTCTAGGGTGATAACTTCTAGTATTAATTTTTACGTTAAAGCGGATTAAGAGTGATGGTTTCGAAGAAACGTGTTTAAGTTGCGAAGTTAGCATGAAATATTTGTTGGTTGGAGAAACATGGCTGACTTTGCTGAGTACCTTATGCATGATTGGTTTATGATTTGAATTATAAGTTATGAATATGATTTTCCCACATGCCAGGAAGCTAAAGCAATAATATTTTCTAAGAAATTGATATTTATCTATTTAGATAAATAAAACAAAAATAGATTTTGTAGCTGCAACCATGACTCTGAAATAAACGATAGCAAGGATATATCTATATAATGTTAAGGCATAATGGTCGGTCAATAGCATGAGTGTGCGGCTATCGGTAATATATCTCCGCCTAAACCACAAAACGTAGATACATGAGAAATTCGTCAAAATGCACAGACTAGAATATAAGACTTATTCTTGTATTTCAGCACCCCGTCACCTTTTTTGTTCGAAAATTATTACTTTCAAGCTGTATTCATATACTTAACATAATGTAGAAGTACAACTTGTTGCATAACTTCATTTTAAAAAATTACTAAGTATAATGTATGTTTTACATTAAAGCTTCGTTTTACATTTAAAGCATTTTAGTAATTAAGACCGAGGCAAGTTTTCCAAGATATTTTTTTTTCCTTTCTAATTGTATTTTTTTTCTTATATTAATTTATAAGAAGCAGATTGCCATTTTCTAATTCCGCTTTTATTTTCAAACTATGCTTTATTCCTTTTTAAGACTATTTTATAAAAATTCTTGTGGATAACATATGACATGTTGATCCATAAAGAAAGCCACTAGTTGGTGCCTACTACATTTGCAATATAAAGCCAGATAGAATACCTTCACAGTGTAAAACAAGCCTCAGTTTCTACAAATTTAATTAATTAATTTTATCTCATTGAAAAAATTGTATATGATATTTTTTAAATTAAATTATATATAATATAGAAACTAAAAATTGTTTGGTCTTTATGATTCCAATCTCTGAAATAAAATGAAAATAACCAGTGCTACTAATATTTTATATATTACATGTCGGATAAAAACACGTCGGTATATTATCACTGCTTGTGGTGCTTATTAAAAGAAAAAACAGGAGATAAATTAATTTTTTGGACTGCAAGAAACTCAAAATCTAGTTTTGCCTTGGGAAACGCTCAGCATGAAAGGATTTATGAAAAAGCAAATAAAATTCAAATATTTACTAAGGTGTAACTATCCAAAATAAATTAATAATTTTTAAAACGTAAATCAATCATTTTTTAGAAATACGTTTGACTTTCCTCAACTAAAAGTTTGCTTTTAAGAATTTAACTCCACTTTAACTTTTATATCAACAATAAAAAAGCATTCATGTTTACCGAAAATTGAAATTTGAGCGAAAAATGACTCTCGAAAAATGTTCCACGAAGAAAAAAGTCAAATTCTAAAATTAAATTCCTCTGTTGTTGACTTGTCCTTTCGCTCCGTCAATAATGCCCTGAATGGAATTTTCGATGCAAATCTTTAAGATCTACGGGTCTCCGAACTTTGTCATTGGAGGACGACGCGGTCACTAGTTCAACTTGGATAAATTCTAATGTGTTTCTTTAAACAGATATACAATAAACAATTTGTAATGATTTAGCTTTTACCAAAATAATTAATTCTAAGATATATACAAAATAATTTTTAATATTTTTAAGGTTGTAATTAAATGCATGTGTCGACTCAGTTGCTGTGAGGTATTACGTGCTCGCCTCAAAAGCCCAAGATCGCAGTTTCAATCCCAAGGCTGAGGCGGTCTGCAGATTTAAAAGATGGGAAATTCGTCAAGGTTATGTACCTTGTAAAAGATGCATTTAGTACCCATTTAGCTTGAATTCACTCTTCGATGTTCAATTTTTGTAACATTTTTACATACACAGAATGCTCAAATTTATTGGGGAATATAACAAGTCAGTAAAATTCTTGATCCACCAAAAACGTGGCCTCCTTTAGAAAAACAAAATTATATCGACTTAGTAGGCTGCTGTTATATGTACTGGGTGGTTATAAAATAACACTCGCTATTCGGAGTGGTCTGTAGCTTTAATGAATAATCCAAATGCAAAAAAACTTTGAGACACCTACTAATCAAGAAGGGGGGGGGAGAGAGAGAATGGAATCATAAAAAACAAACTCGTCTCTTGACCAGGGTTCTAAATTACGATGCATAATTGGATGTGTTGGTCGTAATTAGCCATAATTGGCTACTTCTCGTAATTAGAACCTTGGTCAAGAGACGAGTTTCTTTTTTATGATTTAATTCTTTTTCGTAAAAACGAAACTCGTCTCATGACCAGGGTTCTAAATTACGAGGTGTAATTCGCTGTGTTGGCCGTAATTGGCCATAATTGACGACGCCTCGTAATTTAGATTCTGGTCAAGAGACGAGTTTGTTTTTTATGATTATTTTTTAGGATTCTGTCTTTTTTACGATTCCATTCTTTTCCCCCATTCTTGATTAGTAAGTGTCTCAATTTCTGATGCATTTGGATTATTCATTGAAGCTACAGACCACTCCGAATAGCGAGCGTTATTTTATAACCACCCTGTATATGGACTAAGTAGGTCTACCGAGCCGGATAGAAACACTGCACGATCCCCTGTTTGGAGACCCTCTGATCTACGATGAAGTTTTAAAGGAATATATTATTTATTGGGCGCCTGCGTATTTTTGGTGAAATTTTTACAAAATTTTGTTTTCAGCAGGCGAAAAAAGGCAATACAAGGCTTACGTTAGGTGACTTTATGTAGAATAAATGGATTTTTGACGGCTTTTCTAAGCCACGAAAAAACTTAAAATGCTATAGAAAATAAGATAAGAGATAATGCTACCAAGAGGATTTTATTTTCTAACATATTTTCTGACTTAAACAATTTAAGAAAATTTACTCAAAAGAAATAGTTAAACTTTTTTAGTAATATAAAGGTATATAAATCTCCCCGAAGAGCAAAAAAAATTAAAAAATAATGTTTGCATATAACAGCAGTGAGAAAATAGGGAATTCATTGAAATTTAATGTTATTGAATATTTCAGTTTTAAAAGATTTATACTGTAACATACGAAAGTATTAACAGTGATTTAAATTATAGCCTTTACTAGGTTTACTATAGTAGAAAAAAGAGAACGTTATATCAATATAAATGTTAAAAGTATTGAATATAATATGTGCTACTGTGTGTGATAAATTAATCGTTTTCACGAAATCTTTTATAGTTTTCAACTGATAATTTTCGTGACCCACTTAACCATGTAAAAAATCCGTGCAGTCTCATTGCAGCCAAAGTACATAAAAAGTTATTTTATTATCTAAGCCTATTTTGAATTTTCCGAATCAACGAATTCTTTTTTTTTTCTTAGAGCCAACTTATCACGTAAAAGGTCGAAAGTCCATTATCGACCTTACAGATTACTTTAACATCTGGCGAATCCCAACAAATCATAAATTTCTTAAATTTCTAAAAATAATGAATTTTCCTTGGTGCTCAATTCACCCTTATTTATTCAGTAAATTACAATTCGAAAGTCACATTCTAAAACTTTAATTGAATATATGGTTAGAAGAAAAGGTGAATAGTTATCCATTTTTAAAGTTTAAATTGTATTTGCATTATCATGCTTATTAGAAAACGTTTTTAATAAGCGGATGGAAGGAAGATGCTAAAAATTCAGAAAGTATTATTGTTTAAACTGTAGTATCTAAGTAATTACAGAAAAGTTTTAGTAATCCACTATACCTACCTTTAAAAGAAGACATAAAACTGCATGTCTGATTCACAAACCTATATTATTATACTATTTCAATATTTTGCCTTCGTTTCATGTTCTCCATGAAATAAGATAACACATGCATATTCTCCCATAAAGTATAACAAGAAGATATCTATACTTACATGGCTAGCACAGAAATAAATATTCGAGATGACACATTTCTTCAGTGGTTTGAGTAAAATGTAATTGTACTTTAGTAAAAATTCAGACTTATATTATATAGTTATCAATGTAATTGAATATTATATTTTTGTTATATAGCTATGTTAGTTGTTTCATAGATAAAATTTAAGTGTAAAAGAATAACATATGAACTTCTATATTACGCTACTACGTCTCAAAATGGAATCTTCTCGGAAGACCTTATTAATCCGTTCACTGAACTCAAAAATATGCAAGTTACACTTTTACATATGGTATAGCGAATTGTAGATTAGAATCAGGTTAGGATAATTTTAATTTTCAGAATCTATTACTGTAAAAAAATTTATATATTTAAAGAAAATGGTATAAGAAATTTAATTTATCTCAAATGGAATAAGAAATTTAATTTACCTATGATTCCATTCATAATGGTTTGTTTTTGCAGTAAAAATATTTTGAGTTGAAGTAAAGAATAACAAGTCGCTTGATTGCAGACGAACATAGGTTAATTAAATATTTTAAAATGATACTATAAATTATTCAAAATAAACCATACAGTAAAGTTCTGGGGTTTTTTTTTCCAAATGCTCTGATATTGAAATTTGAAATCAATGTGTTTCACGTCCTAAACCTACTTTTACTTAGTGATTTTCTCTGAACATATTTATAATCAGTAACAGACAAGGTAAAAGTTTCAAATTGACTATTATGTATTTATTTTATTTAATATTCTTCGTATCATAAAAAAAATCCATTTTACTCAAACTGTTTGGGCACTTATATGGTATAATGGGTTCAGGTTTCATGCCACGGATTAGACAATTCTGTGTTCTGTCACGGTTGACACAACTAATAAGGCCAGAGAAACTATCTGTTGCGTCACTAAGAATTGAGCTGTAGGGAAGACTACAATTTTGCACTGTGTAAATAAGACTAGCGCACGATAAATCTGCTTCAAGTAATGACAACACCCATGATGTCACTATAAGGTTGCGTCGAGTGCCACATCAAGTATCGTCCTCACCACACTTGACCATTACTCAAAACTTCTGAGCAAGTCATAATAGCCATCGTTTAGCTCTAATGCAGCTTTAGGTTAGGTTTGAATTATCGTAGTAGAGCTACATGAGGACTATTGGAGACGGGCATCGTATTTTAGAACCACAGTCAGGTGACTAGCCAACACCTGAATAGGCACCCAACGCAACCGTTAAGAGCGACATCGTACGCAGCGTTAGGACTTTGAAGGATATTTAACGTGCACTCCCTTACATGGAGTACTAGTTGTCGGACATTTTTGGCTGCACGGGTCGTTTATAGGTCGGCAGCTATTTTGGCGATGCCCGGACCCGAACATGGGTCCTTCCGCATGCTAAGCGAGTGCTTAGCTGACTGGGCTCCCCAACATTCCCAATGCAGATTTAGTTCAAACATGCCTAACTCAAACTGCATCTTAACTTCAAATACAGTTGATTCAAGCCAAACTCCTATTCTGGAAACTGGAGAAGGGAAAAGTTTATGACTGAAAAAATGAGAGGAGTAAAGCGAATAATGACGCTGCATATCTTGGAGAAATGCGTTTTTTTGCTATCAGTATAAAAATTCGAAATATCAAATTTCAGAATCACGAAAGAGGAAAGTATGGGGCTTTAGAATCTTCGAGATTCGTTGATAGATACTTGTATTTTAAATTTGGGTAAATTCAGATTTTTTATGCGCCTTTTGGGAAGTACATTTGGATTTTTTACTTGTATGTATTTGTGATGCTTCCAATAGAACTTTGGTCTGAGGAATACCGTAAGTGCTGGATTATAAAGAACATATCCCTTGGAGGTAGGAAAACAGATTTTTATTCCTTGGTTTTATGTACTTTAGTTCAATAAACCAAAAAGTGAACGTAAATGGATGCATTTATTAAATATAGTGCTTTGCCATTAAAAGTTGTTTTCTATTAAAGTCTGTAAAAGCAACTTAAATATTCAAATGAATTTTAAGTTCAGTTAGATCATATTATTGTAATTTTATCATATTATGTTGCAAATAATTTAATGGAAAACATAAATACTGAATTTTCATTCAATATCATTTGAATATGCAAATAAAAGTAACATAACATTTGTATTGTTTGAAAACATTTGTATTGTTTGAAAAATAAATCTTGCTATCATGATATTAAACTATCTAAACACAGTATTAAGCGAAATTAAAATATACTTTCTATGAAACTTGTGTAAATAAAAATGCATAAACATATATTTACTTTTAAAAATTTATAACACAGCTAAAACACTAAATAAATGAAAACATGAACTTGTGCAAAGAGTAAAGTCAATGGCTATATTTTATATATGAATAAAAAAATTTTGATCTTTATACACAACCAAAAATCTCCCCCAAAGCTTCCTATTATAAATGTATTACAATTCCCCAACACCAGCTTCTCAACAATCCATATCGATTATGTTCGAGAGATTTCGGAACCGGAAACAGTCCTCCAACATTCCTGTTCTAAAAAACTCGAATGCTATTCTCAGCCATTACTCGAAATCAATGGTCATTTCCAGAATGTTCCAGCGGGGGGACTCGAGAATGAAATACAGCTCTCGAGAACTGCTATTTGGCGGGAAGATTAAATGGAATGAATATTAGTGTTGGGAGGATGCCGCTTATCATGTGGTGCTGACCATCAGGGCGGAAATTGTGAATGAGTGCAGGTTGTTGTTAGGTGGAATACATTGTAATTGATATTTTGGACTGAAATGAGAGTTATGATTAGGCTAATACTATCTAACTGATATTTTTTATTCAGTATTAAAGCATGAGTTAAAAAAAATAAATTTTAAAAAATCCAATTCAATAAAAAATGTTATATTATTTAGTTGCAGTAAGTGTAGATAAATTATTCCGCTATATTTTTTTCCATTCAATGTTAAAAGATGTAGTGATAATCACTTTTTAACACAACCTGACTTGCACTACAGAAAGAATGGATTCTGCGTGAAATTAGCCTTTACGTTGTGACTGTTTAACCCTAATCTCGTCCCTGACTGTTAAGTCTTCCAAAAAAAATTCATAATTGTCACGCACAAAATTAAATTTAATAGTTTTACTTAAGTTTAAAATTTAAAGTATTGGAAGAGTCAATTGTGATGGGTTGTTACAGAAATATCATTAAAAAGTAAAGAAATTAAATTTCAGATAGCAAATTAAAACTTATATATGTATGTAGCTAAAACAAGTTAAGACTTCTGACGACGCTCTTATCAGAGAATTTTAATTCGGTTTTAACGCCTTCGGGTGCCTATTTCTAGCCTCTGATTTCCAACCATATATCGTCATTTAATTTTGAAACACAGCCGGTAACACAAGTTTATCACCAGAGTTTTCACCTAAAGCACACTTCGAGTAACATCGTACCAGGATTTCAGCCTCCATATAGTTAATGAGCACATATGTCTCAGATCATTCAGGTTCTCCAACAGTACGTTGGCTCATCCTATATATGCATTGGAGCTAATGAGCACGTGTCTTGTGTTTAAACCATGGTCAAATACCAAGGAGGACGCCATAGCTGACATCCACCCTAACCTTATAGTGACATCGTACGCGTTTTCAGGACTTTGGACAGTGACTACACAGGCCCCAAATGCACTATGTAATTAATTGGTGATTTTTTCTATTACATGATCATTTATAAGAAGGCTAAAATTAGTCTAAAACCATTACGGAACTTCTTAGTCATATCTCCTCAACACACAGGGCAATTTCACAAAACGTATAAGAACATAGCCTATACAAATACTTCCATACAAAGTCCGTTTTACTTGCAACAGTTAATGTAAATTTCGCCATACTTACAGAAGCGGATGATCTCGGTGGCAATGTTAATTTAAATGAACATTTTACCTGCGACGAAAGAAAAAAAACCGTACTTAGGATTTTAACTGCGGTTTTCAAGTAAGCAGTGACACTGTTAAACGCCTTTGTAATGGCAATGTACACCGGGGAATTTTTCATCACTTTAAATTCAATTAATATTGCCACTACTTGAATGCAAACAGTAAGTAAAACTGCACGCATGGTTTTCTCTAAAAAGTTTTCGTCTTACACCGCATATGAAATATCCAATTGAATTAATATTACAACTGCGTTCATGTAAAAAGAACTTAATTGTCACATACATCTTCGCCAAACTTGTAAATATGAGTAGTATCGAACTTCATGGGTGTGACGGAAGTAAATATTTGAAATGAATGGACGATTGAGGATTTAGCGTAAGGTTGCGGAAGGGTATGTGATATTTGTTAGAATTTATTTTTATTGAAATACATTTGTTTTTATGGATGTACTGTGGCTAATGGACACGTATTGAAATGGATTGTTGGATATTTATCTGACTGATTTATTTCATTGATTTTGATCTAGACTTCGTTCAGGTTATTGGTCTTCAACTTTTGTATTTGTTTTTGTTATGGTTGATTTTTTTTCGAATTTAAAAGTACCGCTACTTGCCAATTGTGTATTTGACTTATAATAAATTGTTAAACACATCTGGAACCATCACATTTCAACTATGTCTAGTTGAGAATACCAAATTAGTTTTTTTTAAATAAAACCAAACATAATCCAATGATTTACGATGCCGAAAAAGAATCTAAAAGAATAAGTGATTAAAAATGAAATACAAAATCTGGGGTACAATCCATAATCAACGCATAATCAATCCATAAATCAACGCATTTTTTTGTGAAATCATATTACCGACATCGAAAAAACTTTAAATAATACAGCAAGCACTAAATCGACTTTAAATATTTAAACTACTTTCTTAAAATTCATATGCTTTTCAAAGTGTAATAATGTGTTTAACTTATTTAAAACGAGCAATAAAAATAATAATTTATAAACTCGCATAGAAGCAATGTACTTTTCTAAATGGGTTAAGAGGTTCTTTGTAAAATGTATCACAGGCATAAAAAAGGAGTTTACCTTAAATCCGAACAGCAACCCAATTAATTTAAATACTTTTACTCCCATTTACTGGCAAAGCTATTTACACTTCGCCAAAAGCACTAGTGTACACAAGTTCACAGCAAGGCATGCCATTCGGCGGGGCTAAGCGTAATGCTTTAAGTTAAGTGGAGACGAATGGCAACCTATTCCAAACGAGCTTTTCAGTCTTGCCAAGTCATTTTCATTTGAAAGGACTGATACTTCACTGGTTTAGTGTGACAACGCTGTAACCTAAAAACTATCAAATATAACTACAAAGCTGTAACTAAAATTTCTTCATTATTAAGCATAGTGTGTAAAAAAACTCCAGTTTTCCAACATTGAAATCCCCGTGTGTTGTCAACTTGCAGTTTATAAACTTCACTTGACAAATCCAACGAAATTGTTTACTTCAGTAGCACTTATTAGATGCGCCTTCCTTCTAAATTTTAATTATATTTAAGTGGAGTGTGACACATTACGACATGAAAACTTCACATGGCATAAAAATAACATCTAAAATTTGTGATGTAAAAAATAACAGCAATATGTGATTCTATTTCACATGGTTTTGTTTTAGTGTATAAAACTATAACTTCAGTTCCGTCCTTGAGTGCAAAGCTGTAACTAAAATTTTATAATTCATAAAAGTACAAGTTCTATCTAAATTTCGTCATTAAAAACGAAATTCTGGAACTCAAATTATGGAATTTGTAGTTAAATCTCCAATTAAATTTTTGTCAGTTAAGAACACTTTCTGATTATAATTAAATTTTGGATTTAATATGCTATGAAATTAGATCCACTGATAAGAATAATGAGAAATTTGATAACTAAACTCAAGGGACAATGACATTTAATTTAAATTACTGCAGAACATACGATCGGGTAATTGAGTATTTTAAGACCTGATATCTACCAAAACACTGGGGTCTTACGATCAGATTAAGAAGCCGTAAGATTCTATATGACTGTTTTGCCTAAGGTTTAATAATGAAAACATATAGTAGTGATTTTAATGTACACGTTTTTGATATTGTTTGCTTACAAACCAAATTTTACAACTTCAATAGTGTTTCTGGCGATTTTCACATTATTCTGTTCACTTTTTTAAATTTTTTTAGCCATATAAATTCATATTTCTATTAATACATCAAATGTTAATCTGTATATAATAAGAGCACCTGTATATGACTATAATAATGCAATTACTATGGTATCAAATAATTTAAATAAATTTTCATTTCCATTTACAGGAATCCATAGAAAATCTTATATTGAAACTTATTTTACCCAAATAGAGTCTATTGTTAAAAGTTATTTTGTCAAACTAAAATAGCTACTTGGCAAAATGCTTTCTTCCAAAAGTTCATTTAAGCCGTGGGATTGGATAGAAGGACTAAATTTCTACAGTTATTAAGTCGATACGTCACAGTTAAGATCTTTTATTGTTAAAAAGCCTTGCATTTAATGACAAATGAACTTGGATCTCTATTAGACGATGGTTCTTGTTGTATTGTTTCGACTTTTTGGTAAGCCTTGTAGGTCTTTAGTTCCTCTTAGGTGCTTTAAAATAGGTTATAATTGAACATATCTTAAATGGTTGGGATAGCAGAAGGAATGATTGAGAAGAGGTGGCAGTTATTTGTTATATTTTACCTACTTTCAACATTAAGTTCGTATTTCATTTTGGTATTTTGATGAATATCAGTCTCATAAGGATAACTTAAAGATTTTTTAAAGCAATTATTGAAGGCCAATTACAATATATTCTGTTTAATACAAATAAAAACGTGTCTCATACATTTATATGTCTATCAAAAAGGTTTCAATTTCATCAGCATTTTTATTTTTATTCATTTATACTGTTTTGAGGTAGAATTAACTTCATTTGTAGGTAACGATTACTATACATGTATTTAACAAGAAATTAAAAAATATTTACTATCCCTGGATGTTCTCCATTCTTATTTTTCTTAAACTTTATCTTACAAATAAACATAAAGCCTAATAATGGGTCTATAAAACAATAAATATATAGTTAAAGTTACAAAATATTATTAAATACAATTATCCAATTATTATAATTCAGATATTCCTAACAGCTAAGCTTTTATTAAAGCCCATTCTTCACAATCAATCAAAAAACAACATATTCCAGTCAAACCTTTTCCGTCCAAATTCTCATATTAAATATGTGGAAATTTCCAATCCAACAACCGAGACGGCAAACAGCAATCATCCAGTGGCGGTAGCAGCCCAATCACCAGTGGCGCGACAAAGGCGTATAACTCCCCCCAAAACTTCCCCAGTCACCTCTTTACCCAAGAAAACGCCACTAATCAGGGCGCCCCACTGTTTTCTAAGTAGTCATTAAATGGAGTTCTAAAGCGGGATAAATCCTCATTCTCGCGCGCCGGGGTCAGAAGGTATATCCACTACATCTTACGGTTTCATAAATACATTTCAAAATCAAAATTTCACCATTAAAGTAAATTAAAAACTGATAAAAGATCTATTGTTATTTCAAATATAATTTAAGTGCAAATAAAGTTTAATATTTTCATCCAATTATTATAAGATAGTTAGTTAAATTAGCTAAACTTTTATTATATCCCATTCTTCACAATCAATCCAAAAATAACGTATTCCAGTCAAACCCTTTCCTTCCGAATTCCCATATTAAATATGTGGGAATTTCCAATCCGACAGAAAACAGCAATCATCGAGTGGCGGTAGCAGCCCAATCACCAGTGGCGTGACAAAGGCGTATATAACTCCCCTCAAACTTCCCCAATCACCTCTTTACCCAAGAAAACGCCACTAATCAGGGCGCCCCACTGTTTTCTAAGTAGTCATTAAATGGAGTTATAAAGCGGGATAAATCCTCATTCTCGTGCCCCAGGGTCATGATTCACGCATCTCCGAGATCGAGAAGGTATATCCACTGCATCTTACGGTTTCATAAATACATTTCAAAATCAAAATTTCACCATCAAAGTAAAAGATCTACTGTCATTTCAAATATAATTTAAGTACAAATATAGTTTACTATTGCAATCCAATTTTATTAAAGTTATCCCTAATAGCTAAACTTTTATTACATTCAATGCTTCACAATCAATCAAAAATAGCATATTCCATTTAAACCCTTTCCTTCCAAATTCTCATATTAAATATGTGGGAATTTCCAATCCGACAGCCGAGACAGCAAACAGCAATCACCAGTGGCGTGACAAAGGCGTATAACTCCCCCCAAAACTTCCCCAATCACCTCTTTACCCAAGAAAACGCCACTAATCAGGGCGCTCCACTGTTTTCTAAGTCGTCATTAAATGGAGTTCTAAAGCGGGATAAATCCTCATTCTCGCGCGCCGGGGTCAGAAGGCATATCCATTGCATCTTACGGTTTCATAAATACATTTCAAAATCAAAATTTCACCATTAAAGCATATTAAAAACTGATAAAAGATCTATGGTTATTTCAAATATAATTTAAGGTACTAATATAGTTTTATATTGCCATCCAATTATTGGAATATAGTTATTCCTAATAGCTAAACTTTTATTACATCCCATTCTTCGCAATCAATCAAAAAAATAACATATTCCAGTCAAACCCTTTCCTTCCGAATTCTCATATTAAATATGTGGGAATTTCCAATCCGACAGCAAACAGCAATCATCCAGTGGCGGTAGCAGCCCAATCACCAGTGGCGTGACAAAGGCGTATAGCTCCCCCCAAAACTTACCCAATCACCTCTTTACCCAAGAAAACGCCACTAATCAGGGCGCCCCACTTTTTTCTAAGTAGTCATTAAATGGAGTTCTAAAGCGGGATAAATCCTCATTCTCGTGCCCCAGGTTCATGATTCACGCATCCCGAAATCGAGAAGGTATATCCACTGCATCTTACGGTTTCATAAATACATTTCAAAATCAAAATTTCACCATTAAAGTAAAAGATCTACTGTCATTTCAAATATAATTTAAGTACAAGTATAGTTTACTATTACAATCCAATTTTAATATAGTTCTCCCTAATAGCTAAACTTTTATTACATTCCATGCTTCACAATCAATTAAAAATAGCATATTACAGTCAAACCCTTTCCTTCCAAATTCTCATATTAAATATGTGGGAATTTCCAATCCAACAGCCGAGACAGCAAACAGCAATCACCAGTGGCGTGACAATGGCGTATAACTCCCCTCAAACTTCCCCAATCACCTCTTTACCCAAGAAAACGCCACTAATCAGGGCGCCCCACTGTTTTCTAAGTAGTCATTAAATGGAGTTCGAAAGCGGGATAAATCCCCATTCTCGCGCGCCTGGGTCAGAAGGTATATCCACTGCTGCATCTTACGGTTTCATAAATACATTTCAAAATCAAAATGTCACCATTGAAGTAATTTTTTAAAAAAAAACCTAATAAAAGATCTATTGTTATTTCAAATATAATTTAGGGGAAAGTGCTCAGCTTTGGGACAGTTGTACCTGGGGACAAGGGGAATAACTCGTTTTAGGGAAATCTAAAAAATCCTGTATTTTTAGTGGCAACACTACTAACAAAACTTTATCTTCTCTTGTTAAAGAAGGGTCGCCGAAAGCTAATGGGGACATAATAAACATGATTTATTGATTTCACACATCTCGAGTAACTTTTACTATCATTTTATATTCTGTATTACGCATCGGTTTAATCTTATTGTCGGCTCTTCTTAGTACTACTTAATAAGCCATTGTTTGAAGTAATTTTTAATACTATTTGTGTTTTTCAAAACTTAACAGTTTCTTATTACAATGCGTTTTAAAAAATTACCCGATGTGCTGTTCCTTGGGACAGTATTTTGGTTGTACCTAGGGACGTCCCTAGGTACAACCAATTTTTCTGCTGCACTGTAAATTGTTGTGTACTGTGCATATTACTGTTTCTCTGATTTTTCAAATGCCTGCTCTTCTGTATATCTCTAAGAAATTGACTACTTACAAAACACCTTCTAACGAAAACAAAAAAAGAGAGGCAGAAAGGAAAATCTCATTTTAACAGGAAATACCGAAGTTAAACAGAAAACGAACAAAAGAAAAAAGTCTGCTCCAAGTAAAAATAAAGCAAACATATGTTTGAAGGATGTTGAATGGAAGGATGGAACTCAACTCTTAATTCAAACATAAATATTTAAAAATGAGTTGACACTAATTTTGCATAATTAATCAACAAATAATGATGAACTTCAAGTAGGGGACTTTGTTTTAGTGGGGTTCCTGGGGAAAACAACTGTCAAATGTAACTTGGCCAATATTATTGAAGTACAGGGTACTGAATTTAATATAGAATACTTTAAAAATATAGAAAATTCGAATATATTTACCAAAACTGATAAATATACTGAAAAATTTGAACTCGATAGAGGTGATACAATTCCTAAACTTCCAGCACCAAATGTTGTTAGCCAAGCACAATAAGAGAACAGCAGTTATTTTCCTTCGTCTTTTTGATGATTATAATCTTGGGTATATTTAATTATTGTTATTATTATTTTTTGGCTTATAAGTTATCTTGCAAATTTGCAAATTATGTTATTGAAAAATAAAGCTACTATTTAAAATTACAACAAACTTACTCTATTTCCAAGTCTTGGGGATTAAATTTATTAGTTTTTATATAAATAAAAAAGCATTTGGGAAGCGTATTCGTTAATTGTCTATAAAACGTATTTAGAAATACATTTTAAATTAAGAAAAAGGAACAGTTCGATATTTTTTTTAGAAAAATGTAAAGATGTCATTCTATACGAAGTCCAAAAATGTATTTGACTTCTTATTTGTACTACAGAATTGTGTTCTAGCCAATTTGGAACAGTGTCCCCAGGTACATCGTGCCTTGTCCCCAGGTACATCACTGAAGTTGTACCTGTGGACAGTGGATGTACCTGGAGGCATCGTACCTGTGGGGTTAAATATTAAAGAAAAAAATCTTTAAAAAATACCTTAGTATAGGCAAGAGTTTGTTAAAGGAGAATACCTAAAAACTTTTAAATAATCGGTTTATAAAAAATATTAAAATTAAAATTCTAAATCTGTCCCAAACCTCAGCACCTTCCCCTAAGTACGAAAATAATTAAATATTGCCATCCAATTACTAGAACATAGTTATTCCTAATAGCTAAACTTTTATTAAAGCCCATTCTTCACAATCAATCAAAAAAATAACATATTCCAGTCAAACCCTTTCCTTCCAAATTCTCATATTAAATATGTGGGAATTTCCAATCCAACAGCCGAGACAGCAAACAGCAATCACCAGTGGCGTGACAAAGGCGTATAACTCCCCCCTCAAACTTCCCCAATCACCTCTTTACCCAAGAAAACGCCGCTAATCAGGGCGCCCCACTGTTTTCTAAGTAGTCATTAAATGGAGTTCTAAAGCGGGATAAATCCTCATTCTCGCGCGCCGGGGTCAGAAGGTATATTCACTGAATCCAACGCCCGGCCGGGTGTAAAATAAGCGCCGAAAATCCCGGAGACTTTCAATGCTTCCGGGCATAATTTAATTTTGCGGGGCTCCTTCCGTTAATGAGGGATATTTTGTGCATCGTTATTTCAAGGGATTTCATTAGATTTCGCTTCCTGGAAGGTTCCTGGAATCTCCAGAGGTCAGTAATGTGAGCGATGTTCCAGGAAAAAGACGGGCTCTGCTGGGGATTATTTTGTGTCCTGGGGGGGTTTATAAGAGATTCGTGATTTAAAGAGGGTCTATTTATCGTAAGTCAATGAGCTGGATGTGATTTTTGAGAGAGTTAGCTGACTTTTTAAAGAAGTACAAGGTTATTAAAAGGTATTGTAGTAAAAATGATTTGTTAATGGTTTGATTTTAGAAGCGCAATTTATTTCTTTCAGAAATTTATGTTATTTTAGTCAACTTATTATAAAACCTTAAGATCGTTACGATATGGATTTCAAACAAAGCACTAGGGATGATAAAGAAAATTGTTCTGATAGAAAATTAAACAGTCCGATTCCTTGATTCATTTTAAATGTAATTGTATGTCAGCTTCATGCTCTTAAAACACAAAGAAAATAATCAAAGCTCTCAAGAAGCTTTTCGGTATTGTTTCTTTTCAAAACTATTTGTTTCAATCCTACCATTGGGGAAATCTTTGTCAACAATCCAAATCTACATTAGAAAATTATTCTGTTCAACAAATGTTTTTATAACGTTGTAATAAAATCACTTAAATTTTTATTAACTTTTTTATGTTTCAAGAACACTTTAATTAACATACACTAAAGAACCAACATAACTGGTATATGCATACATCTGCGAATAAAGGTGTATAAAACCAATCGAAGTTCGCCGCTATGTTCAGCAGCGTCTATGGGCTTCTATCATGACAGGTTATAAAAATTGAAGGGACTTTGAAAGCTTCGGAGGTTGAGGAATGGAATTCTATATCCATGAATCTCCTAGGGGGAGATGAATTTTGGACTTTCACTTACGACAATTTCGCGAGCGTACCATGAATATCGATAATCTAGTAAAACATTAAACGTCCTAAAAAATATCATGCAAAAACGGATCATCAACGACGGACGAAAATCATTAAACATGATATATTGCGGATACGTGATGGCTCTAGAAGCTCATATTGGTAAATATTCATTAAATGGTTAACAAGTCGACTACGACATTGAATAGACAAAGACGTTTATCACATTTAATGATTAGTTGTCAATGGACGGGCTTTGCGCGATGTTTTTAAGGTCAAAGCTATGTCGTAGATTTGATGTTTTACTGTATTATTGAAATTCATGATACACTCGTGAAATTGTTGTAAGTGAAAATTAATTTCCGCATCGAAGATGCATGGATATGGAATTCCATTTCTCAAACCCCGATACTTTCAAAATCAATTTAAATTTCAGAACCTGTCATGATAGCAGCACATAGACGCTGCTGCACATGGTGATGAACTTCGATTGGTTTTATACACCTTTATTAATCAGTTGTCAATGGACCCGGATTTTCATGATGTTTTTAAAGTCAAAGCTATGTCGTAGATTTGATGTTTTACTGGATTACCGACAATCATGGTAACTCGTGAAATGGTCACAAGTGAAAATCCAAAATTCATCTTCACCTCGGGAGATGCATGTATATGGATTTCCATTTCTCAACCTCCGATACTTTCAAAATCCTTTCAATTTTCATAACCTGCCATCATTGCAGCACAAAGACGCTGCTGAAAATAGAAATGGACTTCTACCTTCATTCGAAGATGTATGCCTATACCAGTATTTTGGCTCTTCGGTGTACAAGTTTAAAAGGTTTCACCATCTAAAAGTTTTATTGGATAAAAAAAATCTTTATTGGACGAATGCAACTAAAAAAAAGATTAATTATTAAGAAACTGATTATACTTTCAATTATTGATGATGAATAATGAATATGAAGGAAAACCTGAACAATATCAGATCTTTGATTATAAAAAATATGAAAGACACTGCAACAAATAATGGCGAATAACGGAAGAGCCTTAGTTTTATCTTCATATAATTTTCAGTCGCACGTCATGATATATTGAATAAAGTCGTTGTACAAGAAGTGCCACATTGGATTTGAGTACAAAAATATAGTGTCATATAGCAAAATAAAATTTAAACAAATGCTTAATAAAAAAATTAAGTTATTTTCTAATAAACTTTAGGTAATGCTATACCAAAAAACATTAGGTAATTTTTAAAAGCAACAAATGTATATCCAACATTGTAAAATATTATTTTTAGCATTATTTTAATTTTTTAAAACTCACCCATTTAAAAGGTTTTATTAATTAAAAGTTTTTGATTAAAATCTTAATTAAACGATTGTAACTGAAAACAATAATAGAAAAGAAATGTTATACATTTAATCATGGATAAACGCTTCACTGTTTACTAAAAATCAAAGCCCACAAATTATGAGAAATCTATGAAGATATTAACGATGTTCTTATCCATGATTGTGCCAAATATGAAAGACTATAAAAAAAATATATAGGGAATTACGAGAAAGTGCTCGTAGTATCTCCCTATTATCTTCAACAACACTTCATCACATCTTGAATCTAGCCATATCTGATATATGTTGTACAAGAAGTGCCACATTGGATTTGAGCACAAAGAAATAGTGTCGTTTCAGGAAAAGAAAGTTAAAATGGATGCTTTTATGTCTTTGAATTGGTACTTCAGATTTATTGGCGAACATGGCTTCTTGAAACGATCCTCCTATTTTTTGTGAGATATAAATAAATCAAGTTTATATTGGACACCATATTCTTTTATGAAAAAAAGCTTTAATGTGGGCAATATTTTGTATGAATGTGTCAATAGGTTATAACACATTTATCTATTGCAATACTATAAATGTGGTTTTTTTTTTTACATGTTCTTCGTAGATTTTTTAAATAGGTTTCATACGAGGAGTTATATATTAAAATAAAAGGACTAAAAAAACATAACTAAACTATTTGGTGCAACAGACCATCAGAGGGCAAAGGCATGCCATGCCAATTTCAGCTTACGTGGCCTAGGGATCTGAGGTTCTGGCATGTGCCCCGGTTAGGTGGTCAGCCTCTCGAGAGTCTCCCATTGTTTAGTTCCCAAGTATGCTTGTCACCCATTTTATCGACAGACTTAAGAGATGAAAGGATGGGTCAACCTCGCCCGATCGGGGATTCGATCCCCTGTGGCATGGCAATACTAAGCCTCGCGGCCTCAATAAAAAGAATGTAATTGTTTATATAAAATCAAACGTAAGGCACATATCAAAATATCAGTGAAATAAGTAAATAAAAATATAAATTGATTCTATTCTATTATTTTGATTATGTTTTAAAATATGACAATAAGTTTAAGAAATATTAATACCAATCTTATAAAAAGATTGTCATTACATTATACGCAAAAACTACAAATACCAATCTTAAACTTTATTAAGCCAGTCAACACAGGCTAATGAAAATTTTTATCAATTAGAAACTTTTATTTTTACAAAGTCATACAAACCATGGCAAACAATCTTTTTTTAAGTACAAAAAATAATGTCAAATTAAAGATATCAAAATTGTTAAAAATGCTAACAAAAAATTAACAACTTTTGACATGTGAGCTGACATAAATGCAAAAAATTAATTTTAAAAAAAGAGAGGATTAATGCATTTTTGGACACTATCCAATATTTGCTTAATGGAATAAAACATATTTAATTTTTCTTTATGGTAATTTCAAAAATCACTTGCTTATTATTATTTTATAGCGTTCAACTAGAATAATAAACTTGTAAAAAAGATCTTTTTCCTAGCAGTCTTGTTATTCGCAAAAAAACAAAAACATTTTTGTTGTATTTGAAAATGTGATATTATTTTTTAAACAAAATATTTGTTAAATCACATGGAAAAGGGTGCACATACATCCTTTAAATATGAAAAATAAATACAATGTTTCAGTTTTTTTAAACATTTGATACACTTATTGTTTTTAATATTATTTAAGTTTTTTATAATTGGTTTTCATTATCTTTTATTTGGATCATAAGATACCAAATTTGAATCAAAATTTGGATTAGAAACTACTCAAGTTCCGTAAAAAATGTTTATTTAAAAAATAACCTAAAAAGTAGTCAGTAACTTATTTATTTTGAAAACATTAATTTATCATGTTTCAAACATTTTAAATATTCCCAGAAAAAGTAATTAATATGTAATTTTCATATTAGGTTGTTGTTGTTTTTTTGTCATTTATTTTATTTTAAGTTTCAAACCATTTTTATTTTCAAATATAGTTAATATATTAATTAGGGATACATTATAGTTACACATTAATTGAAGAGCTTAATGGGAGATTGTGCAATCATGCATTTCAATTAAAAAATAAGTGCGATTTTTGTATCAATAAACATTTTATTACTTCATTTTAAGATGGTGCCTCATTTTCATATTCCTTAAATTAAGAATACAGTAGAACCCCGATTATCCGAGTTAATGTGGACCGAGACTAACTCGGATAACCGAAAAACTCGGTTAAAGCGAAAAATGTAAATAAAACAATTTTGTATGTCTAAGTGTATATTTTAACAAGTACAAATGTTATACAGACTACGTGCAATTCATATGCAGGACATTGAAATAGTTCTGTCACTTAAAAATGTCATTAATTGTTTTTTGTTTAACGTTATTTTGGCGTTTCTCGGAAGCAATTTAAGAATAGTAAAGGGGGAATTATTGTGGGATTTCTTTTCCTGAAGGTTTGTGAGATTATGTTCTGTTCAGAATTTTTTCGGTAGTTGTCGGAAAAATTCTAGAAATATTTCAAAGCTCGGTTAAAGCGGAAAATCGGATAATCGGGTATCGGATAAACGGGACTGTACTGGTGTTGACTGTTTGCAAGTATCGTTTTTACTGCATATCTAAGGCTAAAAAAAAATGTAAAGCTTATTTTCTCGTTTCCATGTTTTTTGTGACACAGCATGTTCTTCCACTAAGCTTCGTAATTGTTATTTAATCACAGTTTTACACCCCACTTAATTTTGTAAGCTTGAATAAAGTTTATTTTATTTAAAGGTTCTAAAATTGCAATTTGGTGTTTTATATCGGTTTACAATCAAATGTTACCCTTTTATTGCATAAACGTACATAAAACTTAATTTTATGGCACCCTAACTAAACCAGCAGAAAATTTTAACAGTTTCACATGCAGCATTTACAACTTTAATATTACTAACTATTCTGCACTGGTTTTCACTTGGTTGTTCTTGGATTTGTTTCGTGGTTTTAGCCCGTGGAATTTTAAAGGGTCCTACACACTCGTGTTGATCAAATGGATTTTATTTGTTAAGCCAAACAGAAATCCATTTCACCATTTTTACCATCCTAATGCATTAGTGCACATAGTTTAGTGATAAATATTGTTATAGTTAATCAACAAGCTGACATACACTACACAGCCGTATTAACTCCACTAAGTATGTAACAAAATGCTTCCTGAGGCTGATAAGCTAATCAAAAACTAAACAACCAACTCTGCCATTAAGACAAAAACGATAACTCCGATAAGCACCAACAACATCACAGAAAAATCCCCAAATTGTGATGATGAAGCCTTTTGACATTTTCCGGTTCTTGTCACTTTGCTGATGTCCCTATCTCTTTTTTTGTTGCCCATCCCTCCTTTGTCAAGGGGGCGATCGCAGGAATTCTTTCACGAGAGAACAGCGCAGGTAATCAGGTTTTCAGAGAATGGAACAAGGTTTTTAAAGAATTCTTTCGAATTAATCTCATTAATTTCTCTCGATTTTTTTTTCGCTTTTTCCCCCTCCTGCCTTCCGGCAGATAAATCGTTCAAGTTTGGAAGCCTCTAATGGCCATGGACAGCGCCGCCAGTCTCTGAAATTAAGTAAGCGTTTTGTTGGAGGAAATACTTTGTGTTTGTTGTTTCCGGCTTGTTGTTAGAAAATTGTGTTAAGTTTACAATGTTTACTTGTAGCTTGTATTTTAACTTATCTTTACAAATAATAGATTAAAAATTTCAAATTTCTATAAAATTAACTCTTCAGTTTTAATGAAGTTAAGTTCAGTGTTTTTATTTACCTTCTATAAATGTTATACAGCTCAGATAAAACAACAAGTATGGAAGTACAAAAAAAATAAACCTATCAAACACTGTTTATTTTCTATAAATGTAATTTTAAATGTGTAAATTACATGCACTCGCTTTGTTTTGGGACTTAAGTGGCAGCTAAAATGCTGAATTAAAGATAAAACTTTATCGAACCTCGACTGGTGAATCCACGTCACGTAAGAACAGAGCACCAATCAGAACACTGATCGTAGTAAATTCGGGAATAAAATTTGGATTTAAATACGTCACCTTAAACAAGCCAATTGTGATGTTTAAGCCTTAATATTTTTAAAACATTTTAATCGTGCACTGCTGATAAACTCCATCGTAAAATTAAATATCTAAGAGATTAATAAAAGAATTGCAAAGAATGTTTCCTGAGATCTGATCATAAATTGTCTGAGCCCTTGAAACACAGTTAATTAGTTATAGTTACCTTAACAATTTATTAGTTATAATTAGCAATTATAGTCTATACACTTGAAAAATCTAAAATTTATGCTCGAAGAGAAGGTTAATTATTTAATAAGGTTAACCCAGTTGCACAATTACACCATTTAGGTGTAAAGTTCGTGCACTCCTCAAAGCTTAAGATTTTCATTAGCACGTCTTTAAGTTCCCTCATTTAGGCCAGGTATTCCTAAAACTAAATACTCACAACCCTTAACTGATCAAGCAAGACCAAGATTTAACAAGGTAAGGCAACTCCAGCCCAAAGTTATGCAAGTTTGACAAAATTGTAACGGGCATTTAAAAAAAGGTTTGCCACAATTTTATGATAATATAATTAAAATTATTACTTATTAGAACAAAAACTCTGATTATATATAAGTGAAAACGTAGAAGAGAATTATTTAATTGTTATTTAATTGTTTATTTCTTATTTAGCTAATCTTTATGAAAACAAACTGAAAATAGTTGTTTTTGCAAAACATTATTTCAATATATTTGAGCAATATATTGAGCATATTTTAAAGCGGCAGTAATATATTTTTAATAAATTTCTATTTTTAAATAATTTTAAGAAAATTGATAATTGAGCAGTCACAATGTCCGTATTAATAATATTTTTTAAAAACTAAATTTTTGATCAAGCCAAGCATTGTACCAAGTTGGAATGCAATTCGTTACCCATGCTTTTATTTAATCATTTATTACCATAAAAATTACCATTTTTACCATGTTTTTATTGTAACAATAACTAACATAATTATTCATTGTATATAGGATTTTTATATCCTCAAATAAATTTTCTTAGTAATCTTATGGGGCAAGACAATATCCAATGAGTCGCATACTTTCATTGGTTTTTTACTATTTTAATTAAATAGTGTTTTGAGTAGATCAAGAAACTAAATAATGGTTACATATGAATTTAAAAATTTATTTATTTAAAAACTATGAAAAAACTAAACATTATTTTTAACCCAGTTTGCTCTAGCGTATCCCGGATTGGTCGAGGTTGACCCATCCTTTCATCCCTTAAGTGGGTCGATAAAATGGGTACCAAGCATGATTGGGAACTAAACACTGGGATTTCCGCCTGGGGCTGACCACCTTATATGCTTAGAACCTCAGACCCTAGGTCATGAAATCTGAAATGGCCACGGCAGGCCTTGGTCAACTAATGGGATGTTGCGCCGAAGAGTTAAGAGTTTAGTTTTGCCCTAACGTATTCAAATAAAAAGTTACCTTTTTATCATACCACCCAGATGCAAATTTATTTAACAGAAGAAATTACCTCTCCTAACAAAGATAAGTCTGAACGTTTCCAAAAGGAGTTTTGTGACAGGAAATTTCGTAATCACGCGCTATTAGAACACCTGAGAAGCGGGGAATTTAAAGAATGCCGTTACAATTACTCACCCTAATTTGCTGTTTCATGCTTTAATGAATAAAGGAGATGAACGTCTGAAATACTTCTTTGCAGTCATTATAAGGAATAGGGCATTTATTTTGGTAACTTTAGTACAAAAAAGACCGTTGTCGTGTGTTAAAACACTGAAGAAAAGCCTTTTCTTGTGTTGAAGTTTATATTTAATCCTGGAGTTAGTCATGAGTATGGAAAAGTTATTTTCAAGTATGGACTTCAAAATAGGATTAATACTTAAATGTCATCTGAGTATAAAAATATTAATTAAAGATGAATGGAGATATCCTTTAATGTACGATTTAAGATAAATATGTCGTAATGAATTATTTAATATGCAAACGAATTTACTTTACTCTTTAAATAAAATTTGACACACAAAGGATTTATTTTCAAAGAGCTTTACTGGATGCTATGCAAAAGCTATTAACATAAAATTCCATAAAACTTTTTAGCTTTTTAATTCATTTCTTAAAGAATTCAAAAACAAATATATATTTCTTTAAAGATCGTGCTAACTAACTCAGTTTCTAAAGCCAAAATCACTACATAAAAGAATCTTTTTTTTTGTAAAACACACTTTTTGTGTTTGTTTTGAGAAGAAAAAACATATAAATATTGATTATAATTATAATTATTGTTGAATTATCTTAAAATGTAACTGTTAAAAAATGTATTATTCTGGAAGCTGTATTCATGAATCTGAACTCTTTTGCCTAAATACAGTTGACTAGTAAAACAAATGACTGATAATTTAGAGTTCACCTCAAATGCCTCATAACTAGTTGAATATACATTCTTTAAATTTGTTTTACAGGCGTAGAATAGCAATTTAAAAAAAATTTAAAAAAAATTGATTGCGTATTTTGTAAAAATAAATTAAATTATTAAAAAATTAATTATTTATAATTTCATTTTAAGAGTTTTCTAAAAACATGTAATTCTATCATTATTATACACAATATACAATAATATAAAGCAAATGTTATGGAATAGATTCACATATCAGTTTCTCTATGTATTTCTTAATATATTTTTACTATCCCATATATTTCACTATCCATAAAACCTACAATGAAATAAAATATTATTAGTAATTATTACCCACATAGAATGAACTTACCTACACCTAGTGAGTTACATTATTATTTGTATTTAAACCACGTTTTAATAATTTTTAAGAACAATTTATATTTTCCATTATTCATAATAATGTGAATTCCTTGTTTCCACAATTAATATTTGCACAAATAATATTAATATCTCACAAAACTTTAACAAACGAGCTTCCAACTAACACATTTCTGAAGCGGAATTTATGACTATTAGCGCGAATATACCAACAAGTCACGGTGAATATAGTAACTAATTTTGGTGATAAATCAGTTTTCTCTTGCGTCTTTAAACTACTAATTTGTGATCGAGAATATTTCTGTCCTGTGTTTTGACAAAACGGTAAATGATAGTTTTGCAAAATCTGATATTTATAATTTATTCAGTTAACTTGCAAACTATTTTGGTAATATAGGATTGCTTATTTACCTATTTAGGCTACTAAATTTACTCAAACTTTATACAAAGTCTAAAAATGATTAAAAACTCAAACAATTTATGTGGAGGAATCCATATAATGTTTTAATGAATTAAAAAAAAACTATAATTTTACAGCTTTTAAAATCCCTACACAGTTTTAAGAACTCAAATGTTTAAAAGGCTTGTTCCGTACTTTAATATGTAAGCGCATGTGGAATGTAAAAATATCCAATTTACGTCAATTTCTTTAATCCAATTAGTTTAATTTACAGATAAACATCCATATTTTTCCATATATTTGTTGTTATTACTTGTAATACTGAAACTTTCAGATTATGTAAGCCTTACCCTTAGACTGATCTTTTACTACTTTTTTTAATTTTAATTATTACTAATCATTTACATTTTTCTATAATTTTACAGCTTTTAAAATTCCGACACAGGTTTAAAAATTCAAATGTTTAAAAGTTTTGTTCTGTACTTTGACATGCATGGGCAGTAGAATGTAAAATTATCCCATTTCCGTCTGTTTCTGGATTACAATTATTTTAATTTACTGAAAAACGTTCATATTTTTCCATATTTGTGTGTTTTATCACTTTGAAGGAAAAACATTGAAAAATAATAAAATATCGAAACTTTCAGGGTATGCAAGCCTTAGACTTTTCTTACTTTTTAATTATAATTATTACTAGTCATTTGCACTTTTTCATCATCAAAGGTATCCAGAGATTGACAAAAAATGATCCGTTATTAGCTTCTACTTTGAGTAATACATAGCTAAAATCTTAACTAAATATAATCGACACTCTCCCCATCCTAAAGCTCTCATTATAATTATTATATTTTCAAGCCTTTTTCATTAAAACATAATCGTTTGTTAGTTACAGCTATGTAAAACCGGAGAGAAGATTTCCTGACAATTTATATGACGGGACACAAATTAGAAAGGGAAGTCTTTAATTAATTAATCAAGGACTGTATATCATCCAAACGGTAAAGAGGTGCCTGCAATTAAATTTATGACTGAATTACTCAGTTTTGCTACATTTTAGTTAATTTTAAGAATTTGGCAAACAATATTTCCTAAAACTACCGGTTTTATTTAGATAAGAAAAATTCAAAAATAGCTTTCCTCGTTTCAATACAATTTTTTCATTGGGCTCATTTATATTTTGTAATTCAATGAACTCCTTTAAAAAATCTCAGTTTATTAGCCACGATTTATCAATAAACAAGTTTTGATTATTTATTAGTTAAGCATCGTGAAATGAAACTTTAAGAATTCTTTTTTGTCCATATAAAATATTCAACAGGAAAAATAATAAAAAAAACTTAAGTAGGTACAGTTCAAAATTGCTTTTAATACATAAAAAAAAGTCTTTATGGATCATGAATTCAAAGGGGCTACAAAATATATTAACTGTTTACATAATGGCTTGGGAAAATTCACCTAATTCAAAATAAGAACCAAAAAATCATCCGAAATTTGCAGAGCCTTTTTTATGCATCTGCTTCCCTTTCATCCTAAAAAAAGATTCATGCATGTACACAAAACTTGAAAAATAAAAATAAATTACAGTAACACCCCTTTGAAATAAAAACATTTGGTATTTGAGACCATACAAGTATTTTACTTAAGAGAAAAGTATATATATTACATACATTGTATGCAAGTTTCTAAAAAAAAAGTTATAATCAATTTTATTGTATCTTTGTTTTGATTGATTTAAAATTATTTAAACACGAATTATAAAGAACAAAGTCGCATGCAAAAGTAAGAAATCATATGAGGAATCTCACATTTTCATTAATAGACAATTTATATCATCATCATAGTAAACTTTATATTTAAATCTGTAATTAATGACTTAGTGTCGCAAACTCATATAAGTAAGTGTTTTTTGCAACAAGCAAATTTTTTAAAAACTTTTCTCTCTATTTTATTTTACTCTACTCAAAAATCAAATATCTACTAAAACCATTAAAAATCAAAAATAAAATCAAACCAAAATTCAATTTAAAATATATGTATTTTAATGTGGAGTTGAAATTTAAGCCTGAAAATTTTGAGCAGTGATAGGGGAAAAAATGTATAATATAGCGCTTTGGTTTATTTCCATAGGATTAAGTTTTACCATTTGTAAAGGCTTTCAAATACAATATAACATCGAAAAAATATCAATTCAAAAATTCGAACCAATGCTTTAAATAGTAAATCGACAGGAACAGAGACGCGTCTATGACTCGAAATAAAAATTTAAAGTATCCCATTCTACTTACTTTCCCTATCCTTTGACACTTTTTACCTCACATTTTTCACTTTATAAAAAAAATATACTTTTTCATATCACACCTGAAATTGCGCGGGAAAAAATCGCTCTTCTCGGGAAAATATCATTTCATCCCTATGAATTGAAGACAAAGGACTCTTTTATATACTCCGGGGAATTGATTTTCCATTTAGAATTTCAACATTTCGAAAAACGTCTCTCAAATGACAAATCTATTTCAGAAACTGTCATGAAGGGGTCGGGAGGAACTGTGAGGAAGGATTTTCAGGGGCCTAGACGTGGGACGTTGGTGATATGGGATTCATTAAAATAGATATATTAATAGTAATATATTCATTCCTTCTGATAGAAAAAAAATTATATAGACAGTTTAAAATGGTATCTCGAATATAATTTTTAGCCCCAGCGCTAAATTTTGTCAATGGGGTTTAGGTCTAAATGCATAATTTAAGATTAAAAATGACTATATTTAGCACCTCAATTATAGTGTCCTGTTATATAAATCACATATATAGTTAAAGCATTTATGGGTATATTTAAATTTTAAATGGTGCTACTGTTTTATTGATTCCTTTACACTTTTAGATTATTTATCATATAAAATATATCATCAGTACGTAGCCGACAGGATTTTTTTTTAACAATAATAACGATTTATATTAACTTTAAAAAAAGTCAAATATGAATGTCCTTTTTATCAGAATAGAGTTTTTTCAATTAAAAATAGACTTTAAATTTTCTCTTTTAACCTTCGAAAATTGCTTTCAAATTTATATAAAATCTTCCTTTATTGTCTATAAACTGTTTGTATTGAAGTGAAACTTTTAAAATTCAATAACATTGGTGGTACTACACGCGATATTTCATTTGTATAATGAATTCAAATTTTATTTTTACTCGCCTCAAAATGTCAACTCTCGGTAAACAATATCAAATTTAAAAACGAAGTGACATTTTCAACAACGACGTGATGCTACTAGATTAAAAAAGATGTAATTTAATATGCTTCAAAAATATGAAAATAAAGAAATATCTTAGCATAGCTTTGTTAAAACTCATAAAAGTGGAACATTGTCATCAAAGTTTTTGTTTATTACGTCAAAACGGATTTTATTACATTTAACATTGTCAAATTGTTTGTTAACGTGCATAGTTTGAAGTCGAAACACTAAAGCTACTACAATATACATAATTTGTTATTTAAAAAATATTTAATAGAATATTATTTATTATATTTATAGTAATATTTATTGTATTTTGGTGTGGTTTGTTAAATATACGTTTATTAAAAATTTATGTGATGTCATTTCATGTCTGTGTATATTCAGAAACTTTCAAAGCAAGCAACCAACTATATAAAATTGCAGGTTTTACTAAAAATCAGTAGGGGAGAGTGTTGTACCTTGGGACAATTTTTACATTTTAATTTTTTTCTTCGATAATTATTGTCAAAATAAAAATTTCAAAGCAGCATTTTAACACACCAATATATTCCTCTATAATATACATTTTTAAATTCTGGCAGCTTGAAATTAAAAAATTGCCACTCATTTAAAGTCGAGAGAATAAACAGTCCCAAGGTACAACATGATGTTGTACCTTGGGACATGCTTTATAATTCAGTCAATAGTCATACACTTGAACTAATTTGCGTCAGGAAACAAACTTTATTTCAAAATACATCAGAAAATGTGCTCTTTAGAACATTTCATCACACGGAAGGAAAAAGATTTATCAGGTGTTGCCAGAATTATATTTTCAAACTTCAATCATTATAAAATATATCCAAAACAAAGCTGAGTTGTATTTTACATGTTTTGTGGAATTGCTCTTAAAATAAATAATAAAGATATTTTTATTTATCCAAATTATTAAGAATTTAATCAAGTTATTAATACTGTCCCAAGGTACAACACACTACATGGTTTAAATAAAGCAAGATAGTGGCCAATCCAAATGCATTATCATTATTTTCTCATAACCAAAATATTTTAAAATCTTCTCTTTTATGAAGAAAATAAAATGCAGTTGACTTTTTGTAAGAGTACTAAGGTAAAAAATTATATTAGAATGAGAAAAATATTTACTTTGGGGTAATGAAATATTATTTTTTGTCACCATTTCTTCAATTCAATGATGCTAGTGTTAAATTTTATTATGATGTTGTCTGTTGGTTAAGGCTACTATTAGAAATAAACAATGTATGAATATTGCCAATAGATTCTTAGAAATTGTCAGTGTCCCAAGGTACAAGCGTCCCAAGGTACAACACTCTCCCCTATAAAAAATTTTAAAAAACGCAACTTAAAATTGTCACAATAGATATAAAACAGATCTAAAACAATTTAAAAGAAAATCTTAGGTATTACACATGCCGGCCCACAGCGCAGTGGTTATTGTACTAGCCTTTGGAAATGCTGGGCTCGGGTTCGAATCCCGGTAAAGGCATGGATGATTGTGCTTGTCAATAAATGTTGTTATTTGTCTATGTGTTTGTGTCGTCCTTCTTTGTGTGTCTCTTGTGACTGTCTCTTCTGGCGAGCTGGGTAATGGGCTATAAAGCCTACACTCTCCCTTCTAGAGGGCGAATTCACTGTCGTTGTCGTTGTTGTTGTTCTGTGATGTCATTTCATGTTTCTGTATATTCAGGAACTTTCAAAGCAAGCACCCAACTATATAAAATTGCAGGTTTTACCAAAAATTAGAATAAAAAATAATAAGAAACGCAATTTAAAATTGTCGCAATAGGTATAAAACATATCTAAAACAATTGAAAAGAAAATCTTAGGTATTACACACAAATCTTGTATATTTAAGTTGTTCAAAGGAATATATTTTTTTCTTTTCTAGTGGGATCTGGTGTGTGATCGCAGTTGGCTGCCCACCTTCGCGTTCATGTTCTTTGGTATTGGAGAATTCCTGAGCTTGCCTTTGTACTTTTATGTCAGCTACAAGTAAGTGCCTGGTGTTGGTTTCTTCGCAATGCTGATAAACAAATATTTTCGCAAACAATGATTGTGATAAAAACAAATTCTCCTAAAAAGCATCATATTTAAAAGATTGGACTTTTTACCTTAATACGATTATATGCTTCTATACTCGCAAAATAGTTTAACTCGTTTATAATTTGATGAAAGACAGTGGCTATACATTCTACAATTGGCACTTTGGAAAACTGTACAAATCCATTACATAATACAAACATAAACACTTAAATAATAAAACTAAAAAAATTAAATTCGGATCCCCTATAATTGATAGCCACCATATACGGGATAAAATTATCCTTTTGTTATGTTAACTCGATGAAATAAATATCACTTATAAATGTACAGTACTGTAACTTACATTACATGCATTACTTACATGCACACTGTAACTGAAACTTTCATACAATTTTTGGCGCGTTTCCATTTCGTGGGCGCAAGCGATAAAGCTGCCAAAAACATACAACCGCAGAAAAACGGAATATTTTAATGACACCCTTTAACTGTGTCATTCATGTTTTTTCGACGAAAATTTCACTTGTCACCAAAGATTTCGTTTGGCGATATTCGCGCCCTCGAAATGGAAAAGCACTCACCTGGACTAAACCTGAAGTTTCATATTATGTATACGCCTGTTATTACTTTATATACACTCTTTAAACGAACGAGCGATTTTAACTCAGTCTGATTGATTTTTACTCCTCCAGTCTGAAAAATGCACTTCTCCTTTTGAAGTGGATCCTTTGTGTGTTAAACCTCCGACAGGATCACTCCAAACGAGTGATTATAACTCAGTCTGAGTTGACAAAATGACAGTGAATGCGCCTTTTAGAAGGGAAGGGCGTTGGCTATATAGCCCATTACCCCGCTCGCCAGAGGAGACAGTCACAAGAGACACACACAGAAGGACGCCACAAACACATAGACAAATAACAACATTTATTGACAAACACAAACATCCATGCCTTTACCGGGATTCGAACCCGAGCCCAGCAGCTCCAAAGGCTAGAACACTAACCATTGCGCCAGTGGACCGGCTCTCAGTCTGAGTTAATATTCATTCCTTTCCAGTGTCGAAAATGCACTTCTATCCAACTGGAGTGGATTTCACTCTTTTGTTTTAAGAGTGCATGTTGTGTTGCAGGCATGGTCGTCGCTTCAGTTTCTTTGTGTTTCTGGCCGGGGAGTGCCTTTTCGGGGGCGTGACAGCGGTGGCCCCCAACATCGGCTGCTTCATCGTGCTGCGGTTCCTGTTGGGTCTAACTGTGCCAGCCACCGTGGCCACCCCAGCATCTCTAGGTAAGAAACTGACTATTAAACTGCACTGTATTTTTTTTTTAAATTTAGTTGTAAGATTCTGCCATCACCCTATGCTGTGATTTTACGCATGATATCCCTACTAAAAATGATCCATAGAGATCAATACAAAAATCTATTGACATAAGTGCAGCTTTATTGATGTCTACTTATTTCTACAGATGTCACTATTGTTATCAGTAGAAGCTATTGATATCAGTAACCTACTGATAATATTTCTTATTAATAGCAATAGCACTCTACCGACACCAGTAAAGAAAATATCAGTAAGCTACTGATCTCAAATGACATCAATAGGCCTGCACTGATATCTATATAGATCAGTAGAGATTTGTATGGATATCAATAGAGATCAATAGAGATTTGTATAGATATCACTAGAGATTTCTATTGGTACCAGTTGGCCATTTCCACATACAAATTTTATATTGATCTCTACTGACCATTTTTAGTAGGGATGAGGTTTTATCTTGTTTTACCGAAGAAAGCATTCGCTTTACAGACAGTGATTTCATACAATCCTTTTCTCTCCTGCTCAGGTGTCGTCTCGTTACTTGACTGTGGTTGTAAATTACGACCCAACTCCAATGGCCATCCTATAGATCTAGTACGATAATAGTTCAAAACTATCACTAACTCATTTTCTATGTTGAAACGCTATTGGAGTTAGTTGTTTATCTGACTAAACTTCGAGAAAACATGAATTTGTGGTAAAACAAACATTACAACACTGCAATGTAAAAAGTAATAGCAAAATGTGCTAAAATTTTGCAGAATTTTTATGTAGTTAAAGTGCTCATGAGTCAAGTTTAAACTCTCGTAGAATAAGTCCGTTGCCAATTACAATCGAAAAATACATGGAATAATCTTAGAATACAAGTTGGCGAATATCAGTGTAATGGTGTTGGTGTCGAGTGTGTCTTTCCGGATGCATAAGCATTGCAAGCAACGCATGCATTTATGGTCAAGACATACTAGAGAATACATTTTATTAACCACTAAGGTCTACTATGACTGCAGAAAGAATCAAGAAGGGTTCGCTATATTTTTTTGAGACTAGGATCCTATTACAATCGAAAGACTCACTGTTTCCTCATATATACATCCATGCGTTATCTAGGATTGAAACCCAGCCCACTCCTTGACAAGCGATGGTCATAAATTATCTTGCCGAATAGGTAGCATACAATTTTAATTATTGTTGCATTTGGAAATGCACAAAAAAAATTACAAATAGAAATTTAACTGCTAACTGGAGATTTTGAAGAGCAACAGGGTTTGCATTTTCTAAAAGATTGTAGAGCAATGAATTAATTAAGTAATGAAGCCAAATAAAATCACAAAATCCAAGAAGAGTTTACACCATAATTTTTTGTTGTTACCTATAAATTCATATGAAAACCAGGCTCTTACATGACCATTACAACGATATCTGACTGGGCAATTTCGGTCTTATTTATTATTCGTTTCAACATTATTTATCTAATGGCTTTACCAAAAACAAAGCTTCAAAACATTCCGTGTCAATATCCACATCCTTATGTCCAGTTGCTGCTCATTTACAGACATTAAAATGGAAATCTAATTATTACCCCCTGTATATTGATTATCCAGTTATCAATTTTGCTAAAACGTTATAAGTCTAAGATTCTCCCCTAGTATGCAGTTTTTATAAGTAATTATATTTTTTAACCTAGAAAACATAATAAATATTCAAAAGTATCATGAAATATATTTTTAAAATCTTGCCCTTAACAGCTGTAGAGTCACAAAAACTAGAATTTCATTTCAATTTTTAACTACTTTTGTGTTATTTAGAATTGTCTGTGCCTGCGCATCCAAAATCAAATATCCCATAGTTATCCCCTTACGCCTTCGCGATGGCAATTTTAAACTATATTCCTTTCGCCACCAAAAGTCTTTGTTTTCCTAATGTTGAAAATCGACAGAATTTTACCACATTTCGTTCTTCGTTAAAGCCTTGGGTTCCTCGGAGTCTGTCGCCAGAAAAGTGCGACCGCTATTATACGTGGATGACGTCACTCTCTGATATGTAAATCGGCCACCGCTTCATTGGAACGTTACGTTGACGCGAAACAGGAAACCTATAGCGAACTCGCTCAACTAACTCTGTTATTACTTTGGTTTTCGTCTTTGCATGTCAAAAATGGAAAATTTAGGTTCTTCGTGATTTCTCACAAAACCAATTAGCATTTCTTCCTCGGCAAGCGTAAAACAACTATCGCCTACCGTCATTTCCTTAAATTTTTAATTTTGGACAAGCACACCGCACAACAGACAGCAGCAAAAAAAAACATCATGATTTCCCCAACGCACTTAACAGCAAAGCAATCTGGCGGTCGTTTGAGTTGTCCGGTAACGCTCCCGAGGAAACCACTCTAGCGTAATCAATGTCAGTAGTTTTTATGACGTCATTCACCGCACTTGTCCGACCGCTTAAATCTGTTGACGGGCTCTGAGGAAACCGAGGCTTAACGCTGCACACGCTTTGCCAAGATCCATATCATTGCGTTACTTTGTAGTCATGCACTCCGCAAAACTTCCCACGAACTAAATGAACGTGTAAAAGATTATGAGAGGAAAGTTGTCGTAAGTTGCGCAGATGACTTTCACGTGTTTCCGTGACTTGGCAAAGGGTTCTTTGTTTAGAATGAAGTTGTTATTCTCAGTTTCTTGCTAGAGAACTAACTGAGGACTATCATGATATGTTTTTAGATTTAAGTAATTATCTTACCAGTACAATTTTAAGAGCTGTTTTTTTTTACAATTTTAAAGTTTAACAATTTTTTTTAATTAAATAACAGTGTTTTTAATTCGAAGCAAAACATCGGACAGTGATTACTTTGTCGTTGAGGTTGACAGCTTATCAAAATGGATAATTGAAGTGCTCACTTTGGAATACATGATACTCAAATCAAAGTAATTAACACTGTTTAAATCTTAATATATAAGATTTTATATAAATAACTATCAACCTAAGCTTTTTCTGCGTGACATATTTTAGTGGTTTACAATTGTGCATTATTTTTTTTTACTAAATTTAAAGTTTTGTTATTATGCTCTATCACTATTTTATAATAATATTTTAAATTCAATCTAACATACACAATGCACATGATTACCTTTTAGTTCCCGAGTAACACTAGACACTTTAGCTTTTCATATACTAAAAAAACATTTCCTGAATAAATAAATGTTATATTCCACCAAGTATCTGGTAAAAACTTGTTGTAACAAATATTTCTGAATGTTTCTACGGATTACAAGAAGTTTGGAATGCAGCCAATTACAAGAGAGAAAAACAACGTTCAGAAAGCTACTATATTGATATCTAAAAACGCCAGCTTTAGTGTGCACATAATAAAAAAAAACAAATATTTGTGCTACTGTAATGGACATTTCATTTCTGTGTGTATTTTATTATATTACATGGAAAGATAAAATAATAAAATATTTATAGTGTATATGCATCGATGATATTACATTCGAATAACTTTATGCTCAGTGTTGGAATAAGGCCAATAGAATAAATTTGCTTTTTATGCTTATCACTTATAAAATCTATATCTAGAATGTATTTTGTGGGAATAAAACACTCCTAGTTGGGTCATGAACAAATGATATTGCCGTTTGAAAATGTAGTTTAAAGTTTTCACAACTAAGTAAATTATTTAATTTAACGGTTTAATACAAAAAATAGATATTTTTATGTTGAAATGCACTAGTTATGTTCCGTACTCAAGAAACTGTAGTTACAACATATTTTTTACAAACTTTGGCTAAACTAAGCCAATTAACGACCCATTTGTGAACGCCATTAACACCTTACTTTTGAAAGAAAGCTGCAATATTTTAAGTATGATTAATTTACATTAATTTATATTTCTTTGAAACCAAAAATTTCTAAAAAAACATGAATTATCCTACTTTCCTATTAATTTAATACTCAACTAAATTCTGATAGAAAAAGTATATTCGCTACAGTAACTGTCTCCTGAAACTACTACACACAAGCTTTATAGCCTTAGAAAAAAAATCGCTTAAAAAAATAAATCGCTCAGCAAAACTATGTGTTATATTCATAATCCACAAAATATCTTAGCTAACTAGCACTGAATTTACTAAATTTCGACTTGTATTAGTTACTACAGAGTCACGACACCAAGTAATTTTGGGCAGTTGGTGAATACTTTCTATTAACGCTTGAAGCAAGTAGTACCAATTCAAGTCCACGTAAGCGAATAACAATATTTCTGGACGTGAATTGCCATTCCACCTAAGTTGTTAAAATTTCTTTCCTAGGCTAACCAGTGAATGAAAGCTTAATCACAATTTGTTTTAAGAAAATTCATACATTTTTAGGAAATATAGCTTCTGGTTTATGACAATGTAAACACATGTGTCATTACATGTAAATTCTACAAAAAGGAGGTGACTTTATATTGCATTGCTTTGGGTCTTTTATTGTCCAAATAAAAAGTGGTACAAAAGCCAAGTGAATGAACAGTTCTTTTACCAGTGAATGAACACAAAAATGTCCAGTCAATAAACATGCTGGACTTTAATTAACGACCAATTACAACCAATCAGATGTCAGATAGCTTCCTACGTTAGTGTAATCGTTTCCGGCTGTCTATTTCTAGCCTCCTTGTAGGATCTTTAACACAGCCAATAAACGCCTCGTAATTTAGAACCCTGGTCAAGTGACGTGGTCGACACCTGAGCGGGCGCCCAACAGAATTTTTGAGCGACATCGTACGCTGACGCCGTCGGGACTTTGGACTCCACAGATTTAACGAGCACGTCTGTCCCAGTGTACTCGGGCCCATCCGTCACGAGTTGGATTTGTCTACTATTTCCAATACTGATACCCGATTTATAGGATGACTGGCAGTAAGTGGGATTCGAACCTGAGAAGGTTGAATCCTGAGGCTGATGCCTTAACCACTCGGCCATGGACGGGCCTTATTCTACGAGATGGGAGGAAGTCAGTGTTGCCAATCCATCCAATGTAATGATTTTTAATCCTTATTTTTCAAATGTATTTACCAACTGTTCATTCACTTGGGCCTGTTCGCTCACTGGTCAGTCTACCCTACTTAAATAGAGTCAATATCTAGAGGCTCGACATACGATTTACAGCCAATGTTATCAGGACAAAAATAGAGGCTCTTTCTCTCTTCGAACTAATCGATCCTGAAGTGATATTTCTAAATCGCTGTGCTCTTATTTGTCACTGTGGAGTGAGCTCTCTGAGAAAAACTAGTATCCTACTGGGATTATCAGGTCACTTGCTAAGTCCACCTACGTGGCTTTTTCCATTGACTTTCTGTGTATCATTCCCAGGTGTAAAAAGCCCGATATCAGACATAATACTTTTCGAAAAGCTGGTATCTCAGATTAATTATGTAGTAAGGAATGGACGTGGTACTTTCAAAGAATGTAAACAGGAAGCTGGAATCAAGTATCAAAAACTTGTTGAAAACAAATTATTCTTTAAAATGCCTTTTATTTGAAGTACGTTGGCTAAGAAAATGTGTTAAAATGTATTTTAAAGCGTTGAACTGAATTCAAAAACATTTATAGAATGTTGATAATCACGTTTATAGTGCCTCCTTTTAGTTTCTAAAGAAGAGCTTTATCAGAGCTTTAGCACACGTGTAATTTTGAGCTGTGGTACATTGATTAGTTAACACATGAATGGTACCCCAAAGCTATTTTCGAGCTATCACATCCGCTATAAAGAGACAGGGGTTTGGTCTCTACAAATTGAATGAGCACGTATGTTCCAGTGTATTCAGCCACTCCGTTAGTAGCGGAGTTCAACCTCCCAAGTGTTGAGTAGCAGCACCGTTGCTTAGGATCGGTGTCCCGAAGAAAACCGCTGCTTTACTGTCGAGGATGTAATTAATTTATTTTACTTATTAACTAGTCTAGACGAAAGCCATTTTCAAATAATCAGTTTAAATTATTAAGTACATTATAATTACTTACTACTAAATAAAATAGTGTAATATCAAGAATTCGGACAGCGTCAGGGCAATAGCATTCGTATAGCTCAATCTCTGCATTGTTTGGACAATGTATTTCAACCGAACTAAACAGCCCCATTTGCCAATCTAGTTAATCATCTATTCCGTTATTGAATAAGATCCAAAATGCACTATGCCTCTATTCAACAATTAGTTTGTACCTATACTTATTCGTGTCTGCTTATTTCTATATGTTCAACCCCTATTCATGACACTTTTTATTGGGTTGAAAACATTGCAAAACGTCAAAAAAGGGAAAACATTACAAAAAATTCATTGAGATTAATTATTCAGTATTATTATTTGCATTTGTATTTCAATACGGTTTATTATTATTATTACCTTTTCGGCCCGCTTTTCGATGTTTTCGTCCCAACAGAGAGATCCATGAATGCGCAGTAGGACAACAATCTACTCTTTCATATATCCATATAGGGAACAAGTACAGTTATTGCCCCCCCCCCCCCCCGTCTTAGAGACCTTATTGCTTTTCCGATTGTTGGTGCACTGTTGCAAACATGACAAACGTTAATAGAGGGAATTTTGAAAACTATTGTCACATCTATTTTGGGCTTTAACATCATATTATTTTCAATAATGAATGAGGACTGAGGAGGCCAGTGACTGTGAGGGTGCCAATCACTGTACTCGTTACCCTATATATTTATATATATATATCAACTCGACCATCTCTCTTTACAGCCCAGGAGCTGGTGGGCCCAAAATGGCGGGGCCGGAACCTGCAGCTTGTGTACCTGTACCGCAGTCTGGGCGGGGTCCTGCTGGCCGGGTCCGTGTTTGTGGTCCGTGACTGGCCGCAGATCGCGCTCGCCTCCACCGTGCCCTTCGTAGCCTTCTTCCTGTACTGGTGGTGAGTGGCCATCTATGTCATCATTTACAGTTGATATGAAGAGTACACGGGAAGAACCACTTGATTTTTAGGAGTCTTACCTTATGTGTCTGCTTGGCGGATATTGGCGACAGGAAATTGGTTTTTCTTTTAGTTCTTCGGTACAAACGTGTTACTCGTTTCCACTGATTTCTGGCGCGAATCAGGGTTGCTGCGAAAGAAAAACGAAGTGGAGTAACCAGTTTCTTTATACCAGTTTAGGCGATTTCTCGCTTTTATTGCCAAAGAGGCATTTTGAGGAAAGCCTTCTACGAAATCCAGTGGTTTTTCCCTTGTACTCTTCATATTAGAGTGAATAGATGTTAGCTAGTATTAATGTGTACAGAGTAATGATAATAAGTAGTTGGCAAATGATTCTTTTAATTTCCACGACAATTGGTAGTTTAATGAGTTGACGAGCAATTTTTTTTTTCATGTGCCACAGTAATTTATGTCAATTGAAATAAAGACAAATAGTAGTTTGGTGAGTTGGTGAATGATTCTTTTTAACTTCTAAAGGTGATTTTGTGCTAATTGAAGCAACTATAATTAGTAACTAGGCGATTGGCTTTTTCAACTCCTAAAATGATTTATTGCCAATTGAAGTAATGACAATTAGTAGTTTGGCGAGTTGGCGGATGATTCAATTCGATTCCTCAGGTGGTTCAATGCCAATTGAAGCAACGACTATTAGTAGTTTAGTGAGTTCGTGATTGGTATTTTTCAACTCTCTATGGCAACTTTAAAGCAAATTGAAAGTTCTTTAGACCAATGGAGAATAGCCGCGGGCTCACCAAAATACTGACCTTGATAATAGGGTTTATTTGAATTGTTAACTCATTTAAAATACATTTATGAAAAGCGCTAAGCTTTATTTATATATTTCATTTGAATCTATTTTTTTAATTGTTATCAAATATTTAAATGGAAGAAATTTAATCCCTTACAAATGAATTCCATCATTTATACTAAGTATCATTTTGTCTTCTTGCTTTAAAGTTTTTTGATTAAATTTTGAATTAAAAAATTACTTAAGAAGCAATTAGTTCTTACCTGATATGAAATATAAAGTAATGAGAGTATGGGAATGAACACAAAAATCAAAAATGGAGATTTTGTGTTGTATACAATTTTTGGACGGTGCTGATTCTAAAATAGAGGGTATGGAACATTTGAGGTTTTTCGTTATGAGTTAGCGAAATTGCTTTATTCAACATAAAGTTACCCTTTACTGCATTGATTAATTAAGAGGCAGATGTGAAAGTAGTGTTGCACACCCCTAGTTTTATAAGCTACAATTTTCTTAACTCTATATCTTGAAATAAAATAACGCCTCTGGAGCACAAGGGGGGGGGGTGAGTTTTCTTCTTAAGTCAAGTTTTGTTTTACGATTTCAAAAGTATAGCCATACGTTATCATACGCCGTAACAAAAGAATGGTGAAATCCCTAAATAAGTTTCGAAACTAGAATTTTCTTTTTTTTTAATATAACAACAAGAAATATTCAAAGTTAGAGTACAGAGTTTGTTGATTGAAATGTAACTTTTATCGCGGATAGTTTGAAATATAAGTTATAATTTTGCATATGAAAATATGTTCCTTCTGTCACGAATAAGAGCAAAAAAAACAATTGAAAATCGAAAACAAAATGCAAACAAGCAACACTTTATAAAAGGTATTTTTAGGATACTAGGCAGAGTTGAATAAATATTTTTTTTCTTGTTTCTTTAATTTAATTCAAAACTATACTTATTTGTGTGTCTAAAATTTCTTGTTCCAATATAACTTCATAAACGGATACAATGTGTGAATAAAATATCAAATTATTTACGCATAAAATAAAATCAATAAGTCCGTCACAATTAATGCGAGCTGCTTAATTTTATTTCAACTTCTTAACTTCTTGAATTACTTCGTAATTAAACAATCTTCAACTTCTTAAATTAAACTGGATGTTTATTTGAAATTTAGCTAAAGCCGCTTGTAGAATATTAGTGACTATTCTTTATGAATATTTTCATTGTTTACATGAACTTTTGAGCTTTTAATAGCGCTAAAATAAGCAAAACAATAACAAAACTCAAGTTGTAAATCCATAAACTTAAAGTGAACTATTTTCTATGAATATATCACATTCGTTGCATTCATTATTTTTCGTTTCTAGACTTAGTTTCAAAAAACAATAAATATACAAAATGGTAAAACTCAATAACTTCTACCTTTTTTCATTCTATAACTATGAAACAATATACCAATTTCGCGTTATGAACGATTTATAAAGTTAAATTTCATAAGTGAAAACTGGAAGAATATTCTAAATAACGGTTACATGGACGGACAAATTCTCAACTAATATTTTCAAGGAAAAATAAACTCTTGTTACAACACCAGTTCATAAAAGTGCATTCACCAAAGGAACAATAAACCAATAGTTCCCATAAAACATTTTCATTACTAATGTGTTTCGCCCCTTTCTGTGAGCAGACCCCACTCAAGCGTATCCTGCCTCATCATTCCATAAAGTAGCTAAACAAGATGAGCTAACCAAATCCAATCTTGAGTAATGACACAAACACGTCCCATCCAAAAAGTTTTATTTCCGCATCTGATTCCCGAGAACTCTCTCTCTCAGATTGATTTTGCTTCCTGCCTCGCGTTTGCTGCTGGCCACGCTGTTTGGTTAGAAAGTGCTATAACTGGCATTTCTTTTTAAGAAATAGGGTTCGGTTCAAATGTATAAGTTTAAGCTACATGTCCCAAAATGGTCTACCAGTTTTCAAAAATTAATAAAAAGGAAATGGATAGAGATATTAACACAATTCCTACAGAAAACAAATGAGTCATGTCTGTAATTTGATATGGAACGCTTTATTATAAGTTATGATTTACGTTATTATGTTGAAACACTTTATTATGTTCAACTTAACCGACAGATTGCGATGCAATACGTGTATTGGCTGAATGAAAGAACTAGGCATGCATAACATTTCTGACCACGTGTCCTTCTTTTCGGTGTGTACGCATGCCTAGTTCTTTCATGCAGCCAACACACGGTATTGCAGCGCCATCTTTCTGTTAAATTGAGCATAATAAAGTGTAAGAACATAATAACGTAATAAGCATAACTAACATAATATAGTGGTCCATATCGAATTCCAGACATGACTCATTCGTTTTCTGCAAGAATTGTGTTAATATCCTTAACCATTTCCCTTTTATTAATTTTTAAAAACAGGTAGTGAATTTTGGGACACCCTGTAGAACTACACTAGTGACTGACCCCAGTTAGTATTCTTATACGAGTCGGATAGATGGTCATTTGTCCTCCTACTCCGTTCATCCTACCAGACTCGATAAAAGAGTAATAACCTTTCTTTGGAAGATAATTGGTGCAAACATTGTGGAACTAGGCACTCGATATAGACAATCAACAGTTTTGTTTCGTTGACAGAATTGATAGAATTGTTTCTCTTTTTTTATGAATACCAGTGCACTCAAGTTCTAAGAATTTACACCTTTCAAAATTTGAGTAAAAAAAATTAAATTCTGAGAGTCATTACGCAGAAGACCACTATAACATTTATTTATACTCAATTATAAAATATCTACATATTTAATTTCTCATATTTAAGGAACTACTTGAAGATTCCACGTATCAAGTCTGTAAGTAAAAAGAACTGAGAGAGAAGCTTAGAATTTTCAAAAGAGTTTTTTACAAAAACTTTTTACCGCTACTTTAAAAAGAATTTAAATAAGTTACAAACTTAGTAAGTTATTCATAAAAAAAAGCTTGCGGACAATTTTTCATCCTCAAATCTTATGCCATAATAAGTCAGTCATGAGTCAGTTAGAATGGTGTCAAACCAATGTAACATAGTTTATGCTGTTTTTTGCTATCTAGCCTAAGCATATTCCTGTTAGATATATGAACGTATGTATCTTTGTATTAAGGTAACTAGTTTGTCTTTCAGAATCTCTGATGAATTGTTATAAACGTTTATCTGCTCAGTCTCTAATAAAGCATACTTGTTATATAGAGGTTCATATACGTGACTTGTGATATCTTTTATTTTATCATAATAAAATTAAAATATTCTGTTCATATTAATCTAAATATAAGTTCATTAAAATATATTTAAATTGAATTATTTTCATAAGAAAATTCTCAGTATTGCATATTTTTTTAATAAAAATAAATTTCAGTTTAAATAAAGTTCATAGTAAGTTTTATAAAACCCTTCTTTCAAATTTATATTCAATTTTTAAGAGTATATTTTACCCCAAAAAGTTTTATTTTTGCTTCTTATTTCCAATAACTATCCTTGTATTGAGCAATTATTTTCCCATATGACAATATCTGCTTGCTAATCCGTAGTTTTTATCTTGGAACGGCGAGCTGTTTACTAGCTGGTTTAAAGATGTTAAAACTTTTATACTGTCGCTCAATAGTAGCTTTTGTCTTATGATTTCTATTATTGTGTATATAATTTTTATACATTGTTATATAAATGGGAACGCAATTTTAAAAATATAAAAAATGCTGAATTTCATAATTGACAATAAACATTGAAAAAATACAAATGCAATTCAAAACAATATGCATACAACAATCTCTTATAAAGTTGAAAAGTTCATCACACTTGAAATGCATACAATTACTACCCATGCAATTCTGACGCATTTTTAGAGTTTGGGCAATTCTTAGAATTTGGTGTAGGTACTTTAAGATAAAAATACAAAAATACTTTGTCCACATATTCCTTTTCCGTGCTAAAACAAGGACCTAAATCCAAAGTTATAGCACTTAAAATCAGTCATTTTTCTACAAAACAACCTATTTTACGGATGTCTTAAATAAATATTGCTTCTTTTGGAAAATGGGTAGTTTTACAATAGTTTAAAGTTCCGTTTCATTATGTATGTTTAACGTAAGAAAATTCAGGAAATTACTGAAATTCAAGTAATGTCTCGGCCTTACTATTTATGTGCCGGATATTTCTCTACTCGAACATCACCCTTTATAGTTGATGGTCCATTTTCTATGAAGAAAGTACTTTTAAAAAAACACCCATTCTTTAGAACTTTGTTTCTAAGAATAAGCCTTTAAAAAAGCAAAAAAGCTCTGGTAGAAAAGAGTATGCTCAGAATAAAGCTGTTCTGAGTGCAAGGAAAGTTATAATGTAGATATATATTTTAACGTTTTTCTTTGTCAAATATTTATAAAGTATAGTAAAAATGTATATATGCATAAATTTTTTAGAAATATTTGAAATTACTTTATACTGTAGAAAAAATAAGTATTTTCACGAACTGAATTTCGCGCTTTTTTATCTCCTGGGGCACAAAAGCGTGTTTCGCCGAGTATCCATTTAATTTTCTCCCATTAGTTTCATGCAGTATTTTTTATCACTTAACAAAAGGAGACCCTGCTAGCACAGCAATATTGGCCAATCTCGGCTCATACCCATCGCCCAATGCATAAAGGACTACGTTTTACCGACGCTGGGCTATATCGGGGTGCAATATTGGTTTGAATATTTAAGGAAAAAATATACAATCCAAAATTCTTGATTGAAAACTATTGCGAAACATTATATTTTCCTTTACACTTGCAAAATACTGTATGATTGCAGTAAAATTAGCTGTTGAAATTTTAGTAATTACCCATATGAAACCTCAAAGACCGGGAAAATCTGTTAAAGTTGGTAGAAAATGATAAATTTTATCGAATATTCTCCAAGTTTGGCCAATACTCATGCGACATTGGCCAAAATTGTCGTGCTACCCGGGGACTTTCATGTTAACGCTATTTGTTCGGTAATCCCAGAATTCATTAAATTTATGACAAAGTTCAAAAAGATCATTCAAAAACAGACCAATTTAATACTTGATAAAAACTATTAAACGAGACAGAAGAGCCTAATGGAAGCATTATTAACTATTAGATTCTCGATATTCATACTACACCCTGGAAATAGTGGTAAGTGAAAAATTAAATTAAAGCTACCTTAGAAACGCAAAAATAAAGACTTCCATTGCTAATTTTCAGACAAGTTCCAACTCTCCTAAATTTTCATAATCTACAAAGCTAATGTTACTTTTGCTCATCCCAAAGGTAAACAAAAAATTGAAAATCTGTTTGTCAAAACAATCATTTTCACTTACTGTAAATTTAAATTATTTTACAAATTTAAAACTAAAATTTTTTTAAAATAAATTAGTCGGATATTTAAAATAGGCAAATATTTTCATTTGCATTTTCTGCCTACAGAAAATGGCATAATCTCCATACCAATCTTAAAATGTACGTTTAAAAATGTATCTAGCTTCAGTCTTAAAATAATTACTGGAAAAAAATATCTGGCTTGAGTTTTAAAAAAAGACACAGATTCTTTCCCGACGAGAAAAATGTTTCTCAAAAAATATATAACATCGAGGACATTATTTCATCAAAATCTCAATACTTAAAAAAAAAATACATAAAACTGACACGTCAAATTTTCCAATTTCCATCGACCTATCCAATTTCGTTTATCAGTCAATCTAAGGAAGATAACGGCGTCCATACGGTATCTTTTTCCAAGAATTGTTCTCATCTAAAAGACATCAGGCGTATCTCGGAATTAAAAAGGTGTAAGTTCAAAAATATGGTTTTTCAGTTAGCGATAAGTTGAATAATAGATTACTATTATGGTTATAAATAAACGCAAAATAGTTTTCCAGCTATAAAATATGCTCAATCGGATTTTTCTTTTTTATTATATTCCAGCTTATGAGAAAAAATGCTTTTGAATAACCCTATGCAGTCAATGTATAGCTGTGAGAAAGAAAGATAGGATTTGTTATTTTTTTAGTAAAATCGTTTTAGAAGCGTATTTAAAAGATCGATGGGTTCTTTCAATTTTTAAACGAGAATCTTTAAAAGAATTGACTTCGTTAAAAGTCTTGATTAAAAATTTTATGTGTGCATTTTGTGAATTGTAATTTTATTTACTTCCAAAAAATTCTCACTCAATACTAAACTCGACATCTTATGGTGGATCAGGGCCTGCTGTGGGATTTAAGTAGGGAGTTGAATTGCAGCAGATGCTCTTGCTAGTATTGGTCAGATTGACACACAAAAGACTTTTGTGTTATATCCGTAGCTAGTTTGGTCCTTTTCTAGTCCTTCTGCTTTTTGTGTTATATTCCGATCTAGTTTGGTCCTTTACTAGTCCTTTTGCTTATTGTGTTATATCCCTAGCTAATTTGGTCCTTTACTAGTCCTTTTGCTTTTCTACTTTTTAAAAATTTGGACGATCACAGAAGTAGGAATAAGATGGGCATGCTGCTCACACTGTAAAAATGTGTTGTGTAGCGTTACTCTAAGTAACTTTTAGTAGCCTATCAGAATATATGAAGTAACATTGCATAATTAATAAGAAGTTTACTTCTCTTTTGCGGTGCAACGCTACTCCAGAAAACGGGAGGTATAATCCCCTGCCATTAGTTTTATATATTAACTATGTGTAGATCGTTACTCTATTAATTTGCAGTAGCGTTATTCATAAGGATGTTTAAAACATTACACCAAATTTTTACGGAGTTAGACAAAAAAAAGCATTCAGAAATATGTTTGCTAAGAGCAGCTATTGATCGCTTTCGCAATCGATTTAAACAAGGAAACTTACACTAATTCAAATTTTGTTTTGCCATCTAGAAATGCACAATTTGTCATTGAACTTTAATTATAAATACTTAGAATTGAAGTGGGATATTTCGTATAGAAATATAATTAATCGTAAAGATTTGTTTGGGACTGTCAAATTGATTTAATGATTTTCCATTAACTTCTTTTTTATTTTCTACGTCTAACTTATCCCAATCAAAATGCCGGATGATAGCAATATCTGAGAGTAATTTTAATGAACAATAAAAATAAGTAATCATGTGATAGTTTGCATGAAGTTACTTTTGCATTCAATTACATGTTTCTAGCATTTTTTTGAAATTTATAACTTAAAGTATGGTCAATCAGAGCGGTATTTGAATTTTATTTATATATAAAGAAATAAATTCTGACTCCCCCTCACGTAATAACGCCCAACTAAAGTACAAAAGTCAAATTTTACACTCTAAAAAATGAATGCTCAAATACGACGAAAATGTCCTTAATTTTTTCCTTAATGATTCCGTTACTGGCAAATGCTCCGAGTTTTCGTTTCCTCAAAGTGAGGAAATTTGAATCATCATTTTTATGAAGATTTGAATGTCGTCTAATCTAAAGAAATATTTCGTCATTTTTGAGCATGTGAATGCAACAATGAGATTCAGTTTCCTCAAAATCATGATTCAGAATCGTCAAATCACGATCGTAAAAGTGAGGATTCGCGTTTACTCAAAAGTCACGTGATAGTTTGACGAAGCAATACTCAAAATTAACAAAATGAGGCTTGAGGATTCATGAATCGTCAAAAATGAAAGCGTTATTTCTGAGAGTGTAGTAGTTCTTTCTATTATACTAAATCTAACTTGACAGCACAACCTAAATTTACCACGATTTTTCAGTAATTCTACTTTTTACTCTTGGGGATGGCGCAAAACGTGATTTATGTGTATTTTATATCTTAAATACGGAAACAGGTATCCATGCGATTCTTGCTTTGAAATATAAGGAGCACGAATACCTAAAAAGTAATTTTAGATTTTTCAAAATTTGCATTTCAAAAGAGGGAAAAACTTATTTAGCATATTCCCTGTAGGAATAGCAATGCGCACTCCTCCTGAAAGCAAAGGATTTATAGCAATTTTCCATTTTTATTTCAAAAGAAATTTTGTAAAGAACTATAATGAAGTTTAAACACAAAAAGCAAGTAAGTTAAATTTGCCAAATTGTTATTTAAGCAATTTTTTTTTTATTTATTTAAAGAAATATTTGATTTTTAATGCTTGATCAGATTTAATCAGCATTCTCATAATTATTTTTCTAAACTGGATTTTAGTTTGATATTTCTAAAGCTTTAAGAAATGAAGATTTGGAGTAATATGTATGCATGAAAAGGATGTTTGTACTGAACTGTACATGTATGAACAGTTTACGTGAGAAAAACTAAGTTACAGAAACAACGAATTTCAAAAATTCAAGATTAACGTTTTCACTAGGTAAGAAAGGTATTAGAGTATCAACATATTTTAAATTACCGTTTTTCACCAAAATATTCCCAAACTAAAATAGCTATAAAACTTAAAGATTTTATAAGATGTGACTTACTAAATTTACAGGTTTTTACTGTTTTATGTATAGATAAAAAGTTATTTTAGCGCAAGAGTGTAAAATTTTCATTCATAAAGCTATTTGTTACAGAAATTAGAAAAATGCATATTAATGTTTATTTTCGCAATTTAGAGCCTTAACTACAATACATGATAGTAAGCACATATTTTTACATTGTATAAATTATTTTATTCGTAAATTGCGCGCATATTTACTTATGCTTTAAATAGACCGGTAATAAAAATTATCTTTAAAAAAAATTAGTAGTAAATTGAGACTAAAATGGTATTTTAATTGAACTGATAGCCTTACAGTTCGCAAACACCACAGCTGTTAAATTAGTTCGTTTACGACTTACATTCCTATCTCCCCGAGCCACATAAACGTGGTTGACATCGTTTCGGGGCAAATCATTTTCATGCAAACAAGAAAGGGCCAGGAACAAAAATAGAAATGTTCAGGGACGATACACCGTCTTAATGACCGAAGCTCATTGATTCCGACCCGGAGCCAATCAATAAGGTCTTGACAACCGACAGTTAGACGCCGCCATGAGGAAAAATGCTGCCCGCGGCGGAATGCGAGTTCCGGGAATGTCAACCTCTCCCCGAATATGGAAGAACTTAGTGGAAGAACGTGCTAAGTGACAAAAAAGGTGAATACGAGAAAATGAGTTAGAGTTTTAGAGTTTGTACTCAGATTTGTTGAAAACGGTACCTGTAAAAGCGTAAATAATATACTACACCAAAACCGAGCTTAAGTTTGCAGCAGAGAAATGTACTAGGCGGAGGAATCTGCTAAACAACGCCGCTGGCGCCGAAATTTCGCCTGCTCCTATTGGCTGCTCCTTCGACCCTGATATTCGTGCGCCCTGTTACGTCAAAATCGAAGAAAAAATAATTAAAATAACACTCTAACTGAAGCTAAACTAATAAAAATAATAAATTTATGTCTTGAAATAACAAATAAATTTGTTTATTGAATGTGAAATACCTTTTTGTATTCGATTCTCGCACTCAAAAATAAGAACTATTTACCCTTTTTCTCGTAGAACATTTGTATACTGCAAACTTAAGGTCGGTTTTGTTGTAAACTTAAAGTTTATGAAAAAGGGGAAACTTCGTTATAAAGAAGTAAGTAATAAGTTCATTGAAGCAAAAGTCTCAATTTTAATTTAGGGTACCAGTTCAAAAATGTAAAACACAGGACACTTACTTTTAAAAGGAAGGACATATTTAAAATTTAGACAAAGCCTTATTATTCGCACATTAAACATTATTACAGTACAGTATATTATTTAAACATTATTATTAGCATATTTTTCTACAGAACCACAGCTAACTAAATACCTTGTAATTTAGAGAAACGTATTGAACACGCTTTGGAATAAACTAAAAAAAAGTAGCTATTACACTCTGAAATGTATACAAACTTCTTTAAAGATCTTCAAAATTAATTAAATTTTCAAAACTACAGACATTTTGGGATTTTTAAAAAATAAATACTGACGGCAGGACAGAGCCTCTTAGTACGAAAGTGTCCTGCTAAATACTGACGTCTGGTAACCATAAATTTTATCAAATATGTCACTTAGAACGTTTTACCACTAACCTCTTCATTGGTCCAATGGTCTTTTTCAGCTAATTTGAAAAGAGGGCCTAGCTTGCCGAGAAGGTACTGGTGATGTTTCCGGTGAAATAATGTGATTCGGTAGACTGAGGCACTAGAAGTTTAATGTGATTGATTAATAGTTACAGTACGCATGCAAATTTATAAATCCGATAATTTGCTTCATCGACTTATTGACTAACACTTGTGTATTATGTACATTGGAGTCAGATTTGAGTTTATTTAAATTAGTGGGTTACGTGTAAACAAGTCAATAGATCGATAAAGAAAGACCGAATATAAGGAATGAATTGTGAAGATTTTAATTGGAGTGTTTTCTTCTTTCAATACAAACCAAGTTTGATTCGTTTCACAATAAATAGTCATATGTTTTCGTAGCTTCTGTTGATAAAAAATATTTTTCCCCTTTATTTAATTAGTTTACAACATTAATCGGAAAAGAAAATTTACATTTATAATGTTCTTTATTTGTATGCTTCGTTTTTTAATTTTTATTTTAAATACATTAAAACACGTAAAAAAGTTTTAAAAAAAACAAGTAGAGAATTTTTATGGCAATATGACAAGCACCACTTACGCAACACTCAGCACTAAAAAATAACTAGTACTGACACCTCACCTTGATACTACCTTGCATTGTTAAACAATCAGCACTTGGTTTCAACAATTATATATGTTTAATAGGTGTAACGTCTGTGAAGTGAAATTTTTAAAAAATGTTTTCTATATTGGTTGAACAATTTCTAATGTTTTTATTTCCAATACCTAAAATAGTAGTTTTATCCTAATACCCTAAAATAGATGATGAATCGTTTCCCCACACAGCCGTTACAGCTACTAGAAACCTTTATTGTGGTGCAACCAATCATAAAATTGTAAGAGTGTACCAGAATTACCTAAATGGATGGTATTAGCTATAAGAGATTCCGTCGTGTTATACAAAATAGAGTCGATAGCTTGCTGTATTGAAGTGTTCAGTAGACGTATCTATAGGTAGTGAGTAATACCATGTTGTCCAAATGCTAATCTAACGGTTTCAAATGGTTAATAACACCCAATCCGTACCAATAGTCAATCAAGCAAATGATCCAAAATTTGAATAAGTTCAATATCCATTAACTCTTTATTTAACTTGCTAAGATTTAAATTACATTTAAATTAAATTTAAACTGCTCACACTTTAATATGATAAATTAAACACACATCCGAAATACAAGAGTCTAACATAATGTTTACAACTTAACTGAGACATGCCAATCATTAATTTCCTCCGGAAGATGAAAAATACTTTTCCAATACACTTCCTTGAAAGTAAAATAATTTTTCCGTTTTTAAGCGAATAAAACACATTTTTCACTTAGCATTTTATCTCAAAGAAACATTACAAACTTTCTATTAAAAGTTATCTAAAAATCGATAGTTTACTCACAAGCATTTCTTATTGCCTTTTCCTTCTCAGGGATCCGACCATCTTATACCCTTCCGAACAAAAAGTAAGACGAAAATTGTTTTAAAAACTCCATAATGTGAGCGCATTTGTCCATGTCTCTACGTCAGAGTCGATAAAAATTTCCTCTGGTCCAGAAAGCTTAGACATTATTTATTCATCCCCTCCCGGCTCAATAAAGATAAAAATGCTTTTGCATCAAAAAATCGTTCGATTTGTAGATTTTATTTTTATGTTTCGTTTTCGCCCTTTTAAAAATTCAGCTTCGTTCAGAGTTAAATTACCATAGCTTGGGATCGCAAAAGAAGTGATTGGGTTGGTTTTACGAAGTATCAAGCGAGACTTTTTTCAAAATAAATTTATATTTATTTGAGCTAAATCTAACATCATTTTTTATTTAAATTTTTTATTTAGTTTTAATGCGCATGATAATTTCGAAGATGATTTAAATTTGCTCGTAAATGAAATACTACACTCTTAAAACGAACGAGCTATTTTAATTCGGTCTGATTCATCTTAACTCCTCCAGTCTGGAAAATGCACTTCTCCCTTTGGAGTGGATCCCTTTGTGTGTTAAACCTCCGACAGGATCACTAAAAACGCGTGATTTTAACTCAGTCTGAGTTAATATTCATTCCTTTCCAGTGTCGAAAATGCACTTCTCCAACTGGAGTGGAATTCGCTCTTTTGTTTTAAGAGTGTACTGAAAATAAAGAAAAAAAACAAGGGAGCACTACGTAGGCTATGTTCTCGTCCGAGGGAACCAAGTAATAGACCAAGCAAAAAAAATATATCATATTCGTCACTTGACTGTATTTTCTCTAAACTGCCATGGCTATAACCTAGAAAGCACACTAAGAGATTGATTATTTCTGGAAAAATGCCCAATTAGTAGTTGTGGAGATAATGTAGTTGCCCTGCCCTCGGCCCACTGGTTCATCATGATCTACAATTGTTGGACCATTGTTTTATCACTCAATAACTACAGTCTGTTAAGAAATGATATTAAAATATTTCTTATTTTAGGATAAGAAGGGTCCAATTCTTAGTATTGGAAGCAGCATTTGACCTACCCAAGGCAGTATAGACGTTCATTTTAATTTTATTTATCATGAATTTTTCTTAAAGTTAGCCGATAAACAGTTACTTTAATATCAAACCAACTTGGTGAAGTGCTAACGGCCGAGAAGCGTCATTTTTTCCCTACTCAGTGTTTAAGCCAAGTGCTTTAGCAGAGTGTAAGAAGTTGAAAAGCAAAGAAATCATTTCTTTTTCCCTTCACTTTCCTAGTTGGGAAGGTATGTTTCTGACTGAAGTAATTTCAGAAAGAGGAGTTGCTTTCTTTAGTTACAAGATTTCGCTCTTTGATTTCACAGTAAAATGAATCATGGAAATAAAAGAAATAACGTTTCAAAGTTTCTGTATGATTCATCGAACTTTTTAAAACTTCTATTTTTTTTCTTTTTTTTTTAGGGGAATTCATTAAAAAAGACATTTTTATTGTTTTGAGGAAGCCATGAAAGTTCCTTGCATTTTCATTAAATTATTTTGGAAAAGCATTTGGTTTCGAAATATAAAGCTTTTAAATTAAAATAAGTTTGATTTAAGTTATAAATGCATTTCATTAGTTTCGCTCACTGACTGAATTTAATAGTTATTCTTTTTACAATGACTGAGATCAATCCTGACTTCTACTTAAGGTAATATCTAATTCAACTTAATTAAAAAATTTGTTTAAGTACCTTAAGTAATATGCATTATTTTCCTCTTGGTTTCTGCATAAAGACGTTTCTTTTAATCCACAATAAAAAAATTCCTAAAACTAAAACTAGTTTTTGTTTATTCTATTAAACATACTTGAATTTATACACCTTCGCTTAACTTCCAATACAAAAATTGCATTTTATTTTTCAAATTAAATTTAGTTTTCATTTTATAAAATACACTCTAGCACAGTAAATACAAAAGATCCAACTTTATAGAACACAAACAAATTGGATATTTTCATCGTATGCCCCCAAAGAAAATTTTACGACTTACATAACCCCAAAGGAAGGTTCAAAATGTTCCAATTTATTACCCAGATCATAAAACCCGGCGAAACCCCTTCTATCGTTAGAGAAAGAAATTTCCTTAAACCAAAACTGAATGCACATATAGAGCTCCACAATTCAGGGAATCCCCTAATCCACAAGACTTAGCAAAAATGCCATTTTCCTACACTGCGTACCCTCTTTAAAAGCCTTTTTTATTCGTAAGGAACTTTTTTTTTGTTAGAATAAAATCACATCCATTTTGATCTCCAAACTTATCTCGACGTAGTAGCGCTTCCTATAGTAACATCGATTTTAGCATTAAACGGTATTTGACTCGTGACCACAAGTACACGTCATTAAGTTCGATGTATAACTTTGCCGAAGCTGTAACTAACAGTTTATTCAAAACTTCTGTTAATCAAGATTCTTCCGTATATGTTAATCTATCCATTAATGCTTCGTATTTTTTTTACGCACGCGCATTTGATAAGATATACACTGAAAAATCTAAGACATTTTCATCTAATTAAGCATCAACGATGTTATACATTGTTACGTCATCAGTAATGTTTGAATTAGCGAATTGTTCATTTTGGATAAATGAGTTTGAAAATTGTAACCTTTGTTCGAATTAACGCCTTCACTCGTGAAAGAAATCTACGCATACGTTAATTTTCTTTGTATAAATATATTTTCAAAGAAGCAAATATTTAAAAGTAGTCTTTAATTTTGAAAATATTGGTTTTCTCAATATTTGATGCGGGGCATTTCAATTTAGTGGAATTTGAGGTTTTGAGTTGTAGAAAATTAAAACTGTTTGAGTGCTATGAATAAACAAACAAGCTCTGTCAGTTTTTTGCAACTAACATTTTTATTTTTCTAACATTTGTTCTCCTGCAAAATGCTAGGCATATTTGCCGCTGAAAAAGTTCATTCTATTCTATACCATGCTGTCCAAAGACTATGATAGGCGTTAATAGGAAGAAATGCAATTAATTTTGTTGGTAAAATATTTAATAGAGTTGATGAAGCAAAAAATGAATGGTCTAATTGCAAACCTCACAGTCTCCAAAGTATAGCTAATATATAGGGTCGAGCCTGTTCATCGGCAACTTATGACGATTGAAAATTCAAATGAACGATGTCTCCAAATAATGATATCATAGTTGAAGAGTACAGGGGAAAAACCGCTTGATTTCGTAGAAGGCTTCCCTTGATGGCCCTCTTTTACGATGATAGTGAGAAATCGAATAAACTTGTGTAAAGAAACCGGTTACTTGCTTTGTTTTTCTTTCGCGGCACATCTGATTCACGCCAGAGATCAGTTTTCACGAGTCACACGTTTGTACCGCGAATGAAAAACCGAAAGAGAAACTGGTTTCCTATCGCCAATTTCTGACAAGCAGACACAATTACGGAAAGTCTCCTAATAGATCAAGTGGCTCTCCCCTGTATTCTTCAGTTATAACTCTTGAGGATATGAGTTTCGCAACTTCCCCTTCAAACATAAAACTCAGTTTTCCGAAATATTTAGCTACAGTTTTGTCAGACCAATACATTAAGTTTCCAAAAAAATATTTTTCTTTTCAAATTATGCTTGGTGTTCTACGGGAACGAAATTGCATGTTTAACCCGTGTATTTTAATGCTCTTTTTAAAAAGAAGCTTTAAGTCCCAAAACATGGCGCATCTCTTTACTTTTAGTTGCTTTATTTAAGTTTGTTTTTTAATTGGGTCTAGAATTCAAAGTGTTCTTGTCGGGTATTTAACTTAAAAGGTTAAACGGATAAAAAGTAATCATATATATCAAATGCCGTTAAGGGGAGGATTATATTTATAATAGGATATTAATTTGTGGTTAGTATCTTTAAATAATTTTAACTTTTATTCTTCTGGCTTACAACTGTTTAAACGTAATCATATTTTTTAAGATTTGCTTATTTTTGCATGAATGGATAGTATAAGTTTGAAACAATTTTATGTTAAATAAAATTTTAAAAAAGGCGTGTTGTTAGAAGTAGGAAGATAGCCATAGCCTATTAACAATACGCTATAAATTTCGTATAAAAGGGTTGTACCCTTTTTTATAAAATATTCAACACATTTATTTTTATTACTTTACCTCGATTTTTTCAGGATTTTTCTTAATACACTGCTCAAAACAATTAGGGGAGCACTTTTTAATTCCAACTTTAACTTCACTCCCAACTTTTTAATTTTTATCCTATAAATCTGAAATTTGTTAAATAGGTTCACTATGCATTCGAAATGAAATAGTAAAAAACAGGAGAAAAAATCTTAATTTTTTAATACTTAAATTTAAAGGGGGGAAATGGAATAATAACTTTTTAATAAATTATAACAATAATTTTTTCAAAACTTTTTTTGTTAAAAATAGTTTAAATATATTTTTAAACATCTAAAAAATGCAAGCATGAAAAATTTAGGGTCAATTTATTTTCTAAAACTGTTTTAAAGTGAAATTTATTTTACCATATTTTTCATATTTTCATTAATATTTTTAAAAAAATATTAAATTCTTCAAAATACGTTATTCTTCCATATAATGATGTATCTAACGATACATAAGTTGCGAATTTAACTTAGTCAGAAAAAATCACAAGCTGATGATTCCCAATGGAAACATTGGGAGCGAAAGGGTTTAAAACATGTGCTCCCCTAATTGTTTTGAGCAGTGTAAGTCCTATTCGCACGAATTTTTGCCCATTTTCCAATAAATGGGAAAATATAGTAGTTTAGTAGTATATTCCATAGTTTGTATCTTTCATTGTTTTTTCAGCAATACCTTTAAAACTATATGGCAGAAGTTCTATGACAGTTGCTCCTTGAGTATGCGCGATTTACTCAAAACCTTGCCGATTATTCTTTTACTTCGAGTTGTAGAAGGATTTTATACAAACTAACAGATGGACCAATGTTAAAAGCGAACTTTTTTAGAATCAGCATCTTCCAGAAAGTGTAGAAAACATAAAAACTCTATTTCGGATTCTTAACCCCATCTCAATTCTTTCATAACCTTACCTTTCTTATTAGATAATCGAAAATAAAAAATCTACTTCGACAGTCTACACTGCTTGCCAACCTAAGTTGTATTTATAGAATATGCTATAGAGAAGATCCTTCCGCGGATGTAAAGAGTTAAATAAATTATTTGTGAATCCATCCAGAAAACATGTTTAAAACATTAATTTTGTTTAAGTTTTAACACATTTGAATATTATTTGAGGAAATTTGACAGTTTTATCAGAATGAAAAGTGTATTTTGTTAAACTGCATTCCGTTCCTTTTGTATGTAAATATTACCTTACAAGAGTTTCCAACTAGCGGACCAATCACGCTTTTCCTATGCCTTTCTACTCTTTGTTTTAACCCAAGTTAGGGGGGCAAGGAGTGTAATCATGTGGTGTATTTTGTGAATGGATAAAGTGTTATGTATGCATGCGTGTGGAGTGTAGCGCAATAATTCAACAGTTGGTCAGGGTGCTTCCAGAGTCTCCTAATTGGCTGCTGGCAAGAGGAAGGTTCGAAGAGACGATCCGATTGGTCCGCACCATAGCATCCACCAATAGCAGGGACCTTACACCGGACTTCATTGTTGCCACAAAGGTGAGAAAAACTTCTTAATATTAATTTTACAATATTTATAGGCGGTTTGTTCATTATGCCTTCCGCCAATAACCGTATTTTTATTAGTTGTCTACCACATTGAATGCCACTAAGATATACCAAACAGAAGAGTATCTAACTTTAACAACAAGTGGGTTTAAAGGGTTTTTCTGTGAATAAACTTTTGCTTATTTCATTGAATTGGAATGAGAATTTTTAACTATGCCATCGCTTGAACTCCACGGTCATTCTAAAGAGGCGTGGCCTTATACAAATGGTTTTACTAGATTGTGTCCAATTTTTTTAATGTATTTTTAGTTAAGAAAATAAATGTCATAGGAGTTTCCCAAGAGTTTAAGCAATTTAATTGAATATTAATAGTTCCTAAAATTATAAAACAATTTTTTAAAAAGATGTCAATTAAAATTTAGTACAATTAAACCACCCAAACTAAAATATTGGTTAATTTTTAGTCATTATGCATTAGTTTAAGAAAGTGCATTTAGTGATACGTTATTTTAGGGCGAAGTGCCGCTTAAATTAGTTTTGTAACTAAACCCACCATGCACTAAATTTTCAAATCTAAATACAGGTGCTATAAAAATGTGTATATTTTTTTTTATTTATTTTTAGATATAACAAAAATTTTTCTTAAATGGGAAAAATAACAATTTACAACAAGATTATCTGCTTATAAAAATACTCAGAATCACAACATTAGTTTACACTTTCAATTTCCAAAGCTGAAGTGTTGCACTTATTCACCATTCAAGTGAAAACGAGACCCACAACAAATTCGAACCCCAGGCCTCTCAATTATGATAAGTGTTGGATTCGGAAGAAACTGAACGTGCCATTTTTATGTTACAAGTAACGCTACTCACCAAAGATGGAAGGTTATATGGAGGTTAGTGCAAGATGGATTTGCTTGGCGAGGGGGGAAAAAGTAATCTTTCTAAGCGTCACCAAATTTTTAAGATGTACCCAAACAAATAGCTGTGTGTACTCTTTGGCTGTAGCATATGAAGAGTACACGGGAAAAACCGATTGATTTTGCAGAGAAGTTCCTTAGCAGGCCACTTTTTGGCGATGGTAGCTAGTGATCGCCTAAACTTGTGTAAGGTAACCAATTCTACCACAGAGATCATAGTTAAAGTAATAGAGTGGCAGATCCCGTGACCTCCAATGCTAATGACGGGACGCGCAAGGAGTTCCCAGAAGAGCCCCAATGAAGTCAGTGTTGTAGGTCACGTGATATGCCACGCTAATACTTTAACTAATATCTCTGTGGTTCCTAGCTACCAAGATTCAGGCGATTGGCGATCCCAACACTTGGACCAAGTGAAGAAGAATGAGAGAAACCGGTTTTCTGCCGCCAAGCAGACAATTGCGGGCGTCCGCACAATATATCAATCGGTTATTCCCGTGTACTCTTCATACATTATATATATTGCCTTGGGCGTTGAAAATAAGCAGCCTCTAATTCTCCAAAACTATGGGTTGTCAGAACTTAGTACTTTATCCAATATTAAATAACTTTAATAGTGATCTGTTTTCTAATGAAATGAACACCTTCTTTCTCGCTATCGTAAAAATGACGGGGTGAGATTAGGCTCTCTATTTTGCACTCCCTTGATATTTCCGGGTTAGAGTGTTCGGTAGTAACGCGCCAATAAGATTAAAACTAACTTAAATCAACCCATTAAAACGCCAATGCGATTAAATAACTTAGTTTAAAATTTTAAGTTAAGGAACAGATTAAAAATTAATGCGTATATTGCTTATACACTTACTTTGTTTAATTTCCAGGGGTAAATAAATAGGCACTTTTATAACTGTTTTCTTAAAAATATTATCATCTTTAATTGATTAAAACTTGAATGAAGAGTATTCACGAGGCTGTAACACATATTGAAATTACTCGTTATTTTTTATTGTATGGAAAACGTATTTACTTGGGCGCATCTCATAATCAGTCATGGCTTCACTTGAGATGCTGGTTTTTCCCTTAGTTTTTACATAGCAGCATATCCATCCTATTCTCACCTCCAAAGCTACAACTGACTTACTAAAACCCCCTCAGGGCTTTATTTAAAACTAGAACTTTGGGTTGTTCATCAGGTTAGAGCAGAAATTTGCATGTTATTACAAAAGACGTTGAAATATTCGATTCTCCTGAGTGTTCTGGTTTGCGCGATGCAAAACTATTTTAATTCCTACGCGAAACAGACGTTTCTATATTTCAAGGGAGGATATCATATTGGGAATTCCTAGTTTGCGAGATAGAAATATTTGTATCGGAGTAGTTAAAAATCCATTTTAAGTATATTTGTAAGGTAATATTCAAATTGAGCTGCCTGCAGTATAAAGTGTGTTATGAAATGTTACTCTTAAACGCTGGGGACAGTCTGCTGCTTCTAGCTTTACAGAGTAAAGTTGCACCTTATTTTTTTAAGTAACCTAACAAGATAAAGAATTTTCTGCTTAAATTCGAGTACTTCTACCTCATAAAAGTAGGAGAAGCACTTAATACGATCAGTTATATGCTGTAAACTTTTTATTGTTTTGACTTTGGTTTATAAATTGGGTGTAATATTACTCCATACAGCTGGCGTAACGATACACCACATGTTTACATTTGCACCATAAAATTTCATAGATTTCAAAATTAACACAATAATAATTACTTTTTTGGCTTTACGAGAGTCATGCGCATTAAAACAAAACGTGTGTTTTCGTTATTTCTAATATTAGCAGTTTTTAGAAAGTTTATATATAATTCAAAAATTAAGGATCTTAACAAAATTTCTGCTGTATTAAAAGTTTTTAAAGATGGGATATTGTTAGAAATTTGCAATGTTCCTGCATTAACAATCATGTTAGTAATAAACATTGTTTCGCTATATATTATTCAGAAATTTTGAATCTATAAACTTTACTTCAAAAACCTTTTCACCTTGTAACTTTAGGTTTAAAGCCAGTTCCAAAAGTTACCCTGATTCACTTCCACCATTCTCTAAAATTTGACAACACCAACTCAAAACTTAACATCATTACGGGACACAGATATATTGACTCCCTTTTTCATGAAACAACTGCATACGAATCTTCAGCTTTCTATCCCATTTTATTTACGATAGCAATTTACTGATTTCCCATTTATCTTCGTAAACCTCCTATAAGCTCTCTTCCGTGCTTAAAAGATGAACATTCACGAAGTGGGTCTTCAAACTAAACCTAATAAAACGCTTCCACTTTGTCCGTAGCAAACAGCTTGGACTCATTTTAAGAATATTACAAAATAGCTAACTTATATTTTTTAACTTGTTCTTTTAAAGAGAACTACACTCAATGTTCTTCAATTAAATTTAATAATAGTACATATTTTTTTCATTTCACACACATATATTTTTCTTTCACTTCCTACAAAGTTTAATTCTATTTTTTTTCCTGCAACTTAATTTCATTATCTAAGTTCAGTACTAATGAATTTTTTGAAACTTATTATGTATTGTCAAAAAATACATTCTGGTGTTTTTCGTTTCTTAAATGTGTTTTACAAGAAAAGTTCAAAAATATATTCTTTGAAAATAAACAACTTTAACAACCTATTGTTTAGAAAATATAACATCCCGACCTCCAACTAAACTTAATAAAACTCATCCATTTCTGCTTGGAAATGTAAAAGACTTATCCATGGAAATTTTTAGTTTGGTAAATTTGTAACTAATGTTTTAGGAAATTTTAGAAATTTTCAAAGAATTTAGTTTTCCTAAGTTTCAATTTTTTTGTTCTGCAATTCAACATAACACATATTTGTAGTGTTTATGCTTTATTTAATAACCACATTTAATGAATTTGAACATTAAGTGTTTTTCCAAAATGTTTCTGTCGTTCGCAAGTTCAAAAAAATATTTTCTTTCAAAAACTTTTTAGTGCTAACTTTCAACATATATCAATCCCCAGAACCAATAACTAACTTAGCTTTACTATTAATTAATTTGAAGTAAAGTAATATAAAATACCAAAACTAATTTAAAGTTTACAAGAGTTTACTTAAAGATTAGTTGGTGCTTAATGTCGAATAATTTTTTTACTCATTCAGAACTACCACAAGTTTCTGTCGACATGAATTCTCAATATTCTGATTAATTTCATTCAGATTAATTTTCTGATTAATTTCTAATTAATTTTAATTCAATTCTGATTCAATTTCTGATTAATTTTAGGAGTCACGAAGCGCTTTATTATTTATTATGTCTTAAATTTTCCACTTTCAGCACCATCATTTTTTAAATGATAACTATTTGTTAGGGCTTTTTTTGTATTCTGAGAGTAACGTGTACTTATTGATAGCTAACTAGAAAGTCAGGAATACTAAATTAAAAATTGTACAATGACAGCTGTGATTTAATGTATTTTTAACTTGAATATAATTTCTGAGCTTTCACTATTTTTGCACTATACAAATATTTAAAATTCTTCAAGACTTAAAGAAATAAAACGTATTTAAATTTCTTAGCTTCTCCTGAAAAATCATAATTTTAGAGCCATCAAAATTTTACTCCATCAAAATATTAGAAGCCAGTTTCCACCAGTTTCTTAGAAGGTAAGATTACACAAAGATTTTACGACTATTTTAACATTGAGTGAAATGCAAAGCTAATTTTAAACAAATAAGCTTAAATTACAATTTTATCAAACTAACCAGAGTTTTGTTTTCAAGCGACAAACGCACTAGAAATAAGTGCATTATCTACACCACATAAAAACAAAAGAAGGAAAAAATGGAAAACAGAGTCATTCCGATGCATAAAATATGCTGTCCTGGACATTTTTTTTCTGACGTCCGCGTCAGGATAATGAAGTCCACAAAATGTCCTGTCAAACGTCCTATTTTCCGTCCTGACATGTTCCCCTGCATAATGGAACGAAGACGTCTTACGGAATCGAACGATGATAAGAAGCACAATTAGGTCTTGTTTCTGGGCGTTTTGTGGTTATTGGGAGATTTTGTGAAGCTATTGATGTGTCTGATGGATGAAAGTTTTGAAGCGTTTTGTTGTAAAGATTTGTCTTAAAGTTTCGGGGTAAAGAAGGTTTTGTGTTCAAGAAGATATTTTCAGGATAGGTTGAAGGTTTTCGGATTTTTTCTAATATAGTTTCTATTTAGATGGTTGATTTTCATTTAGTATATCAGGTGTGACAGATATATATTTTGTGTTAATGGCATAATTTTAAGTTTTTAAACGAATGTTTTTCAGAATATTGCTTATTTATCATTTAAAATTTTATAATTCTCAAATACTCTTCTTTAAATTTCAAAAAAGGAAATGTAATTAGTATTTTACAATTATAAACTAGCACTTTTCATTCAGGTTTAATTTCGTACTATAAATAGCATACTGTAAATAAAAATTACTTTTATATTAATAAGAATATAATGCGTAAACTTATTAACTGTTTGCTTAAAAATGCTAAAATATAAACGTAAAATATAATCCGACCAAAGAAACCTACTGCTCTACTTATTGACAAGTTTTAAATATAAGTATTTTTTTATTCAAATTGCAGAGAAAGTTTATTCTGGAAAGAAGTTTACGGGAGCATAAGAATGAACCAAAAACACAAAAAGAAGCTACAAAAGAACTTTTCAGAACTAAAGGACTTCGGAAGAGGACTATAGTGCTAATGTTTAGCTGGTAAGTACCACAAAACATATCTTATTTGTTTTGGCATTTTTAATTGTTAACGTTTGATTTTTTTACTATAAATACTACATAAGGAACACAATTTAGTTTATATAAACATTAATCCCTTAAAAAGTGTCAAGAACTATTTATCATTTTTTAATTTATATCAAAGATAATTTCTCACTGTCCGGCAGATTTTTTCACTATTATTTACACTAGATTATTTGACTACTTGGTACCAAATAATTATACCTACAATTACAAAATCAATTTTGTGTAGCTATTGTAAAGACAAATGTTATAAAAAGTAATTTTTCGCATATCACTGCAGGTGAAACCAAATATTTGTATTTTTATTCTTTAAGAACAATTTTGAATCGCATAAGCAGAATAAGAAAATTTATTTGGTGATCGAAGAGTAACAAAAAAACTTACCTTAGTTCTCAAATGTTAACTTTACTATACACATTTATTTGTCTCCCAAAATATATTCACATTATCACTTGCTACGTTATTAACATTCCACATTATATGTCACCCTAATACCAAAACTAAATTTTTAAGTAAACACTTTAATAAAAATAAGCAGATCCTAAAAGCAAACGATTATGTATACAATTAATACATTACTATACACATTTATTTTGCTTATATAAGACAAGGCGGGCAACATATATAACATGGCTGGTAAACCTATTTTGGCCAATATCCATGTAGACGGTTTTTTTTTTGTTTGTTCCCAATGTCACTATGTGGAATGTGCCTGTTTTTACTCTACGACATCCCATGTTATTTATTCCCAGCTTAATTACATTGCCACGTACAAGGAAAGATTGGGCAGCTATAAACTGACAACAACATTTTAATTAAAATATCAATTAATCAACCGGGGTGAAAGGAAACATTGATTTAATTACAAGATTTGCATAAAAACATGACTTTGGTAATTATGTTTGATCATTGTAACAAAAGAGTGTTGTCTTTTGAGAATTAACGTTGTTAAAAGTATCAAATTTCAATTTATGTGTGTGTGTTCAACTATAGAGCCTTTATAAAACTTAGAAATTAGTATTGTAAATCATTGAATATTTTCTATCATGCATGCATTTTCAAAGGAAATTTGTTGCAGAGCTGGTGTTCGATGATGTTTATATTTTAATAAGCTTAAAACTAATTTGATTTATATTATCTCAACATCAGTTTATACGTTGCTATTCTGTAACAAATCGTAAGAGATTTTCTATTGTATTGGGAACTACGACTACGCTGCATGTTTACTAAACTAATGTAGTTCCGCTTTGATGTAGAACTATGCATAAATTCTAATGCAAGGTAATTGAAGAAGGTAGATTTTGAGATTGGTTTCATTAAAAGACGTATCAAATTTTTCAAATAAATTTCGAGAAAATTGTTTACAGTACAAACTGTGATAGAAGAAAACTTAAATTTATGCATTGTTAGTACAAAGTACAATAAGAACTATAAAAATTTTACATTAATCAATGAGAGATGTCATTTAAAATTCAATAAATTTTAAATTGTGGAATGAATACTTGAACGTATGCATTATTAATACAATATAAAAAAAATAACACTAATTGAAAAAAAAATCGTTCATATATTAATTCAAAAAGGAAGCTTAATTATTAATTTTAAGAAGTTATTCGGTTGTCAGGATTTTAATATAAACTAATAAGAAAAGACATAGTTTTTTAGTGTAGCCCTTTTAATTAAGTTTAGTAAACCATAATAGTAACTATTAACTTTACTATTTTTTAGCATTCATGCATCAAATGCAGATTTATCCAAACTACACAGCACATTCCTCATGAGCATTTGAAAGGTCTACTTGCAAAACTCTCAGTCTCCACAGTATAACTAAGATATATGGTCCAGCTCTTTTACTTGCGACTTTTGACAATCGTACGCTTAATCGGATGAAATCGCCAATGAACGGACCGGACCCTATACCTTAGTTACACTTTGTAGACTTCGAGTTTTGCAACTGGACCCCTTAATTATAAACCGGGTGTAATAAATTAGACCCAGCTAAGTTTTGACGTCTCTTGACGTCTGTTCAACTCGATAGTTTGCGCGGACACTGGCTAATTCTTATCGTTGATTAATGCTGACAAAAGACGATGCATTAACTAGGGTATTACAAGACTTAAATTGTGTTGGGTCCAATGCAAATGCGGTTCATGAATGGGTAATATATTGGATATTAATCGGGAAGTTTGAAGGGTAATTGTTTGGTTGGTGTTAAAGGAATTTGCTATACAAGGAGTTTTGTCGTGTTTGTATGCTGCAGAATAATGTCGCATTCATTGCTACAAATTGATAATGTTGCTAAATTTATTTTTAAATATTTAGCTTTTGAATTTAACAGACGGTAATTTTATTATCTCTTTAACGTTATTTGTACACTCTTAAAACAAACGAGAGAATTTAACTCAATCTGAGTAATTTTCACTCCTCCAGTCTTGAAAATGCACTTCTCCGAAAGGAGTGGATCCTTTGTGTGCTAAACTTCCAACAGGATCTCTCCAAACGTGTGTTTTAACTCAGTCTGAGTTAATATTCACTCCTTTCCAGTGTCGAAAATGCCCTTCTCCAACTGGAGTGGATTTCACTCTTTTGGTTTAAGAGTGTAATGAATGCATTAATAGTAATTTCCAAATTGAACAGTTTACACATAAAAATTAAAGTATATATTCTTTTTATATGAGCTTTTTATGAATAATAAGGAAAAGGCTTCCTATTGAATTCTTTTAAATTGGGGAATAGCTAAAACATTGTCGGAATCTCGAAGCATTAAAAGTTGACTTTAAATGCAATGTCAATAAACAAAGTATTTGACAACTAGCATCGAATTTTAAACAACACTTTATGCTTTTTAGTATGAATCTTTGTTTTGAGGCACAATTTTCTTTCACACAAATGATAAAAAGCTTTAAAGCTTTTTCAACATCTACAAAAAGAACATGGAAGTTTTGTTAATTTGTTTCACTGTCCAAATGTATTGAGAATTTTTTTTTAATTATAACGTAATATCTTCAACGTCTCAGACCAAAATTTTCCAACCTATAAAATATATAGCAATTGCATGGCATCTCATAAAATTCTTATATAAATTAGAAAATAACTAAAACATTTGCGGTAATGTAAGGCAGTAAAATTTGTCTTTTATTTAAATGCCAATAAACAAAGTGTTCTACAATTAGCAAAACATTTTTAAACACTACTTTTTTATTCCTAGTTTTATTTATTGTTTGATGCACAGTTCACTTGCACACAAATGCAGCCAAGGCTTTGAAATTTTCTAAGCAATACCAACTTACAGTACGTGTAAATTTAGTTAATTTATTTCGCGTCCCAAAATATTCTGTGGTAAATTTTGAAAAAAAAAAGTAATATCTTCAAAATCTCGAACAAAAAGTTTCTAACCCATTTGAAGTCTCTACACCGGAACAAATCATCATTACCGTCTGAGTGTCCTATCAAACACGGGATACGTTTAAAAACATTTTAGCCAACTTCAGCACGAAAAAAAGGGGCACAGGTTATAAAACATTTCCGTCCATAAAAACTAAGATGGACTGGATTCCCCTGCTTGAACCATTCTCCCCCATAGTCCGTAATAAAAAGCCAAGAGTTTTAAGAAAATATCCCAAGAAAATGTCGACGTCAGAACACGTTGTAGGTCGAGAATGTTCGACAATTTTTCATCCAGCTCTCGGAGTCAAGAGCACAATAAAAATCTACCACCTCCTCCATCCTAAGAAAGAAGGAAAAAAGTTTCTAAAAAAATTCCCACTTTTCTGATAGAAGATGGGTAATGGCTGGATATAGATTTACAGCAGTCAACTAAAATGAGATTTATGAGTAGTTATGGTCGAAAATGCCACAATTACTTCGGTTATCGATTTATAAAAAAGGATCAAATATAGAGCTCTTCGAAGAATCATAAACCAAAAAACATGACGGGAAAAAGTTCGGGGATTTTATTTTGTACTTCGATCAGCGGTATAACTTTTTATTGAGACTATTAGACTTATTCAGAAGTTTTCAAGTATAGAATTATTGAGAAATATTTTAGGGTAACGATAAAAAGCGAAGAAATGCTTCCAAAACTTTACTTTGTCCTTCAACATTTCAGCAACCATTAATTTAAAAAAATTCAATTATGTTTAGTATATTGATGCTGTTCAGAAATGAATTATGTTGCCATAACCAAGAACCCTATTTTTGTTTTTGATAAAAAAAATCGTCATAAAGAAAGCATTTGTAAAATTACGATGCTATCTTACTGAGAAAAATGGCCTGAGAACTGAGAAAAATTTTTAAGCTTTGACATGTTTAAAAAATGATTACCAGGTGAGGCATTTCATTCTTGGGTATGTGCACTGCTTCCGAAATGAGCACATACAAGTTTCAAACTTGTGTAATATTTACTCGAAGCCATTTTGACTACACGATATTACGGGACATCTAAGGTAGAATAATCCGAATTATCTAGTTTTATTAATAGCTCCACCTCCATTGCAAATGAGAAAGAATAGTTGGATGATGAACCACAGTCTCAAATTTAAGTTAGATATTTGACTGTGGTCTGAATACAATTGAATCGGTGAGTGCAGAAACCACTTCAGTCAAAAAAAATCCAAAAACTCGTTTTCAATGAAAATAAGCGTAGAAAGGCAAGATGCGTGTTGGGTGCAAAAACTACGTCAGTCTCTTGAGTAGTTCCGTAAATACAGGACGTTTGTTTCGAGTGTGGAGTGCAGAAATAGAGGAGGAGTTATTACGTTTTTTCTCCCTCCTGAAAAATTTGACATTTGTGACTGACGTTGTTTCTGCACTCACCGATTCAAATGTCCGATTTTCTGATTTCTAAATGGGATCCTTTCTCACTTGCTTCAGATAATTGGAGCTATACAGTATTTGAATGTCGGATATTTATTTTTCACTCTAACCTATATCTTTCTCACCCTTCATAATTGTATTGGAATTTTATACAATTATGATGGTGGATGGTCTCTTCTTATAATTGGAGTATTTGCTTAATTTATTTAATTACTGTATTCTTGGATAATATATATTTCACTACAATATATTTCTCTCTTCATCCTCAATCAGGTTCACAAGCACGGCGTCTTTTCTGGGTCTCAACTACCTGTGCATCGAGCTGGAAGGAGATGTGCACTACAACGTGCTATGGTCAGCGGTGGCTGAGGTGCTCGGCTGGGCTGTGGCGGCGGTGCTTCTCAAGTGCACGGCACCGCGGAGGTGCACCAACTGCGTCATATGCGCCGTTGGAGGGGTGCTATGCATCAGTCTAGCTATAGGGAGGAGAGGTGAGGATTATAATGCAACTTAAGAAGTATTATTGGAAAGGCTAAGTGTAAAAGTCATCCAAGTCCATAAAAAGCTTTTTTTTTGCTACAGAGGTTAAAAGTTAAAGGTTTTAATGACATTACCTGTTAATGATTTTTAGTTGTTGCTGCCTCGAAAAAGACAAAAGGAGGCTTGGTTCACTTGTATTCTGAACCCTTCACTTTATTTTCGTATCAATTATATTCATAAAATTATCTATATATCTGTCTTTGTCAAGTTAAAATATAGCGGTATAACTGCCACTAACATATAAGTATGAAGAACCTTTAATCAATATATAGCATGTATGCTAGCTTGATGATTAAATAATTCAATTTTCAGTTTATGATTCGTCATATTATACAATCTTCGATAAATTAGATAACTTGGATCGTTATGTTGTTCTTTGTTCACATTAGTTGTAAAACGTTTTCAAAGGCTGGATTTACCAGTGCAATGTTCACTTCCCTTTCCATTACCCCAAAATGAGCGCATATCATTGATCAGTAAGACTCTTTTCCTTTATTAATATACAGCGCGTCCCAAAAGTTTATGGACTGCTGTGTTTTTTAAATTTTATAATAGGAAAACACTTAGCAAGATTTTTTTAAATTTTTAATTATTAAAAATCTCAACACAATATTAGTACTACACACAAATAAAATAACAACATCACAGATTGCGTGAAAAATGAAAAAAATTAAATTCGGGTGTCCCAAAAGTTTATAGACAAGTCCATTTTTCCATTTAATTTTGAAATATTGTTCAAATTTCTTAACCGTTCTTCATTATCACTTGAAAAACTCGATCCTGCGTACCTAAAACAAGAGTTTGGAGAATTTTGGGCTTCAAATTAAACCAACTTTGTTCAATTTGCATCTTTAGATCTTGAACTGTTGCAAATTGGCGCCCATTTGCATAAACGTAACTTGAAAGTATTCCCCAGAGGTTCTCCATGAGGTTCCATGTCTGGACTTAAAGCTGGCCACTCCATAACTTTAACATTGTGGCGTCTAAACCACTGCATAGTGGAGTTAGACACATGAATTGAGCAGTTGTCTTGTTGATATTACCATTTATTTCCCCCTAGCAACTCCCCAAATGGCAGTAAGTGTGCTTCAAGAGTTTCTTGATAATCATCAGAATATTGTCGACCTTTCAAAAAAGCAATATCAGTTGTTCCGTTGAAGGAGAAGGCTCCCCACACCATTACTGAACCCCCTCCTTGTTGCCTTCTTAAAAAGGACCTTGGTTCCTTCCGAAGATCGTACCAATAGTACTTCCATAAAACGGGGCCATCTAAATTAATCTTTTTTTCGTCACTGAAAACCACACTTAGCCATTGGTCTTTGTAATGCATGCAATTTCTTGCCCACTTAACTCGAGCGTCTTTATGGCGTTTTGTAAGTTTTGGCGTGCGTCGCATTTTATGATATTTTAAAAACTTACTTGCTTTTAGCCTTCGGTGGACTGTAGATTTCGATACTGAAACTGTAATTTCTTTGGCTGTAGATCGTACAGAAAAATTTTCGGTCTAAACAAGTCTCACAATTTCTGTGTCTTGCCTCTTTGTTGTGTTTTTTGATCTTCCAGGACGAGATTTTGGTTCGAAATTATCAACTTTCGCTAGGATTCGATAAATTCCAGCTTTGCTACGCTTTATTCCTCTAGCAATATCTACAACTCTCATCCCACAAGATTTTAAACGATGAATTTTTAAAATGTCATTTTTCGTAAATTGCACGTTGGCAGGCATCTTTGCAGTCAATCAAAAGAGAAACAACAAACTAGTTTTTATTTCGGGAAGCTATTACGTCACGTGCACAAATAATAGAATATGCAAATTTATATTTTAATTAATAAAAACAGCTCTTAACACCTTTTGTCCATAAACTTTTGGGACAGTATTTTTTCGTTTTTATTTTTTAAAAATAAATCTATGGTCTCTCAAAGTTGCTTGGGCGTTTTATTGTTTGAAATACCATCTTAGATATTTGCATAAATTATTTCGTCACTCACACTTGCTTGTTGATCTCTTAAACTTAAAAAAAGCAGCCGTCTATAAATTTTTGGGACGCGCTGTACAAGCTCCCATTAACTTTTCTCAGCCACTGTAAAACACGCGATTTCTAGGAACAGCACAAATATTTGGAAGTGTTGTGTCTTAAACCAACTTAACTGTACTTGTCCAATGTTTACCATGCGACACCAAAGTAAGGCATATTTTTTCATCATTGGCATTCATCATTGGCATTCATCATAACTGCATATACATCATCACTGGGTTTATAACCAGTCTAACTGTACTCTACTACTAGCTGTCCAATGTGAACCACACTACAGCAAAGTAAGGCACAATCTTTCATCATCACTGTATATACATTTATCATTGTGTGCCTCACTAGCCTAACTGTACATTCATCTCACACCCATTTCCTTTCTATTTCCAGGTAAATCTTCGTCTGCCTCGCTCACCCTGTACGTGTCCACGAAGCTGACCGTCTCCATCTCGTACTTCGTGTTCCCTCTGTGGTCTGCCGAGATCCTGCCCCCGGGGCCGAGGGAGACGGCCCTGGTCCTGTCCGAAATCCTCAACCTCGCCTGCCCTGTCTTCCTACCTCTGCTCATCTATCAGGTAAAACAACTTTTTTGTTTGTCATAGAGTAAATTTCACAAAAGCAGAGGCCGATCATTATAAAAAGCATGCCTTACACTGTTGAGAATTTTGTGCTTGGCTTCACCGTAGTAATGGTTCCCAGGAGCTGCAGGGACTGGGGAGCCCAGTCGGTTATGGCATTCGCCTTGCATGCGGAAGGTCCCACGTTCGGATCCGTGGGTCGCCAAAATTACTTCCTACCTATAAATGGCCAGTCTAAAAAAGTCTAGTTAGCCAAAAATAGTTTTATAAAAGTGCACGTTAAATAATCAAAATCAATCACGTTAATCTCAAAAATTCCAACACTACGTACGATGTCACCCTTAACAGTTTGCGTTGGGTGCCTACTCAGGTGCCGGCTCGTCACTTTTGGTTCTAAATCACGACTTCCATAGCCAATAGCTATCGTGTAGCTATAGTAAAACGATAATTTTAAACTAATCTAATCTAACCTAGGAGCTGCAACGGCTGTGTGATGAAATGGTTCACCATATGTTCAGTATTCGGTTCCACAATTTTTTCAGGCTTTGGAAACAAAAACCTGAAGAATGCTGCCAACCGAATAAAGCAAATATGGTAGACATTTTACCACACCTTTGTTGCTACAAAGAACCAATTTTTTAATAAAACAAAGATTCAAACTCTTAAGAGCAATGTGAAGGTAGGGCTTAACCTGATAATCTTAATGAGGATTTGAAAACTGACCCAGGCAGTCTATTTTAGGAAAAGCATCCGCTAATCCAGTGCACGTGTTTAGCACATAATAATATAGCTAACAATTCAGGCAGTTTAGGGGGTAATTACAATGAAGAGAAGTAATAGCCTTAGGAGAGCCCTACCCTTAGCTTTAGGAGAAAAAATAGGATGTGCTAATACTAATTTTCAGAAAAGTATGTATTTAGTTACTTTTTTTTATTTACTAGCACTAAGTCCATAACAGTTTGATATTCTATTTTTAAAAAATGTCACCACCTAGTCAGTAAATGTTAGGAATGTATGGAAATTGGTTATATTTCAGTCAGCGACATTGCGAGAGGTTAATATATACTACCTGGTTTACTTGCGATTAAAACTTATAATTTACCTTGTAAACCAGTTAATTCCTCAATATTAAACAATCTCATTATGTACTTAAGATTAATTAGTATTTATTTTAATGTAAATTAGTTTTATTATTGAATTGTGGATAGTTACATCTCTAAAATTTAAAAGAAGTAGCAATACGACCATAATGACAGCTTTAGAAATTTATATATCTCAGATGCAATGCGTTTCCTTAGTTAGATAATATTTATTCGATTCCAAATAAAATACTAAGTTACTAAGCTATCCGTTATAACCATTATCTATCACCATATTTCATAAACTATTTGAAATTCCAATTATTTAATAATTTTCTCGTTGTTTAAAAGCAAGCAATAACTAATGATAAATGATAGGGAAACTTTCTAGTTCTTAATGAATTGTTGACAAAGCTGTTTAATCATCTTTATTAACCAAGAGAAATCTCCAAAACATTTCGTCTTCACTTTAAATTGGCGTTAATAATGTATGTGTAATGAATAATTCACTTAAACTAATTTTAAAGCATTTACTCTGTTTAAATTACCATAAAAAGGAATCTTGGCTGTTAAAGGTATCGGCATCTTTAATCTTCTCGCTAACTTCTTATCGTGTGCCTTTAATTAAAGCTTTGATTTTCATTGACAAAATTCGGAATAGATTAGGTTCTCAATTTACCATGGTTTATTTACATTTATTTAAACGGAATAAAAGTAATGGATTTAAATGATTTCAATTTATAATAAATTACTGCAGCTACGTTGTGAGTTTACCTATGATTTATATACTTTTGATCTGTAGTATTAACGGTATAAATTTAAATACTTTATGCTTTTCTGATTAGCTCTGAGCTTTACTATTCCACCGCTTACCACCCCCGTATTGCGTAAATTAATCCACCTAAAAGTAAATAGCAGCATAACTTACCACCCCTCTTTATCAAAAGGTATCATTCAAATTAAATTATTTACAATCCGCATGAAAACACGAATTGGCAACTGTGTCAAAAGTTAATTTAGTTAATGTTCAATACAAAATTGCTTAGTTTTTTTTCCTGTTCCAAAACGATTAGCTGCTGTTCTTATTCGATTACTATAGAATATTTGCGACATTGTGGTCGTATATTCGGAAATTTAACTTTAAAAATTAATTTAAAAACCAGTTCACATAATGTATCATTAATCGATTTTTGTTTTCATTCATTTGTTCTAACAGGGCCGCACTCATCCCCTATTACCTATGACTCTCCTGGGCCTTCTTCACGTCATCGGGGGCCTGGCATCGCTGCTGCTGCCGGAAACACGTCTGGTGAGCTTCCTCGACCAGCCGGTGGTGGCGCCACCGACACAACATTGGACGGAGCACAACTGCGCACACTGCCACGCTTCGCCCAAGTGAGTTCAAAGAGTTATCTTCCTTTGTCTTGCATGAATGTTAATTAATTAAGAAAGTAGGCGAGGAAACTTTTCATGTGAATTAAACTTACTACTGCTTTAGTGTATCTCAATACGCAAAATAAGACAAATGAAGACTTTAGAAACCAAACAGTTTATAAAGGACAAATTAAGACACAAGAATTAGAAATTTGAATTACAACGCTTTTATTCGGTACAAAACACATTAATGGTAATCAAAAATTGTATTTAAGGAATAAAAGTTGACAGTATAAACAAACGTATAACCCTTTAATACAGAGCTGTTACGATCGTGCGGGTATAAAAGAGAATGTTCAAGCTAAAACAAAATATCGATACCAAAGAAGATGACTTGTATCAATCGTTATTGTATTAAAAATGACGTGGTTCTTGAGGAGGTGCTAGCACTGATGCTGTTTAAAGCAACTTTTCGATAAAAATTTTCTTCATCTGGTTACATTTTACTTTTGATCTGGTTACATTTTTTAAATTACATACCTTATTTTTTCGTATATTTTCAATAACATAATTTTACCAAGAAAACTCAGTTCATGAAGCTATATCGGATCAATATAGATCATACATGACATGTTGTCGAAGTGCAATCTCTGTACTTCCGATACGTCAACATGGCAACAAAGTTTTTGACAATAAAACAACAATATTCAAAAGTAAATTTTATTTCACACTTCATTTGAAAAAAAACTAGAGAGTGATTATTGACAAATACCGAGAGTGATAGATTTTTCATGTGGATATGTATCGCCTACTGTAAACTTCGCCTAAATGAATCGTCCTGAGACAAAGCATATATATGATCATCATACTAATAATCCAAGACCCTTGGCTCGTTTTTTGCTAATTTTGAGCCATATCTTAATGAATGGAATTTTAAGACCGAGAAATCGATTAAAATAAAAATTCAATCAATTTTTAGTTTTTCTTAATTTATAAGTCGAGTGATTTTATTACTCAAACCTGTTTTTTTTTCTATTTAATCCCATGTTTTTTTTTCTAACCCAGGCGTTTAAGAATAGGTTTGTTTAAATTTTTTCGAGTTATTACATCGGAAAAGAGTACGAAGTAAAAACACATCAAAAACTTATGCTCTGCTTAGTTAGTCAATATTGAGAGAACTAGTTTCATTGAACAAACTGTAAAGAACTTATTTTAAGGTACAAACATTTTTATCTACCTTTGAATAGAGCGTTGGAAGCCAATTGTAAAAAAAAATACGTTTTATCACAGTTGAGGGTTTTCGAGAAATAAAATAAAAGGGCAAAAGGACTGTATTGACTTTTAATTTCAAGCTGTTTCCAAGTATATTATTTCAAGTAGAAGTTAAGGCCGATTCAATAAAAAATAATCGGTAGAACTTTTTTATATAGAATAAATAAGATTTAAAAAAAGATAAGGTGTTATACAATGGACATTTTTTATTGTTTAACAATTCTAAAGCCTCTTTTAGTAGCTTCACGAGTTTTTATATGATTCACAAACATCAAAGATTTCATTGACTGAAAAAATGAATGCTGTATTCAACTCTCCCTTCCCCTGCCGTCCCCCCCCCCCCCTTCTTTCAAAAAAATATCCAACATTGATAATTTTAAATATTTTTTTTTATTGACAAAAATTAATAGCTTTGCATTCCATCACCATGTAGCGCTCGCCATCTAAATAGACAGTTTAATTTTTAGTTTTACTTGAAGTTTTTTAATGCAAACATAAAAGCCGCTCCATAGCTTATTGAAATACATTATTTAAAGTTTTAGTTGGATTTTAGTCACAAATATTTATCATTTGTTAAAATGTAAAACTAGTGTATTTTTGAAAAATTTAGTTAAGTAATGTTTTTTAAGATCCACCAATGAGATCATTATTTACAAAGGTAAACATTATTACTTTGTATAAATGTGTTTGAAAGGTTTAAAACTTTATTCCTTGATAGCTCTAGAATGAAAAAAAATCATTAACGCCAAAAAGTCTGTTTCACTTAAGAGTTTCGATCAGTGGAGTTTGAAATATGATATTTAAAATTATAATTAAAATTTGGCATACAAAATAAATATTTAAACGCGCATAATTGTGTTGTAAACAATAGACTGTTTCGCAAATAAATAAAAGCAAAAATTTTTATTTTTTAAAGTTTAAACACAGAAAATATTTCATTACACTGCCGCATTATTTAATTCATTCTTGCAAATCCTGATTTTGGAAAAGTTTTTGGAGGTATTTTAAGGCATAATCAGAAACCGTGCGGAAGGGACCTTGCAATACAATGTAATATTTCACAAATTTTAATTTGTAACTGTAATATTTTATTACTGTAAACACATAACTCGTTTTCTTTATCTGTCAGTTCAAAACATGTTGTATAACATATTAATTATCATATAATTACAAAACAGACCATGGTATAATAATATTAATTTATTTTTTAAAATATAAAAAGTTACTACTATAAAGAGTTGGCGGGCGTTTACCAATATCCTAGACATAAAAAATAACTACCGGAATTACTCGGTTTGCTGTCAAACATACTGTATAAGAAATACTTATATTAATAGATAAAGTAGTGTTCCATAAACCCCGATAATACTCTTCACTCAATTTGCTTCATAGAAATGTCACTTCTGAAATCAGAAATGGAAGAAAATATCTGACATAGATGACAAATAAATCCAAGAAACACGTGTGTAGAATCTAAAGATTCTACTTCGTATATCCAGAATTATTCATTTGAAGCGCTTATTGCGCAAATAAGTTCGTCTGTTTATTCTCTTCTCTGAGGATTTCGTTTGCTTTTATCAACGGATTGAAATGAAAGTTATAGTAAATAAGTGGATTTCAAAGTAAAATATGTTGATGAGATCATAAAGTTTTATTAAAGATTTGCCTTTGACGATTCAAAATTTTGCTGTGTGCTTAAGAAGACAGTCAGGTTTATTACGGAAATATATCACTTTTGTTTAAGTAAATGACAAAGTCTGTCTTGAACATAAATATTTTTATAGAAGAAAATTGTGTTTCTAGTTAGATATATTAAAAGGCTATTTTCAGTCAATATAAATCATACTTAAATATATCTTATTTCATAGTTAGTACTAGCTTCGAAAATGAAGAATAAACTGAAAACAACTGAAAACAAAAACCATTTTCACCAACTTGTTAAGTGCCATCATCATAAGTATGTTTTGTGTATTCAAATTATGTTAACAAATGAACAATAAATTTCCTCTATCCATTCAGTTGACATAATATGCATAAAAATTACGTAGCACTTAATTACAGTTATTAAGTTAACTGCATTAAGATAACTCGATAATTTTAGCTTTCAAGCCTACCATAAAAAGTCATTCAATAAAGGTAGGGCCTTTTTTCATTAACCTACCATTTCCTTCTAAATAATTATACCTTTTATATTATTTGTGCCGAAAATAGATTCCTCCTTTCCATATAATTTACCAACACCACCTCCATAAGCAACAAATCGCTACGATGCAATGGTGTGGTAAAAGTGCAACCGATATATTTGCCAAAAAATATTAGTTTTCATCACTCTTAAAAGTTGTTTAAGCTTATGTGCCCCGATGGTACATATAAGTCCTACTTAAAAAGCAGCTAATTTACCTTAGATTAAAGTTAAGTAAAAAATGGTAATTACTTGTAAGAGAAAATTTGATTCGTCATATGTGTATTTGTGTAACTTGGGGTAAGCTTTTCTTAAAGTAAATTAAAATCTCCATTTAAGTATTTGGATAAATATAGTTTTTTTTTTAATAATACGTACCTTTTTCTAAATAAAAACGAATTCTTATCACAAAAAAGTATATTATTAACTATTATATTCAAAAAGTATATTAACAACTATTGATGCTTGCTTATTTAATATTATAAGGCGATTGAAAATTAACTCCAAAAGTTTCTCAAACTCAAGTACATCATTTGTAAAGGAAATTTATAGTTTGGGCTTTAGAAAGAAGGCAAGAGACTTATAAACAGACGTACCTCTTAAACGTTATGAAAAATTTAACTTTTGAAGTTGAAATTCTGAATATGAAGCAAAAAATTAGCTAGAAATATCTGAAGCTAAAACAACACATCCTTAGGCTCCATTAAATTCCTTTTTTAAACTCATCTAACACAAAAAGTAAGAAAGTTGTCGGTTACAACTTTGTGGAACTACAAGCAAATTGTTCGCAATGTGTCCACACTGTTGTTGCCATGGTTGTAAATGGTTCGAGGTCTCCCTTAAAACGCTATTCCAAGCAGATAAACGACTGCATAGAACCAGATTGGTTTATTGTAGGCGTTCCCCAAAACCATCTCAGGCTCAACTTTGGAACATTGGAATTCCACTAGGGCCTTTCTTTCCTGGAAATCGATTCACTTTGCCATGCTAAAAAGTTCTGAACGAAAATTAATCGATACACAATACAAAAAAAAAAGCATCGCCGATATGGTCTAATGCCAGATAATTTTATGTTGTTAACCATTTTGCAGTAATTTCATGTATTATATTTAACGATGGTTTCGTTCAATGGAAGACAATAAAATGTAGATTTTGACTTCAAACTTTAATTTGTTTTGTGTATAAACAATAACTTAACAGATACACACACACACGGTTAAAATACTAAGTTTGGGGTTCTCTTCATAATAAAATTGTATAATGACTTTGCAAGATTACTTTAAATTTGCAAGAAATCTTGTACATAATTTAAATTTTCTTTTTATGAGATCAACATATTATTTCGTAAATTATTTAATATAAAACTATTGAAATTTTGTGCTCAATCACAAAAATAAAATCACAATCTGTTCTATTTTAGTATTAAATTATTTATATATTCTGAGTTACAATATTACTAAACAAATTTGAGATATTAATAATATCAAATCGTAAAACTTAAAAATATTGATTTATGATTTTTAATGAACTTTCATAAAATTAGATTTTTTTTAATTTAGACCCAACTTTTTTACATTCATTCGAACTTAAGTTTCCATGCAAGCGATTCATTACGTCATCCTTTGAATCATAAATCTGTAAGTATTCGAAGGGCCGATGACCTAAATTTCGAAACTTTACATTTGCCTCTTTTCTGAGTTACAGAAATCCAACAACCAAAGAGGTCGTGCATCAAATCTAACCCAATTCCTTTTCCATTCAGACCTTCCCAACCCACAGATCGAATCACTTTATACTGGTGAAAAAAGGAGTTATTTTGTCATACATATATATGAGAGGGGTGTACCTGAGACATGCGAGTGCACCGTTGACAAATGTTTATCGAATCCTCAAAGAAACTCGCAGCTGTTTCTTATACTGCCCACTCAAACTCTTTTCATTGCCTGCGTCAACAGCTAGATATTGCGATAGAGGGTTATGTGCCGGTTCCAACTCAAGAAACTGTGAGGAGACTGCATTGACCGATTTTGTTTTATGAAAATTCAGTTAGGCATCAATTATTGCATTAAAAGTTGTTGTTTTTTGCCTAATACAAAGTACAATATCGTTGGTTAATTGAGAAAATTCATAAATGTAAAAAACCCATGAATCAAAAACTGGATTCCCATAATTCAAACACGAGGATTCTGTTAACCCCCCATTATTTTCGAAAACCACAATTGCACACCATTTCATATTCGTGGTTTTGTTAGGAACATATATATTCCGGCTTGTGGGCTTGATCAGAGACCCGCTTAAAGCCTTCTTCAAGTAAGACAGACACAGAAAAAGTTTTACTGTCACAGAGAAAGAAAGTATACCCAGGGGGAAGGCGGGAATCGAACCCGCACCCGTTACAGCTTGCAGACTGTTGGCCTGCGATGCTAACATCTCGGCCATCCTGGCCCCTGGTTTTGTGATTTGACCTACGAAAATATACTTAAAACTTTGTTACTTTTTGTTAATTCATAGTTTGTAGTCTTTTACCATATTACTTAAACCTAACATATTAAAATTCGATTTATCTCATATCTTCTAAATTGTCTCTGATATTACCTGAAAAAACAGGAATTTCTCCTGAGCTGTCCTAAAACGCATTACTGAAGTTAACCAAGCTGAAGCAACCAAATCAATATGTGCATTTTTTTTATTTCCTTGTTTGAGTTTATGCCAGCTAACGTTCATTTTGCGAGCGAGTATAAGCATGTATCTGATACATTTGGCATTTCCTAGTTCCCCGACTATATCCGCAATAATTTTTTTTGGTAAGATGCACGCTATTTTGTCATTTAAAAAGTATGTGGCCTACAGTAAAGTCAATGTATCGAAAATGCTGTGAGATAATGATAAAACATTTCAACTTATCTTATCAAATACTTCACTCCATCTTATGATGAAATTTCCCAGAAATTTCTTGAACAGACGGGAAGGCGCCAAATTTACATCAAATAAGCAATCCTAATCGTATTATAATCAAATATTATGTCCAATACTACAACTTACTTATACTTAACAACAATACTTCTCTCGGTAGAATAAAATGTGACTTTCAGTAGATGATGGTATTTTGCTCTTTGATTCAACTAAAAACTTTGGTTTTTTCGGACATTTTCAACCTGTACACTCACATTACATTACATAAATATTAACATATAGCGATTAAGTATTAATTGGTTGGTGGGTAGACGTATATTTTCAGGCTTGTGTGCTTGGTCAGAGACGCGCTTATAAACCTTCCTCAAGTAAGACAGACACAACACGCACACATACGCTACAGATTCTGTCATCTATCGCGCGCCCCCTCCACACAATTTAGACATGTCGCTCTAAGGGAGGATTGAGTATTTACAAAGATTATATCGAAGCGAAGCGTGTCAATCGTGGAGCACATAACAATTGCTATGCTTAAAAAAAACCAAGGCTCAATCAGTGACTTCGTCCATAATTTTCTGACTTATAAAGTGTATGGGCAGGGTAGTTGTTTTAGAGACGATATGATAATTCCTGATAAACTCACTCCCTTTAAAGATTTAAAGCATCATCTATCTGATATTTCAGTCGTAACTATTTCCTCTTTATTACAATTTATATTTATTTTTTAAATAATTGGAGTAGACCAAAAAAAACCTAAAATGTACTGCACCATGACTAAACAATTATGCGCTGATAACCTAGTTAAAGACTGATAAAGTCTGTTATTTATTCTTTTTTACAATTTCTATTTAATTTTTTAGAAATAATTGAAGTAGAACAACAAACCCCTCAAATGTACTGCACCATGACTAAACAATTATAGTCTGATAACCTAGTTAAATACTGATAAAGTCTGTTATTCCCTCTTTGTTACAATTTATATATAATTTTTTAGAAATAATTGGAGTAGAAAAACAAACCTCTCAAATGTACCGCACCGTGACTAAGCAATTATAGTCTGATAACCTAGTTATATACTGATAAAGTCTGTTATTAAATAAAGTGACCGAACAAAGAAAAGAAATCTCTACCCCCTAGTACCTCTAAACAATTCCTCATGTGACTGATCTTTGATCATGTCCGTAGGACCCAGAGTTAGTATCGGCATCTTGGCGGTGCCGGAGGCGACGAAGACTGGTCATTCCGCAACTACACTACCCCCACCGCCAACCCCTTTATCCGAATTTGGATTGACAGATTCTCATGTTTTCTATATGACGTCCTCTAGGGTTGGTGTTCGAAAAGGAATAAAATAAGTCAGCAGTATATTGCGTATATGGAGTTGAAATGTGTTCGATTGTGTGGAGTTTTGTTTGTCATATATTGAGAAAAGTTGTATAAATTCTACAAAAAAGTTTCCTGTTGTGAATATATCAATGTCAAAAAGTTATATTGTAATATTCTGTAGTTTTAGGGTAAGGAATCACTTCTTGATATTTAGTCATTGATAATGTGGGCTATAAAGTTTTATAATGTAGTTTTGATGATGCTGGTTACAATGCCAGAAGTTATTTACATTTTTACAGAATCCCTAATTTGTAAAAGTTTACAATTGATGTAATACTTATGTATTGACTGTCCTGGTAGTAACATCGAAATGTCATTCCTCCACAGAATGTTCCAACTGAAATTTTCAGGATTTGGATTGACGTATTATTATGTTTTCTATATGACTTCCTCTGGAGTGGTATTTTCAAAAGAAAGGATTTGAAATAAGTTGCCACTGCATTGAGAGACATATATGAAATGTCTTTGTTACAGAGTTTTCTTTGTCATATGGAGTTCCATGTAGAGAGAAAAAGTTTTTTGTGTGTATTGAGTAAATGTCAAACTAGTGATTGCACAAAAAATATTTCGTAACTTAGTTTATTCCAAACGTTAGAGTTGAAATCAAATGTGTTGGGGTTTTATTTTAGTAGTTGGTAAGGAAGTAAAAATGACGTGCATATTTATGCTACACATTAATTATAAATAATTTCAGTATCTTGTTTATAAATATCATTTAGTGTTTGATTATTTTCTGTTTAGATTTGAATTTTCTAGTGAATTGACAATGTGGGATTTAAAGTGGCATATAAGGAATTGTACTTCACGTTCTAATAATACTAATTTTAAATTTAAATAATGTTTTCGTAAATTTATCAAATCAGTACAGCAACTCATTCTGACACATTCTTTCAATACAAATAACTCTTCCGTTTAACTATACATTATATTAAAAGCTAATTTTTTAAAAGAAAAGAAAAGCAGTAGAAGAATTATAGTCACTAGGACTGACTAGGATCGGTGTCCTCATTTTGCACAGTTTTCATTTTGTATTTTCCGTATTTTGATTAACAGATATATTTAGGTTTTCATGTTAAATCAACTACGATATATTAAAAAAACGAAAAACATCGCCGTTAATGCACTGAAAACTGTGTTTAAAAATACAAAAAACGGTGTATATCCGTTTATTATGTTCTCACGAAACGAATCCATTTTAATGTTTTTTACGTGGCTTAAATGTTTTATTTATCTACCTGTGTTGGTTAGTAGATTCATTTAGTTTCTTTCAAAAAATATACTGGTTCCCAATTTAAATTTTAATTCTAAACTATCTCTTGTTTATCCTTTAAAAGGATTTTCTTCAAAACTAATAATAAAAAGTCAATTTAAAAAACTTCAGTATTGAGAACTAACTACACCAGTACGAAAATGGATAACATTATTAAAAAATTCGTGATTTTTTGAACTTTTCCTAAAGTTAAGTTAAGAGTAAATTAAATTTCTAAAATTCGTTTAACTAAAGGTCTAGTGGAACATTTCAAAAACAGCAAATTTCACGGTATTGGAAGCAATTTCGAAATATATATGGTGGAGAATATTTGAAAATATTATAAATAAGAGTATTCAAAGGTACTTATGTCGCTTCAAATAACAGAAAAAAGTTTATCGTTAAAAAATAGCTTTTTCAAAGTATATTTGTTTTGCTTTTATAAAAGATTTTATATTAAATCGTAACTAACGATAATATATTTTATTTCAGTTGTACACCCAGAAAAGGCATTAGAAACACTAATCCAATTCCAGAGTCTCCAATATTCAGGTATTCTCAAATTTATTTTTATTTTTCAATTCATTTATAGTTCTATTATTAAATATATGGCATATTTTATTTATTGCCACTAGTTTTAATTTATCTGCCTATTACTGAAACAAAAACTTATTCAAATGGTTTTTCTAAAGAATTGTGTATTATATTTTGCTTAAAATAATTGTGAACTAAAATATTAGAACTAGAACAAAACGATATTAAGATGGGTTAGCAAAACATATAACATTTACTTTGCTTTCTATTCTTTCCACTCATATATATTGTGGGACATCCTCTTCTCTTAGATATCAATATAGCTTTTTCCTCTCATTTCTCAGACATAGCTGGTAATGTAACCAATAAATTAACGGTCACCGCATTTTTATTTATTTCCAATTTACCCATGTTAATAATCAATACGTTCTCACATTCTAATTTTACATACAGTGTTTCAGTTTGACCATCTAGTGAAGCAGAGTAAAATTGTAGGGGTTGACAATGACAAATGACAATGAATGCGCCCTCTACAAGGGAGGAGCATAGGCTTTATATCCCGTTACCCTACTATCCAGAAGTAGCACAGTCACAGGAGACACACAAAGAAAGGATGACACAAACACATAGACAAATAATAACATTTATTGACAAACACAAACATCCATGGGTTACCGGGATTCGATCCCGAACCCAAAAGCTCCAAAGGCTAGCTCCCTAACCGTTGTGCTGCTGGGTCGGCATTGTAGAGCTTTTGTAATGAATTATTGGTTAAGTTACTTCAATACTGAATACACGCTGAGTGCAACATTTTGTAAGTACTTAAGTGGTGTTGCACGCTATGCACTCATACAAAGCCTTTATTGAATTTCAATACCAAAAAATTGAGTTTTTCCCTGTTATAGTTATGTTGAAAATATACAAATATAGATTTGGGATCACAAATAATAATGCGTGATCAGCGCAAGCCAAACATGATGTTGAAAGCGCAGCATGTATTTTCCTGTAATGTAATTATGCATCTGCTCTTTAATAATTCAGATAAAAAGCTATTATAAAGATTAAAAATATAGATAGATATATTACGGTATTTTAAAATGTCGTTAGAATTTGTTATACAATTTTTAGAAATACAGTTTACCGTTCTTTTGTCAATCCCATGAATATGATAATCGTCTCTTGTCACGATCGTCGTTTGTGTTAGAACAACACAAATATGTGTTCGTATATCATCAACCCATTAATTTTGAAGCTAAACCTTAATTTAATGTTGCCATTTTTACGCAATACTTGTAGTCTACTTGTGCTCTATGAACACACGTTTTCTATGAACAAAATGCACACGTGTTCAATTCTAATCCAATTCCAGAGTCTCCAATATTCAGGTATTCTAAAAATTATTTTTTTTAATTCATTTATAGTTCGATTTTAATTTATAATAGAACTATTCTAAAAATGGGCTTGTAGGAGAAGAGCACCTTATTGGAAACATGTATAAAGATCTTTTAAATATATATCCCCCAAAAAAATTATTGAAAAGCATTTATAACTGCGACATGCTGTTTTAAAAGGTACTTCTTCTTAGGTTAATGGAGCATTGAGTGGACCACCTTCCCTTCAAAAAATAACACTAATGTTTCTATAAATATAATCAATGAAATGTCCGCAAAAAATCTAATTATATGATTTTTAATACGTACTTTGGGAGACCACAAGATAGATATGATCAGCCCTAACTATTTTAAACGCACCCACAACGAGTTCAATGCGATATAACAGTTTGTCTAACATGAACAACATATTGCAATCAGTGTGCATCTACCCTCGATCGTTTTACAAATAAACAAAGAAATCTATCTTGTTATCTTGGAAGATTTACACTTCTCTGACACTGTGAAACCTCTTACAAGGACGCCAATAAAGCTTTTACGTCTCAGATAACAGCTCTAGTAGGCTGTGTTCAAAATGTCCCAAAGCCCTCCCCAATATAGCACTACTTGTTTCTATACAAACAATGAAAACTGAACAAAAAGTGAAAATTTTAAAATTAAAACTATTTTAAGCACACGCATATGAATCGCAACACGATATAGCATTTTGTTTCACATCAACCAAATATTGCATCTAGCCTCTATCGTTATACACATAAACAAAGAAAGCTGTCTTGCTTTCTTGGAGAGAAGACTTACTCTTCTCTGACGTTGAGAAACCTCTTACTTGTTTCTATACAAACAATGAAAACTGAACAAAAAGTGAAAAATATCTAAATTAAAAACTATTTTAAGCACACGCATACTAATCGCAACACGATATAACATTTCGTTTTACATCAACCAAATATTGAATCTAGCCTCTATCGTTGTACAAATAAACAAAGAAAGAGGTCTTGCTTTCTTAGAGAAGACTTACTCTTCTCTGACTTGAGAAACCTCTTACAAGGACACCAATAAAGCTTTTTCGTCTCAGATAATAGCTCTAGCCAGCCGTGCACTAAATTAATCTTCGTCCCTTCAAACCCGACCGCATTCTCATTAATTTCTGGCTAACCACTGCTAATAATCGGGACGTCTCCACCTCGTAAGTCATTACACGGCGAGCCTCATTCTGTTTTATGGAGCTAATCTCCGAAGCTCTTAATAAAATAAAGATCCATCAAATTGTTAGGGCAGGTATGGCTCGGAAGGCTGAAGATGAGTTAGTAAAAATATGGTGTCCGCTTTTTTTTGTTGGGTAAAAAAATTGGAGATATTTTAAGAGATGATTGGATGTTTAATAGGATTTTTTGTGATTTTTAATCGTATATGGTAAATAGTGTCTGCTTTTGTTAAAGATATGAAACAGGCGAGAAATGTTCAAAAGTAGGTATCCAATATTACTGAGAAACCAAATTTCTAAGTTTCTTTGTAAATATGTTTTCTTTTAGAACAATTAGTATAAATAAAAACCAAAAAATGGAGCCTATAAATATTTAAGATTGAAATTATGTTATTATTAGGGATTTAAAAACTTTTCCCATGCTTACAATTCCAATTGTTAAGTCAATGAGGATGTTTTTAGTTCACTTTTTTAATTATTTTAAATAAGTTTTACCATAATTAAAATTCCAGAAATTGTTCCTTTGGATACTAGATAATACTTTTACATTTTGATCTGCTAGACTTTTAAAAAAATATATAATTGAAAATGTATTTTTAGTCAACTAATTTGAAAGGAAATGTGTATATTAAGGTAGGCGAATACCCATATTTTAAAATTTTTACTATTACTTTAATCTTTTCCAAATTTGGAATAGTGATTTCAAATATAATGAACAATGCTTTTCAGGCAATTTTTTTATTTAAATAAAATTGATTTATTTTAAACGTTGTTTTTCACCTAAAAAAGGGGGTTTACGCCAACAGTTCTAGTATAAAAAGTTTTACATTAATTTACCTGAAAATGTTTACAGATGCTATTTCAATATATATCTGTGCCACATGAACCTCTAACATCTGGTGTAAATACATAAATTTTTTTTAATGTCCAAGTGTAAGTTAATCGAAAAAAATCCTTTTTTTTTTTGTGGTTAATTTATGACATTTTTCTTAATAACTTCTTTTCTTGTAATTTGTATGTAACTCTAGAGAGTCATTGCATGCATCAGTTCAAAACAAAGAATTTAACACATAATTAATGTTTATAGGATGAAAATTCAATGTGGTAGACTTGTTAGCGTAAACCTCCTTTTTTAGTGGAAAAACTCTGTTTAAAAAAATAAAGTATATTTAAATTTAAAAAAATGCCTAAATAGTATTATTCATTATAGTTGAAATCAGTATGCCAAATTTGGAAAAGATTAAAGCAATAGTAAAAATTTTAGAATTTTGGGTATTCGCCTACCTTAAGTAAGTTTTAGCATAATTAATTCCAGAAATTATTCCTTTGGATACTAGATTATATATTTACATTTTGATGTGATTGATTTCTGAAAAAATATAATCGAAAATGTAGTTTTAGTCACCTAATTTGAAAGATAATGTGTATATTAATGTTTTTTAATAATTTCATGTTATGTTCCTTTAGCCTGCTTCGATGTCAAGAAAATCAAATGTACTCCGGTCGGGAATCGGCCATGTCTGACTTGAGCAACTCAAGGCAGTTAGAGCGACACCTATCAATGGACGAACTGAAAGTGACTGTTCTCTGATAGAGCATTCTTTCCTTAGGACGAAAAATACTTGAATTGCGACGCTACCATCATTTTAGAATTTCGGGCTTTTTCAGGAGTGAAATATATCTTATTTCTGAGATTTGTGCTTATTAGTTTTTGCAAAAAAAAAAGTACTTAAGATTGTAGAGTTTTTGAGTGAAGCAAATTTTTAAAAGTATCAAATGCATTTACTGCATTTCTGTTATAAAATAAAAAAAAATCATTACATAATTTCTCTTTATTTTTGACTGTTGCTCAGAGTGTCCAGTGAACATTGGTACATAATATCGAAGAGTGTGCGGTAAAATGGCGTATCTGAAAAATGGTACTTTTTGAGTTTAACCCTCTAATGGATACCGTTGCCGTTTGGCAACAAGTAACATAATCCACTTTATTCTACTAAAGTAGAGCTCCCTCTCGTCAAATCTGTGGTAGTTTTTTTTTTCATTTATTACATTCCATTTTAAAGTTTTAGTTAATAATAACCCTCATAGATGAAAGTAGTAAAAGTGTATTCAAAATTAAAGACTGAAGTTATTAACTGTTGTGAAATTACATCATTGGCAGTATTCAAAGTATAATAATACTAGTACTAAAATACAAACAAATCGTTTTGAAAAAATAATTGTAGTTCAAGGGGGTTATTTTAAAATATATTAGTCTCCCCAATCATTCTTACCAAAATTGGAATTTAGTTGGTTTTTGCCGTATGGAATATATTTTATTTTTTTTTTATTTTTTTTTTTCGAAAAAATTTTATGAAAAAAAATTCGTGCATTATAGGGTTAACATAATGCAATATTCTAATTTGGAATATCGTTCGATAGACGTGAATCTTAAAGTAATCGGTGTAACTTGCCAGATACGGAGTTACTGTTAACAATTTTGGTGCAAGATTGCACCGGAACTTTTTAGCTGCTACCACTATTCGGAGCGTTGATTCACAGATTTTGCGGTACATCAAAGTTATGGTTTTTATAGCGGAATCGGTAAATTCACGCTCCAAATGGTGGGTGGCAGCTAAAAAGTTACAGGATTCTGGTGAAATCTTACGCCAAAATATTTAACAGTGTACTCAAGCATTTGCATTTCATTTTTTTCTAGACATTGGTCCGTCTTTTTTCGTGTAAAATACACTTCGGTTTTTAAAGAAATAACAATAACTTTTATAAATAGCAATTTTTAATTGGTATTCTATATTTTTCAGCTGGAAAGGGGAAATAAGTTATAATTATAATAATATTTCGTTTGTAACATGATTCTTTTTTTAATTAAATGCAAATAATTTACAATAATAAACAGCCACATCTTTTTGCCCATTTTCTGGCGTCAGAAGTTTAAAATGCAATCAAAGAGCTGAACTTCTGACAATTTTTGTCGATACGCCATTTTTTCGTTAGTTGTGCGATTACTTGTTTCAACTATTCAGTTCAACAACTATCCTTTCTTCCATATATTTTCTATTTATTGCAAAATGCGTGGAAAAGAAGGATTTTCCGCAGTTACTTAATAGGAGATATGCCACTTTTTAAAGCGGTGTGCACTGTGCATTCAGGTGAAATTTCGATCAATTTAGTTCATATATAATTGTATTTAATTCTACTAAAGAAGCTGTACATGCAGTTGAAACTAAAATTTTTAGGTTATTAAAATGTTGTGTCAATATATACCTTGTATTTGAAATAAAATTTTTTACTCATTAGTAAAATTTTGTTTACCCAGATATTTTTAAATAAAATAAATTTTCTTTTCAAGTTTTCTTATTTTTATATTCAGTTGTAATTATCTTTATGTAATTATTAAAAATTATTAAATATGTATGTTGAAAACTGAAATGTTATTATAAGTGAAAGTTTTGAACACTTAATCTGAACTTAAAACTATTATAAAGTTTAAATTTTGGAATTTAAATTACATAAAAAGGGAATATAACTAAGAATATGATTATTATGGTTCAATTTTATCATATTTTAAAACCTTACTTCGTTCTCTAATGTTAAGTTTTAAAAATATATAAATAATATTGAAAACTTTACGAATAGTATTGAAACTAAAAAAGGTTTTACAAGCTGAGAAAATTGCTTTGAAGTTTCCACACGAAGGAAAAAATAGCTGTATTGTACTAGTTAAGTTTCATATGATAATATTTCTATATTTGAATTTTTATTAATCAAACAGTCGGTAATGGTTTTTAAAATTTCTTTAGAAACTTTTCGTAAAATTCATTCACTTCACTTATACTTTTGAAGTAAATTATTTTGTCCTCCACTATTGATCATATCTCTACAAAAAAAACGAGCTTAGTTAATAAATATAAAAACTCCACTCTTCAAATATTCTAAATTGGAACCGTTTGAAAACATAATCCTGTATCTTGATTTGAACTAGAGTGAAGTTATAATCAGAGTTCAAAAAAGGTTCAGGCCTGAAATACTGCATTTTGATTATTTTTTCTCCAAACTTTAATACACACAAAAAAACAGATACAATACGCTTAAATTGAATTAACGGAATATTTAAGGTTTCTTAGCATTAAGAAAAATAGTAACAGAATAGGTAAATTATTTTTGATTAAAAACTAATATTTGTTTGGTACTTAAAAATTTAATGCGAGTCTTTATCAATATATATGGGTTCGGCTCATGTAATTTAGCTGACCTATTTTACAATTGAGAAGGTTTTGTAAATAAAATTGAAACACAAATGCACTGCCATAATGTAACTAAGTAGATCTATAAATATTGTGCGATATTAGGCCCTAGATTTAATACAAATTGTTGTTATAACCATAATCTTTATATTTTTAAATTAAAAATTAATTAACCACAATGGTTTCATTAAACAAGGTGTTGACTGGAAACAAAGTCATTCTTAATTAATTTGAGACAGTATCATATATTAACGATCATTATTATTATATATTATAGTAAAGTGACTACGGTCTGAACACTGTTTTCATCGCCACCTATTTTAAAAATAATTTAATGTTTTAAGGAACTACTACAAAACAAATAATTAAAGATCATTTAGATAGTTAAAGAATATTCTTAATTTAATTGAAAAATATTCGCTTGGTACATTGATACTAAAAGGCGAGTATGAAAAGGCTCATCGCAATTTCCAAAATATGTGACTAATTTATATGGAAATATATTTTGAAGGTTACTTTCCAAGTAAAAATTTCCGTTGATAAGACCTCACTTTAAATGTGATTCTCAATCTTACATCTAATTTAATAATCACTATCAGCACATTTTTTAAAGGGTAGAAGAAAAGGTTCTATGAAAGGCATAGTTTCCAGTGCGCACTTTGTATTTCTTACTTACTGAAATAACTTTGAACAGTAAATTTTCTCTGATCTAGAAACTACCAATAAAGTTTCAATGAAAACACATTTTTCAATAAAATGGATTATATATAGATTCTCTAATGCTATGTCCACACAACGACAGTAAAAATGACAAGAAATTGCGCGCAGGGAAATACCTATACAAATTGGACAGGCATGTCCGCGCACTCACCTCGTATGGATCAAGTTGCATATACATTTCCATGTGCGCGCAGTTTCTTGTCTTTTTTATTGTCGTAGTGTGGACATAGCATAACGGAAATACAAATATTTTTAAAACATCCTGCTGCATATTTCTTGCTTCCGCATCATCTTTCAATGTTTGCCTCATTTAATTACATTTAAGTTATATTATATGCTGAGTTATATTATAAAATAGTCTATATATAAAGTTATAAAATTTATATTTAAAAAAACTAATACGGTGTTATATTTAACAATATTTTAAGTATTACATTAATCAAAGACGAAGTAATTTGAAATGATAAAATGAAACAGATATGATATAAAAAAAATTCCTATTTCTTACGCAGATCGTTATGAATTATTAAAAGATTTGATCATATTGTAATGTATTATGGAAAAGTTTAAATAAATAACCAAATTATTGCAAGTCAAAAATAAATTAAATAGTTAAGATTTAAAATGCAATTGATTTACTTACTGTACCTTATCTTATTGAAGGAATTTATGTATGTTAAATGATGAAACTTCTACGAAATTGGAATTAATATTGTTCATGATGATGCTGTTTTCAAATTAAAAATGTTACTAATTTTCTGCACCTGAAAACAATCAGTAAAACTTATACTGTTACTTATGATATTATTATTTATGATAAAATTCTATGTATATCATTGTAATTGTATATAATATGTTGAGAAAATGTAGTTGGATATATTTGTATAAAAATCACAGTAAATAAACATATCACAATCAAATAGACAAATGTAAAAGGTAGTTATCTAACCACTTTTTCACTTTTTGGTCGCTCTCACAACTAGTGGAGAGTAAATAAATCGAACATTTTTTAAAAACGAATCTCTATTTGTGTTATTTAACAAATGAAAACACCTTTTTATATATTTATATAAATCCTTATTGATTATTATACATTTTCTTGCCAAATTTTTTTTAATGAAGCAAATATTTTTTCATTAAAGTCAGTATTTTTCTACTTTTTCATAGATAATGTTTTGAAAACAACGGGAATAAAATAATTAATCAAATATAAATTTTTTAAAGGGATTAGTTTTAAATATTTATAAATACTTTAAAATTGAAAATTTATCTGGTTAAATATTCGGTTAAAGGTTTACTGTTAAAGGTTTCGTGTTCATATAATATGTTCCTGTAGGATAACACAAGTAAGCTTTAAATCTTGTTTTATGAACTATCTCAAACAAAATTTTCCTCTATCATTGATCCATTAAAATCTCATTTTAATTGCATAAAATTTAAAAATCATACATTTTACACTCATACATATGCTTCAGATGCTAAGAAAATTAAATGAAACAAGCTCATGAGCAGTGGGTGAAGAGAGAAAACAATCCAATTAATGCTTTCAAGTATGCTGAAATAGGATTACTTAAAAAATATTATATTTTAATTACTTTTTTTGGTAACAGCATTACGAATATTTTCTAGAATGTAAATGAACAATAAATTTCTAAAGAATAGGTATTTTTAGTGAATACTACAGGGTATGGTATGATATGGTATGGTACATTTATATTTAAGCTTGTGTGCTTGTTCATAGAACCGCTTATAAGCTTTCGTCAAGTACACTCTTAAAACAAAAGAGTTTTATCCACTCCAGTTGGAGAAGTGCATTTTCGACACTGGAAAGGAGTGAATATTATCTCAGACTGAGTTAAAATCACTCATTTTTAGTGATCCTGTCGGAGGTTTAACACACAAAGGATCCACTCCAAAAGGAGAAGTGCATTTTTCAGACTGGAGGAGTGAAAATCAATCAGACTGAGTTAAAATCGCTCGTTTGTTTTAAGAGTGTAGGACAGACACAGAAAGAGTTTTTACGAGCACAATAGACACACAAAGAAAGAACAACACAAACACATAGACAAATAATATTAGTTGAAACTTCACTTGTTTCTCTACTTTTCTGTAGAATCATGGAAAAAGTATGTGCTACGACCTTTTTGATTTTTGAAATCAATTTTAACCCTTAAGAATTTATAAGAAAAATCTAAACTTCCTCAAAATAGTTTAATTTATACATTTAAGGCACAAAATTGCAAAAAAAATTCCCTTCTGGAAATGTTGATAGAATATAACAAGTCTACGATATTACTATTTATTGTTATATGAGGCATGAAAGTTCTCCACAATGGCGTATTATACTAAATCTTAAAAAAGTTGTAGAACGTAAATTTAATGCTTTCTCTTTTATTACCTAGAAAATTTAGTGGATGGAACATTTTAGACATAGCTGTTTTATTAATCCCAGGGTTTTAAGAAACACACAATTATAAATTCGTCTAAAGTTTAGTTCAAGTCTCTAAGTTTCTTAAAAGTAAGTAAAGCGATGCACAACACATCATTAACATCTTCCACAATGATCTGAGTCAGGAAAAGCCATCAAGTCTAGAAAGAAAAATCTGTTTCCAGCTCCAGACAATGTTCACATTTTCTTAATTAACTCGGACCCACTTCTAAGTCCTTATCTCTTGTTGTCCCCGCTTCTATCTGCTAAGCAAAATAAACCGAGTTATCCAGCACAGGAAAAGGGATTGCAAACTATAATGAACTCAATAAAAAGGAGAAATATGAATTAAAATTATTTTACGATATTAATGATATTTTAAATGTTTTTATGATTGAAGAATTATAATCAAAAAGATTCTGATAATGCGATAAATTTAGTTCCTACAAAGCCCCACTTTGATTAAAGCACTTTTTACCAAGATTAAGACTAAAATGAGAGCTATATAGTATGTAAAGGTTTGAGTATGTATATGTAATCTTACAATTTCACTACATTCGTGTACCGTTTGTTACATATACCTATAATTAAACTAAAAGCAACAGGTATACTTTTCATGAAACCTTTCATTTAATTTAAAAATATCAGTCGGTGGTAAAAATAATTAATTAATTAAAAAATTATAATATTGGAACAACCTAAATGATCGACATACTGTAATGACGTCACTTTCTTGTATATAATTATTTTTCGTAATGACTTATTTTTGTTGTGCAACTGAACTGAAAACAGTGTGTAAAATTCGGGCGTTCGTTTTGGCGACGCTTTTGTCAGAACTTAAAAAAAAATGTGACTGCTAAACATCTTTGTCGTAAAGCTCCAGAAATTCTACGTGTATATTGTCTGATACTTTTTGTGATTGTCCTGATAAAAGTTCTCGTCCTTAAAGAGAGTTTCAATGCAATTAGTACAATACTTTCAATCTTGTCTATTTAATGATTGACTGGATTTCTAATTAGCCTATTTACACGCATTGATAGTTTTTTTTTTTGTTCACAAAAAATTATTATGTCTGTGAACTGGCCTTATAACAGTGTATCTCTTTAAAAAGTAAGTTTATAGCGGGTTTTTTTTTTTAAATTTTAGAGCATTTTTATTTCAGATAAATGGGAGATTTTGACGGCAAAGAATAAATGGATAACTTTTTTTATAAATTTCCAAGTCCAACTTAAAGATATGATACCCAAGTTTCAAATCAGAAAAAAAGTAGTGTAGTGAAGTGATAAGGGTGAATAGTTTAAAATGGGTATATTTTTATAATTTAACCAACAATGTCAACTTTAGTTTATTTCTAGTTAATCTTCATTTCTACATGGACGGTTATCGTTATATGGATAAATTTAGTCCTAAATCCTCGCTAGCGATCATATTTTATATCAAAGTTATTATACTTTTTATGACCTTCCTTCTAGATGTCATTAATGTTTGAAGCGTGGAGCGTTTATTTAATACTTCTTCGGCATATCAAGTTATCGTTTTATCATAAAATTGGTAAATTCAAGGTCCATATAATGATGACAGCTTGAAAAGTCTAGGATTCCGGTACAATCTTACACCAAAACATTTTTTAAACACTGAATTAAACTTAATATTCAAATGACTAAAAACACACATGCTGTATAGCAGAATGGCACTCTTCAACAACCATATTTCAATTTTAGACCTCTTCATGGCTTAAAAGCCAACTTCTACACTACACATCACATCGTTAAACCACTTCAACAACGATATCTGAAAGAGGAAAATCCCCGTTTCCTACCCTAGACAATGATCACATTTCCTTAACGAACGCAGTTTCTTCTCGGTCCTAATCTCCCATTGTGTCCATTCCTCCCAGCTAAGCGAAATGAACCGAGCTACCCATCACAAGGGGAAAGAGCTGCAAATGATTAATAACAAAGACAACAAAGAAAACAAAGAAGGGGGAGAAGCCTACCAGGTGTAACCGGCGTGCCACTGGCTCTGCTTCTGCCAGGTTTATAAATGATGCAACACTCACAGCAGCTGCTTTGAGTGAAACGCTGAGCTAAGTTTTAGTTCAAGTCTCTATCCCCCTTGAAACCGAGCCACAGGCAGATGGTGTTTATTCTCTTGAAAAAGGAGAGAAAAAGAAAGTTGTATGTTCTTCAAGATAAAAAGGAAAAATACAGGCGTCGTTTTTTTTTTGTAGGATGAAAGTTTTTAGCGTAAATCTGTTTTAGGTGGTTTACGGTTGCACGAAATAACTTCTGGATGGAATACATATTTTTTATGGTATTAAAGTGTTTGGTGTTACTGTCAACAAATTCAAATTAGTATTTTTAATAATAATTTTATAGCTTAACTGTGACAAATAATATGCATATTTTTTATGATATTAAACTACTTGCTGTTACTGTCAACAAAAATCTACGTTTTTGAATTAGCAGTTTGAATAAGAATAATTTTATAGCTAACTGTGACAAATAACAAGATAATTGATGACCAAGTTTAAAAATAATGCAACGCTCATAGCTCGAGCTCTTTGCGTGAAACACTGAGCTAAGTTTTAGTTCAAGTCTCCATCCCCTCTGAAACTGAGCCATGGTCAGATGGTGTTTATTCTTTGGAAAAAGGGGAGAAAAAAGAATGTTCTATGTTCTTTAAGATGAAAAATACTGGTGTCGTTTTTGTAAGAATGAAAGCTTTTAGCGTAAATAATATTTTGGGTAGTCTGGGGTTGCACGGAATAACTTCCGGTTACCATATATATTTGTTATTAAATTTTTTGTTGCAACAGTCAACAAAAGTTTATGATATAAAAATTTATGGGTTTATCTATGTGACAAGATAACTGAAGGGTCAAGTTTGCAAACTTAAATTCTCCAAAGCATAATTATGGTCCGGTCGGTTCATTTTGACTTCGTCCAATTGAAGTTACGATCGACAAAAATAGGTAATAAATGGATAAGACCCTATGTCTTAGTCATACTTTGGATAATGTTAGTTTTGTAAGTAGACTTTTCAATTTGCACTGTATTAAATATGCCTTCGGTTTTTGTTCTTCCAGAACTATATGTAAAGCAAGGCAGTTGATTAAAGTTAATTAGTTTAATTCCTTTCAAGCTTAGTCGCATCGTTCCAATCGGGACAAAACGTTAATAAAAGTTCACGTGATAATTTAAAAATATTTTAAAAAGCTACCTTTTAAGGTTAAATTTAATATTGAATAAGACATTTTTAGAAAAATCTCTATAAAATTTCAAATTGAGCAAACAAGTTAAACTTTCTGCGAACCTTTCCTTCTAGACAAATCTATAAAAAAAATTAAGATTTTCCTAATAGACTATCACTATGCAATATGAGTAATATCCAAGTATTAAAAAAATTATTCCACGAAACTATTTATAACTAAACAAGCATATTCTTAACATATCTCCATAGTCTTAACTTATTACAAGTATACTATGTGGCAAATACAGGAATTCTTCCTGATTGATTATTTCCATTGTACTATGTATCTATCATCAGGAATACCACTCTATCTACAACAGACAAGAGACTACAAGAGAAAAGGCGCAACAAGACCCTTTTACCGCAGTTGCTGACACCATTCCCAGTCTCTTTCAGGGCCGCCCCTAATATGTGTCCGAGCACAAGAAAGACACACACACACTCACACACAAAACCCTTAATAACAAACAGGGCTGTAAACGGAAGTGTTTATTAATGGACACATCTTCCCCTTGCTTTCCCTGCGGGGACGTGAGGAAACTTGAATGTCAATACTACTTTCGAGTCTGATATACAGGCAGGGCCCGTTCTAGGAAATCTCATACTATAGGCACAACCTATTTTGGAGGCCCCTTTAAGGAAATGAACTGATTACGCATGATTTTCAGTAATGATGGTGCTGTATGAAGGTATCAAATTTTTTTGCTGCAATTTTACAGGGTTCCTTAAAGACATTGATCAAAACAATCATGTTAGGTCAATTTCTCCGTCAAAATTTAGCATAAAACAAAGTGGAATATTAGAATTTTGTTAGTTTACTGTATTTTGAGGATTTACAGCGTTTAGCATAATAGAAACTGGAATTTAGGGACCCCTAAAATTTGAGGGCCCCTAGTCCCAGACCTAACAGACCTTATGGAAGAACAGGCCCTGTATACAGGCGAACTCCGATTATCCGAATGATGTTTATCTGAAATCCAATGGTGGCGCACTGTTCCGTATATTCATCCAGCAGTTAACCTAAAATAAAAGTGTTGTGTTTTGATTTCATTAAAAACACTTTCTTAAATACTGTTTGTATCTTTTAATAACCTTCATTGAATAATTGATTAAAATGTTTATTTTTTAGGGTTAGAAGTCCGATTATCCGTATTTTTAGGAATAGGAACCGGTTTCAATTAAATCAGATATTGTGAATTATTTTATGATACTAATTGAAACCTGTATTACACAAGACTGAACTAGGTTTACAACGTGCAAAATTTTTTATCCCTTTCTATTCGCTTTATAATTGCTAGTTTGGACCAGTACAAAATTGGAATCTGAACAATTCATTACTCCAGTTTTGGAGCTTCAGATTGTGAAAATGTAAAAATGAGAGCTCTTAAAACCAGACATTAACTTTATTGATATCATGACATGGTAATAAAATAATAAGCAAAGCTTTTGCTTCAAAACGATTGAGTCTTTGTATCAAATCCTACAACTTTCCAAGCTGGAAATAGAATTGGGAACATAGCTAGCATGTGACTGCTTTATTTTTCTTTAGTTATTTGAGGATAAATTAAATTTAAAGCGCTTGCTGCATTGGCTATTTTGGTCTTCGATCTTATGAAATCAATAACAATACTACTTCAAACCCACTGCAATCTACAGTCAGATCATCACTTAAGCCCACAGGTTCGAGTCCCCCTAATAAGGATATCTCTTCCAGGAATCGAATCAGGGGCTTCTGGGACCGGACCCTGCCTCCGGAACGTGCCGGATTGGACTTGTTAACTCTTCCTCGATTTCTCTTCATTTTCCCCGCCATCTTGTAGATTATTTACCGAACTCGCCAATGAATGGCGCCTATTTTCCAGAGAGACGCCAATTTCGCCGCTGCCACTCATATATAACTGAAGTGGGTACTTATATTAAGTGGGGACTTGTGTGTTGATGAGGAGGGAGATTGGCGCGAATTATGTCGGTAAGGAATTGTGATGGTTAGGATGGTGGATATGAAACTTGAACATATGAAATCACACGTGCTTTTAAGGATTCGTTCTTAATATTTTATATTAATCCATTATTTTAAAGATATATTATTATTTATTTATATATGATACATAATAATTTAACGAGCATTATGAGAAATATTTTTAAGCTGGATAATTTATCAACTTTACATGAATTGTTTAAAGTTCATATCGCAATCGGCTTGTTTTTGATGACTTAAGCTCTTTGAGTTTTCATTTCTGCATATCCTTTAGATCGGTGTTCCGATTGGTTTGCTTTGTTTTCATGTGGTAATGATTCACCAATCGAAGCTAGAGAGAGAATTTATTTTCATCAAGCGTTTATGTTGCTAACCAACGCTTTTACTATGCCCATAGAGCTCTTTTGATAATTCATTACACGTGTATTAAGAAAGTGGCTATTATTTTTTCTTCTAAGTTCGAATTTCTTTTCATAATTAATCTGAGACTCATTTTTAAACTTACTTTTTAACGTTTAACTAAACAAAGACGTCAAAATAAAAAAAAATTATAAATAGTTTGTTCAAAAATTACATGTCCTTGCTTCAAACAAATGTAACAAACGATGTTATCTAAAAATAAAAAAATTCGCCTCTATTGTTAGGGCAAGCATTTTTATTGAATTTTTACTTCGAACTGCAAATTAATTTAGCTTCTGGTTTAATTCTAACATTGTATTACCTTGTCACAAATTGTCTATTATTCCAAAATATATAGTACTATACTTGGTTATATCACACAAATAACATATTCAATTATAAAGCAACTTCGGTCGAAACCAATTCATTAAAGCCAATCGTGTAATGGATAAATTAACTCATATAAATTTTAAAATATTAAAGAAATGCATGAACTTAACATAAACTATTGAAATACTCTAAGACCTTTATATTATCTCAAAAGTTCTCCCCAAGAAACATATTTTCTATTCCATTATAAGACAGTCCATTTTCATTCATAAACCATTCGTTATGTAACCATTACTCTGTTTCAAAGTCTCTGTAAACACGATCTTGTCCAACATCTCAGACAATGCAGTTCCTCTTCTCAGAGGAGTCCTCATTTCCTGTGACAATTTACATAACCAACCCATGTTGGTCGAAGGAAAACTGAGTCCCAAAGCTAAAATAGCTTAAGTCAATTTATGCTGGTTACTCCAAAGATCTAAATAACTGGATATTGTAGTATTAACTTCATTACTTCATTTGACAGTTTTTGTCAATACAAATTTTCGTATTATAAACTACACTCCGTGCCAACCTAACTTGGGTAAAAACAAAGAGTAAAAGGACAGAGGGAAAAGCACGATTGGTCCGTGAGTTGGAAACTCTTGTAAGGTAATATTTACATACAATATGATCTGAATACAACTTAACAAAAATGCACTTTTTATTCTGGTAAAATTGCCAAATTTTCTCAAATAATATTCATATCTGTTAGACCTTAATCGAAATTAACGTTTTAAACATGTTTTCTGGAAGGGTTCACAAATAATTCATGGAACTCTTTCGATGCGCGGGGGAAGGATCTTCTCCATAGCATATTTCTATTTACACAACTTAGGTTGGCAAGGAGTGTAGAATGGTCAAGATTTTCAAAAATAACAAGACCGCAGCAGTTGGTAAGTATCTGACGTTTATTTGCATAAAAATAATGTATCATAAGGGTTAATCACGATTTCTGTAAGAAGAAGTAAATTTAAAGGCATTTGGCATTTGAAAAAAGTTTAGAAGAAAAAAGTGCTTAAAGAACAATAAACTTCAAGAAACCAAAGGAACTTGTTTGTGTGTTGATAGCACACAAAAAGTGTGCGTTTTTAGTGCTTAAAACCTCAAACTAAACTAAATTGCCTCCCGCAATTATTAACTGTTGTTAATTCCCTGCAAAATATATTTTTAAAAAAATTATTGGTTGAAAAAGGATTATCCCAAGAATGCATGTGTAGGATTTTACAACAAAGTGAAGATGTTATAAGAGGTGTAGTAAACCTGCATACTATGAATACAACAATCATATCTGAGTATAAAGCATTTTTTAATTGTTCTGCTAAAACGATACATAATTTGTATTAACGATATTACTATCATTTATTTAACGATTTGTTTCCTAAGTTTATAGTCCGTGTACCTCATCCACGACAGTGCATTAACGATATGCCAATTAATGACATCCCGTCATCTATTTTAAATTAATGTTGGTAATTGAGTATTTAACAATTGATCACCGTAAGTTTTATGTAGCATATAACCTTGATGTTATATGTAGATGAAATCAAATATATTTTTTATTATTCTAGCAAAATACGGCAAGTTGCTAATATATAGCAGCTACCATTCGCTGATGCGCGAATTTCCCAAAAACATTATTATCCAACATTACTATCCCGACCAAGTACTTTAAACTCGTGTACCGAATTTGAAGTCCATGAAGTTGAAGACATGTTTAGTTCGAGATGTAGATATATTTCATACAGACGGAGAAATGCTCGAATCTTTTTTTTCTAGAATTAACACTCTTCAAAACGTGTGAAAAGACTCAAAATCACCACTTATTGATTGCATCGCAATACTTTCTTTATAATATATTTTATTGAAATATAATAATATAATTATAGATAATTGAAAGTAAAAATCTGATCATTTTCATTGTCGGCCTATTTAAGATACAAAGAATTTCTATAAGTTTCAAGTTAAGTTATTTAAGTGTTAAAATGTAATAAAAGTTTTTTTTAAAAAGTACACGAGAGAGATCGCGCACTCTAGAACATGAAATTCCGATGCAATAACCTGAGATCCCGCGTTTTGCAACTTGCATCATTATTGCTCCATGCTACAAAACATGTGCATCGTCTCTCTACAAAGACATTGTGAGTGTTTCAAAATCTTTAGATGTTTTGTGAAGACGTATCATTCGGTGAAACCCATGTAATGAATATGGACATGTAAATTCTGCCCGAGGATAAACTGTTGGATGTGAAATATATTTGATAATTCGGATGGTCACTCAGATATTTCGCTCTTCCGGGCCATTGAAATATGTACGTATATATTACTATGTATCTCTCCACTGGTGAGGATTCATACGCGACCGATCAACTGAAAGGTACCAGTTCATGTTAAGCAAAATTTCGTGTAAAGCGAGTTCACTTTAACGAGGTACAAATTTATTTTGAACCACAAAAAATTATTTACCTTAACAATAATTTGTTTCATATATTTTGAGATCTACCTCCAAGGTTATTCAATTTTAAAAGTTAATATTTTTATAAACATCTTGAACATCTACCCTTTAAAAACATAGTTAAGTAAATTGTACGCATTATTAATTCTAAGTGTTATAAAAGACAAAGAAACTTTTTCAAAAAACTTAACTGCTTTATGTATAACCATTCCTTGAAAAATATTTTATAGCCATTTTTCTACCTTCCAAGAACAAAGAAACTCGTTTAAAATAACATTCCTAAAAAACCTTTTAAGTACCTAATTATTGCTTCTTTACTGTTCTTTAAAAAGCCTCTTTATTTTATGCATTGATCTTAAACGTTTATGTTCATTTATATTTTACGTTTAAGAAGATCACCATAAAAATTTTATGTTTTCGAATTTCCATTAAGCTGTTCTTAAGTGTTTTAAGTATTCATCAGTTTACTGGGCATCATTTCTTTCACAAACATTTAGCGAAAATGTGGCTTAAAAGGTTTCTCTATTATTTTCTTGAAAAGCGGTTGACGTTATGTGTAAAAAAATGTAAAATAATAGCACAAAAGCTTATCTTATTTCTTTTGCGGGCCTTTGCAATGTTTTTTTTGTTACAGTGATACATTGTATTTCCTTTTATTAAGTTTATACTTCATTTGTATCAGAATTACATATATTATTAAACATTTATTTTCTTTCAAGAACTGCTAACTATCTTTATAAAACTTCGATCACGAATTATTCAAAGAACAAATTACAAATTCATTTTGGGCATTACAAATTCATTTTAGGCAATGATCATTGAACATTTTTTGTAAAAATAAATTTAAGTTGTTTATTATTAAAACATAAATATTTATAATAAAGAAACGCAGTACAAAATTTCAAATTTATTTATTCAAAACATATTCCTTTTTGCAGATTGGATACATATTGTCTGCAACTTCAGCTTGCTCATTTTTAATTTCGTCTCTACCAAAAACTAACCTAAGGTTTTTTTTAATTCTACACAAAATTACATTTTGTAACACATTTACAACATTCTACTAAACAAAATATTTTCATATTTTAAGATTAAAAATCAAATATATATATTTTTATTTTTTCTATTTTTAATCTTTTCGTTATTTTTAATAAACATTATAAGTGTTACCAGATAAAAAATTTCGTAGTTTGAAATTTAAATACAAAAAAAGTTAAAACCTTTTTTAAAAAATTATTATGTGCTTTTTAAAAATTAATGTTAATTATATTATCATCAAAGAAGGTTTTTACTCAACGTTATCAATAAAAAAAGTAATTTAATTGTAAAAATCAATTTCAATAACGTAAAGTAAAAATTAAAAAAAAAGTTTTTGCACAAGGCTCTACATTAAAACACTTATTACTCATATCAATACCTGCGAAAGATAGCATCAACAATGTAATGTAACAATACAGCAATGAATGCAGACTTGACTGTTAATAACAAAACAGTTACAATAATAAAAACGAAAACTATTGTTTTAAAAAGAATTTAATTCGTAACAATGCATCTATTTTTACCATTGGACCTCTTACATTATTTCATTTTCCCCGAATGTGTTTCATGAAGATGTGATACTTGAGTTCTCTGTGGTTAATATTTTATCACGTATCATAAGAATATTTATTGAAACTTGAAATTCTATTTATATTCAGGCAAATTAAAATTACTTTTTATAGATTTGCACTAATTTTTTAGTGCCTAATTAATCGTACATGGAAGACTGAAAAGAGGATTGATTTGCTGTTATTGGTGAAAACGCAACTTTGTTATCATATGAAATGGTAAAGGTAAATATTATTAATTTTAAAACTGTAATATGAAGCATTTTATTAGAAGTTTAATTGGAATAATTAATTTTTCTTACAAATAACATTGAACTGCAAGTTAACTAAAACAATTCAACCCGATTTATATATAAACATGCCTTAATTATCATAAGGTTTGAAACTGAAAGATCTTACAAGCTTTAAGTAATATTTAATTTAAATTTTAAATATTTATAATGAATATATTAAAATACATAAATTGTAAATAATAGTATATTGTTGTAAAAATATCTTCAGTTTTCATGTTCTTATTTCAACTTTTCTATAACATAAGTAAATCATTGTTAATCAACTTGACAAAAAAAATCGATTTGTTTTCGGAAAATCACATCACTCTTTTTATTTAGAGTTTTGCCATAACATATTTACTAAAACTATTTCTGATAATCGAATTTACTATAAAGATACAACTGGCTGTCCATGTTAGTTGATGCTTTTTTTTAAATATACACACTTCACAAAAGTTTAAATTATATTTAGATATGAACTTCCATGATTCCATGGTTATAAGGTGCAAGTTTGAAACTTGTCTTTCGATACCATTTTGTAAATAGATCCATTAAGCTTTACTGTCAGTTTACGATGTTCCCACACTGTCCTCACTTTTTCAAAAATTCTTTTAAAAATGTAAACTGTCGAATTTATTGTTTATTTATTAATCACCAAATTTTAGAACGTTTGAATTACAACCTCCCATCTCTATAGTTAAAATAACAATTTAAAGAATGCTGATTTTAATAACTATTTATTGTCTTCTTACAAACTAAATATAAATTGGATTCAACATGTGCTTTCCTCCAACTTCTTCCGAATAATAACAGGAAAATTCAGGAAACTGAAATTTTAAAAGAATATAGCAAACTGTAAATAAATCTATTGTGTCTTAAACAAATTATCTAATAAATAAAATATAAAATTTTCAGAAAGAGGAGTGAAAAGAGTTATTGTCTACAACATGTCGTGCAGACAAAAGATTTAAAAAAAGAAATTTATAAAAGTGGAAGAGGAGTATTGTAACAAATTTCGCACCTAATACGACGGAACTAGGCAGACAACATCGAAAAGGATGACAGAAGTAATATAACTGCAGTAAGATTTCTTATTATGAGGAAGAACATAATAAAAAATTTCACTCCTAATCCTACAGAAAAGAGAAGCAATGAAAGAAAACATGGCTGTCAAGAATAAAGCGGAAGCAAAATTTCGAGTGTGAAGGAGAACATAATATGATTTTTCATTCCTAATATGGCATAAAACGAGGACCAATGATAAAAAAAACATGGCTGACAAGAAAGAATCTGGAGTGAAATTTCTTATCATGAAGGACGGCACATGATAATAAATTTTACTCCTAATCCTACATAAAACAGAAGCAACGAATGAAAGAAAACAAGGCTAACAAGAATGAAAGGGCAGTAAAATTTCTATTATAAAAGAGAACATAATATGACTTTTCAATCCTACTATGGCAGAGAAGAGAAGCAATGAGAAAAAAAACATGGCTGACAAGGAGGAAGCTGGAGTGAAATTTCTTTTGATGAAAGACGACATGATAAGAAATTTCACTCCAAATCCTACATTAAAAAGAAGCTATCAAACAAAACATGAGTAACAACAATGATACGACAGTAAAATTTCTATTATGAAGGAGAACAAAATATGACATTTCGCTACTAATCAGGCAGAAGAAGAGAAACATTGAGAAAAAACATGGCTGACAAGAAAGAAGCTGGAGTAAAATTTCTTATCATGAAGGACGACATGATAAGAAATTTCACTCCTAATCCTTCATTAAAAACAAGCTATCAAAGAAATCATGGTTGTCAAGAATGAAGCTAAAGGTAAATTTCTTATCATAAATTACTACATAAGAAATTTCACTCCTAATCCTACATTAAAAAGAAGCTATCAAAGAAAACATGGTTGTCAAGAATGAAGCTAAGGGAAAATTTCTTCTCATAAAGGACTACATGATAAGAAATTTCACTCCTAATCTTATACTATAAAAGAGGAGAAACAATGAGAGTAAATATTACAGAGAATAATGGCTGTAAAATTTCTTTTATGAAAGAGAATATAATGAGACTTTTCACTCCTTGTCCGGAAAGAAAAAAAGAGAAGAAATGAGAGAATTTTTTTTTAGAAGAATGAATGTGGATTTAAATATCACTCCTAACGCAACAGAAAAGTGTAATAGTGAAGTGAAATATGGTAGAAAAAAATAAATTGGATATGGACTTTCGTTTAAAAATGGAAACGCATCATGTTTTGAAATTTCATGCCTAGTCCAAAAGACGAAGAGGCGCAATGACGAAATATATTGATAACATAGAAATGGAACACTTACCAAATAATTTCATATGACCGCTAATCTGTATAAGCCTCCCTGATCTGAAGAAAGCAGAAGAAACTGAAAAGAAGTTGAAAGTACGTCATGCATTGCAAATAGTGTCAAGTAGTAAATATCATTCTACTTATCTTTTTAAAATTTCTTAGTGCCAGTTTTTAATAACCCGAAATTTTGAATAGCACTTTCAAACAAATTATAATTCAACGATAATATCATTTGTTATAAAATGTTACCAATTAATTTTGTTTCAAACCGTCTATCTTCAACAGAATACACACGCACACATTTCTGCATTATCAAACTTATTTCAATAACTACTCGTTTATAGCCCAACATAAAAAAAACTGTGAACCTGAAAAAAAGTGCGTAAAAAAATCTCGATATTCAATCATTTCCATACCCATCCAATTTTTCAGGTTTCGTGGTTGTCATAGGTTGATACAACATAACTTACCTACAAAATGTATGCAGCAGCTGCTTCAAATTCAGCGTTTTTTCCTTACAGGTCGCTACTTTTATGGCTTCCTGTGTAGTGATTTGTATCTATGAAGTATATACGTTTCTGTGAAAAGTGACAGAATAAATAACATTTAAAATGCTGTCTTGGCACCACTTTTTTTGGATTTCAAACAAACCAAGTAAAATAACTATTTAATTTCAAAATTAATGTATATGATGCATCGCTTACTGCATATTTCATTGATTATTTAATGACAGAAATTACGTATTAATGCTGTTTAAGGTATGTGAATTTTCAACAACATGGACTAAATGCTCCTATTGCATAATTCATAAAATTACCTGGCCGCAAAATTTTGAGATTATTTTTACTTAATTTTATATTTCGAACCAAAGAAGAATGGAAATCGGTTATTGATGCGATTTCCGTCCGTTTGTTTCTATCTACGTTTAAAAATCTGAAAAAACCGTCTGATTTCCGATTTTATTTAAAGGTACGACATCAAAGATCTGTCTTTTAAAGATGACGTCCATCTGTCTGTACTCTTGTAGTTGTCCGTCCAAACAATCAACTTTTCATTTTCCGTTCTAACCAGCCAGCTAAGAACTTTTTTTAAAAGGTATTACATCAGAGAACTACCTTACATATTTTATTGTCCTTTAACCTTTACATTCCTTTTCAACTTCCACCATTTTAACTGTCAAATTTTAAAAATTCTGTTTGTGTTTGAAAGGTAGTTATTTGCATTGAATAACTATATTTTTGCCCCTCTTTTTAAAGGTTTAATTGTTCATCTGTTTGTTGGTTGGACTCATCCGTCTTTTCATATACCCCTTCCCAACACCAATTATCAACTTCCTTATATCTGTCTTATTTCAATGGGCCTCTTTTTATTAAAGAGACTGGTTTCATACTTTTTGTCCATCCATCTTTAATATAATAATCTCTGTCAGAATTAAAGTTAAAGGAAAATAGATGATTTTAGCAATTTCAAAACTTCTTGCTTGCTTTAATGAATATATTCATGTCCAATATTCATATAGAATATATTTTTTAAAGATCACGATATTATTTCAAATATTTTATTAGAAATTTCCAATAAAAAGCGAACAACTGAAGAAAACATTCAAAAATAAATTGTATGACTAACTTTAAACCTGACTATACTATTTCCATTCTACACAATCCCCATCTCCTTCTATTATCTTTCAATATAAACCAAAACAAATCCCCCCAACTATTTACCCGAGAAAACCACCCAGCATTTCTTTCTGAATGCCAAAGCTAGTTACTTGATTAATTCTAACCCGATCCTGGTGAACTTGTTTACTTAATTCCCATTGGAAACTTGGACAAATCTTTTTTTTTTCTTCTGGATAAGGAAAGAGGCCCTGTTGACCGTTTCGAACTCATTACCACCCTAAATCTCGCTGGGGTTCTCGGGCCATTATCAACACCCCAGCACCACAAAAGACAGTGGTGAAAAGAATTCGGGTATCTCTTCTCAATGCATCGATTTAGGGTGGTTACAACTAGAATTCCCAGTCACTTCTCAAGCTCTGAAGATGTGAAAGATACTCTGTTCGGTTCCAATTTATCTGTTACCATTTATATTTCTATTAGCCAAAGAGCCATTCATCTGAAAAATCAAGCCAAATCTAGAAATATTCTTCAATAGAGCTACACTCAGAAAACACATTAAGTTTCAAACGAAAAATAAGTTTTTCAAAGTTATCACAAGTTACAAATTGAAATGCTACAAAAAAGTGTTTCAACAAAATAGTAATGCATGGCTTGTACCAAAAATGTGTTGAAGGTGCAGCACATGTACTCTTTCGATATGTAGTTCAGCATCTGTTTCTGCTCCTGTTTCGAAAAAATATCCATTCAAAGGCGTTAAAAAATATTTAATATGTTTAAAATAAAAATTAAAATATGTTTATACATATTTTAGAAATCAATGTAGTTCAGTGTTTCGTGTCAATCGATCTCGGATTTTATATTCGACTCCTCTCCCTAACGTCAGTGGTTTTGGTACAACAAAAATTAGTGTTCGTAAGTCATCAACACGATTCTTGTATTGAAACAACACAAAAATGTGAAGTAGCCATTTTTACGCAATAGATGGGCTCCACTAGTGGGGTTGAACACAAGCTTTTTATGAGTGTAAGTAGACCGATTTGGAAATACTATTGTTGAAAATTTTGGAGAATATTTTAAATACTACGATTTCATTGGTCAAACTTTTGCAGGTGAGGAGTTTGGTGAGACTTATGGTATTCCTATTCCGTAAAATATTTATGTATGGCAACACTTCTTAGAACTCCTGATCTCTAGAACTTATTCTTCAGATTTCAGACTTATGATGCCAGGAACTATGAGATCCATTAAATTTTCGATTCTGCCATCCTAAAAACTTATTTTACACTAAAACAAAACATTTAGGTAAGTCTTGAGGGTTTCAAAAGGGTTAAAATCAAGCCTTTTGCAATAAACAATTTTTAAAAAGCAAAATTTTGAAAATTTACGAAATGCGCCACTTCAAAATTCATTATTAAATCTTTTCTACACTTGATCGTGACTTTTTTTAAAGAAATTCTGATAATATAAGACCTTAAACTAACTTCATATTTGCTAAGACACTATCATTCGAATTTTTAAAAAGACCATGTCTAAAATAACACAAATGTCTATTGGTTAGTTAGATTCAAATACATAATGCAAAAAATATGAGCAGTTCGTGAAAATTGAAGACAGATTACTTACAACTAAAAAATTAAAAGGAGTTTATTCAAACTTAAACTGAACTCATTATACATTAAAAGGGACGTAAATTTTTTTAAAAAAATGCATACTTGCCAGCCACGTCGGTGGATTAATGGATACTTTTCCATATTTGCATTTCATAAAGTATATTCGCTGTAACATTTTGTTGTAACATAGTGTAATCTGCTGAGGTCGGGTTCGAATCCCGGTCAGGCATGGATGTTTGTGACCATCAATAAATGTTGTTATTTGTCTATGTGTTTGTGTCGTCTCTTTCTTTGTGTGTCTCTTGTGACTGTATCATTTCTTGGGGTTGAATACAATAGACCTAAGGTCGCAGTGTTCGGCGAACTTGCCCCCCACCAAGGAAGTCATAAGTCATAACATGGTGTAATGTTACTCCATAAAACGTATGGAAACTAGCTTATTCGAAGAAATTACTTATAAATCCCTTTTGAAATATAAAGAATAAATTAGAATAGCTGTCCCCTAGTTGGTTCCAAATACAGACGAAACCTCATTACTTACTCAAAATATCGTTTTATTAAAAAATACCTTGTGCTTGCGTAAACTTTTGATGAAACGTTACTTCGTAAAAGTGGTGATAGCATGGTTGCCTCCAGCTTTAAGAATTAATGTTTTCTGAAATTATCGATTTTGTGGTGCAACATTACACCACAAAAAAATGGCTCTCATTTCTGGGGAATGTGCCGAGTCTGCAAAAGGCTTGACCTCCAATGTTGCAGCCCCATTAGAGGAAAAAAAAAAGATGTTTGACGAGAAAATGCTTCCTTCTACTCTGCGATCTAACGATACTCTGTTAAGTTGCAGGGATCATATTATGCCACCGTTATAACAAAGTAGCATTACACCATCCCCCCCCCCCCCCTTTTTTTTTAATAAAAAAGCATCTGCTCAAAATCACTTCTCTTAGCAAATAAATCCAGCATCTTGTCCCTGCCTCTATTTACACCCAAAAGAGGTCGACTGAAGAAATACGTTTCCCCTTTCGTCCAATTATATTGAGGTCTATTAGGGTAATTTACGGACTCGTGCTTTTCTGCCTCATTAGACCGCTGAGGTCCCCGCTACTTGTTATTCGGGAGCTTCCCCTCTTTTTTGGTGCAAATCGTCAATTACAAACTATTGAAAGGCCCCACAGCGAGCCCCTTGCAAAGAGAAAACTAGCTGCGCTGAATTCTGATCAGTTCCCAATGTACCAAGCTCTGTGGTTTATCAATGGAATAGATACTGAAGCTATGAGTTTGTAAAAGTAATAGAAACATGGAAAAGTCTTTAATTTATATGTCATGTATCACTAAACGTATTTTCATGTATTTTTTTTAAAATTTGTATTAAGAAATAATACAAATAACTGAAATTTGTTTTCTATTTATTAAAATTAATTTATTGATATTATTAATAACAATTACAATTAGTATTTAATAAAAAAATAATTATTATTTTCAGTAACTAGTTTAAAGTTTAAATGTTGATGAATCATAATTACTCCATTACCCATGAACAATGCCCATGAACATTACCCCATGAACAATCCTGGTTACTCCACAGTTCATTCGAGACATTATTTATTGGCAAAAACGTGTATGGTAACACGTGTTATAAGTCATCAAAATAATTTTACGCTTTATTAGTTTTTAAGAAATGTAAATAAAAGTATTTGTAAACCGTACAATTAGTGGGTCAAACCCCTGTCATACGTTTTCCGTTGTCGTCATGGGTAACTCTGTAAAACGGTTTTTATTTTGCATGTTATTTTATTACAGCGAAGCCAACCTTCCTGTTCGTTTCTGCTCTTTTTGATGAGCTAAAAGTTTAAAAATTAGCACACGGGTTCGTTCAAAATCCATTATTTTAGATAAGTAGTTTTAAGAAATACAATGTACTTTACGTTGAAATAAAAAAAAAATCTACAATTTTTTTAATCTTATTCTCAACTACTTTTCTAACAAAAGAGAATAAATAAGTGTCAAAAAAATAATGACAAATATCGCAGAACGTAAATCAATTACAAAAAAATCCGTCTTTTTATAAATCATATGCTATTAAACTCAGTTTAAAATACAAAAAACTATCTTTAGATAGATTCTTTAAAAAATTCTGAAATAAATAAAAAAGTTATCCTTAGCTGTTCAATAAAGATTTCATCGTCATATTATTTCGGCTATTTATCTTTATATAAATAAATTTATAGCCATAATTGAGTTCTAGGAAAAGTTATTATCCTTAATGCATTTTTGGATTATTTTGGTAGCTCGAAATTTTTAACTACCCTAATAATCCCTATAAAATCAATTTATTGAACTTTAAATTAAATTTTCTTTCATCAATTTTCAAACTCAATCTTATAACGTAGACTACTTTATGAAGTACAATAAACGTAACGTATTTCTACTTAAATACTTTAAAATCTAGCCAGTTTTAAAAAATATACTTATATATAAAAATGTTGTAACTAAATATTATTTCAATAAGTCATGTATACTGATAAAAGAACAAATCCCTAAATTTAACCTAAAATTCTATGTTTAAATACTTTTCAAAACTATTATTGTATACTAGCAAATTAATACCCGTACTTCGCACGGATTAAAAAAAATATCAAATCGATCCAAGTATGTGTACCATATAACCTGTTATAAGATCATAAACTTAAGTTATTCTTCCCGCTCGTTATCAAGTATGAAATCCCATTTCATTGCTTTATAATTCCAAAATCAAAAATACGGTGTAAAATGCACTCATAAATGTCATCGCAATTCCCTCATAAATACATAAAACCTTTTAACTCTTTTGGCATGTTTTGGGAAATAATTTGGCGAGAAAATAGATATAGCTACAAACACACCCATTACACAGCTCTAACACAATGATCTTAGCACAACCAACCAGCTTATAATTTATTTTTTAGAAATATTTTGCCCATTTGGCGGGTTTTTAAAGAATAATTTGGCGAGATTGGCATCATATTTGGCAGCTGTAGTGCGATGGCCTGAATTAACTATCACAGTTCAGTAATAGATTAACAAACATTTTGCCCACTTGGCGAGATTGGCAACGTATTTGGCGAAAAAAATAAAGACATAATATCGTTATATGCAGGTCTAATGCGATGGCCTTTATTAACCATCATAGTTCATAAATAGCTTAACAAACATTTTGCCCAATTGGCGAGTTTTAATTAATAATTTGGCGAGATTGGCCACATATTTGGCGAAAAAATAAAGACATAAAACCCTTATATGAAGCTATAATGCGATGATCTTTATTAACCATGAGGAAATCATCAACTAAAACCACAATAAATCCTGGAATGAAGACTGGTCGGAAATACGTCACTTGAAACATATCAATTATTTTCAAATGATGAATTTAGTTTCTGAAAGTAATGGCAACACAAAAGTAAACATTTTTCCATTTTATATATTTTCGTTGAAAGTTTTATTTAATTTTTTCAGCAGATGGCATCAGAAAAGTTAAAAAATGATCAGATTTGAGCGAAAGTGGTGTAGTTTTTCCAGAAAATTCAAATTTTCTCTAAAAATAGAACATTTTGAGCTCTGAAAGTTCTTATTTTGCAACTCAAGTATGAACTACGCATTTGTGCCAAGTTACGAGTCAAACAAATGTTTAGTTTGTGAGTTTCAGAGAGACACACACACACACACATACATACATACAAAACTTCAATTTTATTATTATAGATTTAATATAACTATTATTGTATAATAATTTATATAATTTATTAATTATTTAATAACTATTATTGTATATTAATATTATTACTATATTTTGTATATTTGAATAACAAATTGATTTTAGTACAAGTAGGAAATAAAAACTTTAAGACTTCAACTAACCTTGTATATCTTAATTTAAGTTTCATCTGCTTTTCTTATAATCAAGCACGCACCAAAAATAATAAGTCCTCTGAAATTCATTTTCAAAAATAATAAAAAAAAACTAAGCATCCAAGTACAAGGAGTATTTTTTATTTTAAACAATAATAGCAAATACATTAATCCGTGAATCCGACTAGAATAAAATTTCAAGAGCAAAAGGGAATAGTTCAATAATAGCACAATAAAAATATAGTCTAAACCTATCAAGAAAAGTCATTATAATTTATTGCATTTATTGAATGCATCTTAGTACAAATGAAAACTAAAAGGACGATATTTAAGTTTTAACGACAAATTAAGATGATTTTATTTGTATATTTTTATCCTTCAATATCAGAAAATTTAGTAAAGAAATGTATGCCCTTAATCCCTAGATAATTTACTTTTGAAAAAAATTTAAATAAACGCAGACTTATATATTTAATTGTTAGGTTCATCTTCATTTAAAAATGAATTATGCTAGTTATTAAAAATAATAACAAATATATATCTTTTATATGACTCTAAAACTGTATAATTGGCAAAAACTGCAGAAAACTATTGAGAATTACTTCTAAAAATGTTTGACAATTTAAATTTATCCAATCGCAGTTGATCGTTACAAGTATTGGGAACTCGTCAAGTATGAAATGTATATTTTTTTGTTTGACCTGTAGAGTGGTTTCAAGCTAACGGAATGACAGACAGACACAAAACATGAAAAGATAATCAATGTCCGAAAACCACTTTTTCATAATCAGCACCCTCCAAAACGTGTAGAAAACGTAAAATCTCATCTTCGGAATTTCGTCGTCATCAGAAAACTTTCATTAACTTATGTTCCATATTAAGCAGCTGAAAGTAAAAATGCTTTACAGAAGTTTCTTCGTTATTTTTTTTTTGCTGTAACACAAGTTATCTCGTCCCTCTTTATAACTATTTCTTATCAAAACATTGGAATCTAACTAGAAATTCAAAATTTTCAATACAAATCTTTTTATCAAGACTTTGAATCTTTCATAAATAAATATACGAATTCACAAAATTATTCGTATTCATAATACAAACAATACATAATACAATCCTTCTACAAAGAATTGCATTGAAGTCTGTATATCTCTTTTCCAAACAAAGAAGCGTAGCCTACGACTTCTAAATAAACTTCAGCAAAACTCACACGGCAAACAATAGTATCTTAAAATAAAATCTGGTTTCGGAATTCCTCGCTTTTTTTAAAAGGAAAAAGGGAAAGGAAATTCTTTAAAACCAAGGCCGTTCCCGTTTTAATATTTATGGCTATTTAATGCATTATTTTTTAGCAAAAAAACAATAAAAATGTTACAAATACCGGGACATTATTGCGTGCCCTTGATCGTTTATTCCACCCTGTGGAATGGGAAAAAGAATTCGTGAATAAGGAATTCTGAGGCAAAGAACTACACCAACGTAAGTCAATCTGTAGCAACTTTACGGAAAAGCATAAGTACTAAAAAGGACTTCAATGTTACAAGTTGGGTACAATGCTACTCGAAGTTCTGTTGGGTGCCATATCAGGTGCAAATCTCGTCACTTGACAGCGGTTCTAAATTTTGAATCGTAATTGGATGTACTGAAGCTCCTTAAGGTTGCTGGAAATAGACAGCCAGAAACGATTAAATTAACAAAGTAGAGGAGGCTCGTATGACCTAGTGGTTTGAATCGCAAACCGTTACGCTAGCAGTCTGCGCACTGTAACGGGTGTGGGTTTGATTCCCACCTTCGCCCTGCGTGTACTTACTCGCTCTTTGTCAGTAAAAGTTCTTTATGTGTCTGTGTTACTTGACAAACGGTTTACAAGCGCGTCTCTGATCAAGCACACAAGCCGGATTATATATGTGCCAACCCTACCCCAGAGGAGAGTTGGATAATCGTTGCACTAGAGCTACTAGACGGGCATCATAATTTAAAACAACAGTCAAGTAAAGAAAAAAGCCGACACCTAATATGCACCCAGTGCAACTTTCTTAGGAGCGACGTCGCACGTGTAAGAACTTTGGAGCATATTTAACTCGCATTCCATCTACACTGAGGCTTTGTTCGTTCGACTTTTGGCTAAACGGACAGCTTATGTGTCGGCAGTTATCTTGGCAATTCCATGGCTCGAACCTGAGACCTTTTTTCATCGTTTTAAAGTGCCTTACTCTCCTCTCGAAGTTATACAAATTAAGTTACAAATTAAACAATTTAAACGTTTCAAGCTTTTTTTTTAATCCGTGTAGATGTAAAAGCTGAAACTACATTTTTTTAGAGTTTAAGCTGTAACTTGTACTTATGATGATTAAACCCTTATAAAGCAACTTAACCTATTATAAGAAAAAGTTATGCTACCACTTATACTACCATGCGTAAAATCAAACTTATGCTTTAAATTCGAAACTTTAACATTGTAAAGTTTCACGATTTATTATGAATAATGCAACTACAAAAGCTAAGTGATTCAATTACGGGTGATTACTAACATATTTGCAACTAGTAAATGCTTATTATGTTGCTTTGCAAAGAAATACAAAAAGCAGGAAACATAATCGTCACACACGGAAAGTTCTTAAATAACATGAATAAAAAATGAAATGAAACACTCAAATCGATATTTAAAAATAGTAGGAAAAGAGCTCTATTTTTATCATCCAAATAACAAAACTGTAATATTTTTTTTCTTGTTTTACATTTAGCATTGTTGTTAGAAACAATATATTGTATATCATTGTTGTGATAGTATGCTGTTAGTGCCGTTGCATTATAAAATTAATATTGTTACTACATTTTACAACATGTTAGTATTAATAAAACAAATGTTGGATATCACCTACAACATCGTTACAGCTGCCATATCATTATCCAGGCGCAAAATCTTACGACTTTTTTATGTATTGAAAATTCTAAGACTTACGTCAATTTGACTCAAAAATCAAGAGCATTCGGTTGCTTTTCTGACTTTTAAAGTCAGCACTTCTCGAGCAGTACTTTCGCGGGGGCTTCTGGAACTGGGAATAGAAGAAATCATGTTCTGCGTAAGTATGACAAATCTGTAACTCACTCTTGACAAATTCGATTTCGATTGCAGTATTGTCACTCTAGAGCTATTGGCGATTATCCTAGAAATTCCCAAAAAAATTCAATTGAAAAAAAATTTAAACCATTTGTTTGTCAGAGGCGTAAATATCCATCTAGATGCAATTAATTTTACTTAGAACACTCTAATTTCATATGTTACATTAACACTATGATTTTTTAAAGTCATTTTTTTTCTCTTTAAAGTCATGAGTGTAGATAGTTTAAAACCTTTTGTAATAGAAATAAATTAAAAATTAGTTATTTTTTGCAAAAAAAATTGGTTGACAATTAAAATACTAATATCTTACTGTAAAAACGAGCTTTCCCAAATTTGCTTATCCCACAGAAGGTAATACCTAAACAAGGTACATCTGTAATACAGGGTGTCCGTAGAAGAATTTCCGAGTTTCAATGGTACATTACAAGAGTTTATTTTATAATAAATACTAACAAATCATACATGAAATTAAAGAAAACAAGCCCAGTTTTTCTTATAAGTGCTCAATGTGTGCGCCTTTAGTGATATGGCACATATTCAAACAAAAATGCAATTATCCCCATACTGTCTGCTGCAAGTCTAGAGTAATGGAAGCAGCAGTCTGTGCAAGTATGAAAACGATGTAGCGGTACAAGCGCATGCGCTTATCTGAAACTGTTGGAGTTATTCTTTATTCGTCACCTTCAACCACAACTGTCGAACGATTACAGCTTATACTATTACAATTTGCAACTCCGCATTCTTTTACGGACACCCTGTATAATGTCTGATCTGTTCATTGGCGCCTTTTGGCCAGCTTGAAACTTTAATGTACAGTTGGTTCTTAGGTTCTATTCCTTCTCAAAGCAGCTTATACTTGGATTATTCGGAAGAGTAAGATAAATCTTTCAATAAGAAACACAGGGTAGGGTAGGGTTGATACATATAATATTCTGGTTTGTGTGCTTGATCAGAGACCCGCTTATAAACCTTCGCCAAGTTAGACAGACAACAGAAAGAATTTTTACTGTCACAGAGAGAGAAATTACACCAAGGGAAAAGGCGGGAATCAAACCGCACCCGGTACAGTGCGCAGACTTTTAGCGGAGGCAGCTATCTTAACTACTCGGCCATCCGGGCCCAAAGAAAAGCAGTTTAAATGGGGCTGTAAATTTGGCTCGGTCCGATGTTCTGACACTGCTTACAATATCTCTATGAGAAGAACCACCAGATCAGGTGTCAGAATCACATCACTCAATCCCAGTTATTAATTAAAAATACCTTTTCCAATACTATCCTTTGACTCTTGTGCACATAAATTCAACCAAAATCTCTAATCCAAACAATCATTTTTGCACTGAAAAAAAACATTCCTCTTACAACTTTTCCAAACTAATGCCGTGATCCGTAAAAGAAGAAAGCAGGGTCGGTGGCATAACAAAAATATATCCCTTGATCTTCTAAATAAACAAATTATATGGCTTTCTTGTGGGATTTGAAATTCAGATCAAATACAAAACCGCCATCGGCAAATGTCCCTCGGGAATGGGAAGCTAAAAGAGGGGCTTATGTTGAAAACAATCCGTTTTCGGGAAATTCCATAACTGATGAAATCTGAATAGCTTCGATTTTTGTGTTCCGGCTTGATGACATTTCGATGAATAGATATTTTAATAGGGTATGAATGTTTTTAATGAATTTTAATCCAGCTATTTACGTAACTTTCCATTGTAATCTCTATTAACCGAAATGTTAAATGATTTATGATATGTTTATGCGATTTTAAACAAACTAAATATAAATGTGTTGTTGAAATATCCTAGTACTTTTTAGAAAATGCATTATTGAGTTTCATTTGTGAAAATTAATTATACACTTTCGTTTTTTAAGTTAGTGTCAAATAAAAAATCTTTACACAAAAAAATATCTATTAATACATAGAACCGAAAAAAGAGGAATGTATTCTAAAGAAATGAGACAGACCAAAAAGTGTTCTAATTTATGAATCAACTAACTCCGACAGCTTTAGCTTCTAGATAAATAAACGTAACATTTTCAAACAAAAGGTTTCGAATAAAACCACATTTTATATATTTCTACAGAATCAACCTAATAATTTGTTATTTATTGATTCTTGTGTATAATATTATGACGCAAAGAAATGTGAACTACATCCCAATAAATTTTATTCTCATGGCCAAAATTCAATAAACAAGATTACAGACTTTGAAACTTAAACACAGAACACTCAAGGGAATTATTCCATTTGTAGAAACGATTACTACAAAAAAAAAACTTAACATACTCGCTCAATTGGACTCAACTTCGAAAACATCCTCCATATAAATGTAAATACAGATCTCAAACATAAGACAAGAAATTCTACAAAAAGAAAACGCGGCATTTATTTATATTAAATTGCATAGAGGCATTTACTTGAAAGAGTTTTCAATATGTCAACAGACCAACTATGCTTGCGATCTCGAATCATTCGGTTTGTTGAAATTCTAACTGATATTTTCATTACAAAAAGAGTTTACTATTGAATATTGAGGGACCAAAACCAAATTGGTAGAATACTGAAGATACCATGAAGTCTTACCTCTACTATAATCGTAGACATTGAAATACCATAACGGGGAAGCGAAATTACGTTGCAGTCTGAATTCTTAACACCTCGTACTATAATACTAAAAGGCAGCGTTTGGTGCCGACTTAGTTGTAAGTCTCGTCACTTGTTTTAAATTACAGGGATTTGCAGTATGTAGAGTTAAATTAATTCACCCCAAATAACATACTAATAATTAGTAATATAGTTGCTATGTCAAATTGTACTCATATCAGTCTTGTAATTGGGTATAAATCTGTTAGGCTGTGTGTCATAATAATAATAAATTAATAATTTTTGAGAATAGAAAAAATACGGCTGAATGGTTTCGCAGTCAGAAGGTCTTAGGTTTGAATACTGGCATGTGGACATTGATGTTTGTATTGTGGGTTTTTTTGTCTTTGTCTTGGGACCAGTGCCTCACATGTTTTCATTAAATCGGTTGAGTCGAAAGTCCTGATGGGCTCGTTCGTTAGACGATACTCGACTGGCCGAGTGGTTAGCATCGCAGGCCAGCACTCTGCGCGCTGTAACGGGTGCGGGTTCGATTCCCGCCTTTGCCCTGGGTGTACTTCATTTCTCTGTGACAGTAAAAACACTTTCTGTGTCTGTCATACTTGACGAAGGCTTATAAGCGTGTCTCTGATCAAGCACACAAACCTGAATATATATGTACCTACCCCATACCCCAACCCATCTATTTCATGGATCTTTGTGTTCAATAACGCAAAATCCTTCTTTAAAAGTTAAAATTATCATCTAAAAACATAACGTATGAAAACAAAGGGACATCTAAATCAAAAAGTCGAAACCTACCTTAAATAATACGGAAACAATACAACACTTGAAGTGTGAAACAAATTTTGGAGAAAAGATGATTGTATAATAATAAAATACTTTGGGGTTTGCGCTGGACAGTCAACTTAAATACAGGGTTAGTCAAAATAAATAGGACAATAGTTAATAGGTTGATAGTTTATCTGCCCATACGTAGCTGTAGTTTGGTTACAATAAACATACATTCGCAAAAATAGTTTTATTATTGTCCTATTCATTTCGACTAACCCAGTATAATATATACAATAGAATATCACACGTAATACAAAAGCTCAGATCTAATTTCATCAGAATATTAAAATAAAAAATTCAATAAGCAGACGTGTCAGCACAACCTCCTGCCTTCTGGTTGGTAATGATGAAAGTGACAGGGTTATAAAAGGAGATAGGTTCTTAAGTGTATATTCATTTGCTTGTTTTACATATTATATTGTTGTTAAAGCCACTATTTTGCATAATATTGTTGATAGTACATTATAAAAGCCTGTTATATCCATTACATTACAGAATCGATACATTGTAAATTTTGCATTGTTGTCAGAGTCATTCTAGAACATTCCATTGTTGATAGTACATTATTAAAGCCCGAAAGCTCAATTACATTACAAATTCAATACATTGTACAATATTTTATTACATTTTTCATTTTTACAAAATATGCCATTTGCGCCACAAGAAACAATGTCTTTCTTCTTGTTTTAGTGTATGACGCTTGGTATTCTATCCCATCAATAACGCATGCCGCTAGAATGATGTGGCCTCAGCTCAAGAGTAGACAGCTAGTTTTGATTATTCATTCCACAGATATCATAGTTAACTTATTAGAGTTTAAGATCATGTGACCTCCAATGCTAATGACTTATGATCATGGAGGCCGAGATATTGTCCAATTTGGAAAGCTATGGGATCAGTGTTGCCAACATTTTAAAGATAAAAGTGCAGCGGAAAAATTAAACTTAATTCTAAAATCAAAAAAAAATACCATAAAAATACTAGCTGCATTTTGGAATATTTTTAGTGACTTTAAAAGAACTTGAAACGCTTTTCTAGTATTTTTATAATATTCATTTTGTAATTTTATAATTAAATTTTATTTGTTCGTTGCATTCTTTTAATTAATGTGATGGCAACACTGGAAACTTGCTGACTGCCACATTAAGAAGAAGAATGAATACTCCGAAAAATTAAAATAATAATTCTAAAAAATTACAAAATAAATTTTATAAAAATACTAGAAAAGCGTTTCAAGTCCTTTTAAAGTCACTAAAAATATTCCAAAATGTAGCTAGTATTTTTATGGTATTTTTTTTTAGTCGTTAGCATTGGAGGTAACATGACCTTCCACTCTAATACTTTAACTAAGTTCTCTGTGATTACTTCCAAACTCATTTGACTTAAAATTGGTCCCAGTGTTGGAATTGTGTCCAACCAGTACAAGGATCTGCATTTGAAACATAATTTACTTTTGTAAGATGCGCATTTGACATTCGGCCGGCCGTTTGGGGACTTTCCATCAAAGGATAAACACAAGTTTCTCTGGGTGGAATGATTGCGATTCGGGGTTCGATGGAATAAGAATTTTCCGGAATTTGTTTCATTTTTTGGTGGAATGATTGAGGTAATTAAATGCAGTTTGAGTTGAGTTGTTTTTGGTAAAATATAAAATTTCAATTTTTGGAGATAAAAGATATTGTTCCCTAGGGAAATGTATTGCATATACAAGGTAACCGATAAGTGACTGTTTTCCATAAGTGGAAAACTATATTTTGCTATATTTATTATGCAGGAATTTAATAATTGTTTCGTTCAAATGTACATATCTTATAGTATGCAAAGACTTAGTCCCTTAAGAAATTTAAATGAAAGTAAACGTCAAATATCTTTTTAAATAAACATTTACACAAATATAAAATACAAATTTATTTTGTATACTGGGTTGAGGATGGGAAGGAGCATTTAATAACTTTACGCATGCAAGAAATGTTTTTTATTTATTGTGTATTGACTTCTCTGAAACAGTATTATCAATGTTGATTCAAACATCTTTTATGTTTTTGAAAAACATTAATTTTAAATACGTATATCTTGATCCTTAGTCTCTTTAAGAAGCGGAGACAAAAAAAAATTTACTACACAATGTTTAACAAAAAAATATCAATACGCTTAACTATTATTAATAGCAATTGCTTCAAACAGTGGTTCATTTCTTACTAGTAGTACTTGTTTTAAAATATTTAACCATACTAAATAAACTATATTTTATCGACACCTAACCATACTTTTTAAATAGTCAATAACTTCAATTTAATCGTAATAAATTCTTTTCAAATAAACCATAATGTTTTTGCTTTAAAAAAGCAAACTTTATTAATAAATTATATTTAAATAATAGTATTTAATATAGAAAAAGGAAAAAATCATTTTAACTATCATAAGAGAGTTTTTTACTGAACTTAAAAAAGTCAAAAGTGAATCGTTATAAGGAATTAATTTTTTACTTCGATTTGAAAAATAATGGAAAGTCTTTCTTTTAATACTTTTTTAATATTTCTTATTCAAATTTTTTTGGCTTGTTTGATTAACGCCGGGAATATTTGTCTTCCTTAAAATATTTTCAAAGTCCACAAACTTATGAATGACTTATTCATTACATTTTTTAACGATATTATATATGAGAAGACATTTAACTTTTCTCTGTTTCAAAATAGTCCGGCACAAAGAAAAAAATCAGAAAAATATTATAAGATGCCCGTATCAATATCTAACCAATATCATTCTGATATTCTCATGTCATTTAGATATTGAAACTTTATGACATTTAAAATTATAGGGTTTTATAGGGAATCTAATGACTTTGTGAAAAACTTGACATTCTATTTTAAACTTAAATATATACTTATGTTCTTAATTTTGATTTTACATCGCATTTAAATTCATAGCCACCATCACAACGTGTAAATTTTCACTGCACTGAACAACTAAATTGAACATTTATTTTAATGTCTAATAGTATACTTGTAGGAAGAACCTTCAAGTGAAATGAAATGCCAATATCATTATGATGTTTCTTATGTCATTTAGATATTGAAACTTTATGATATTTCGTGTTATAGAGAATGTAATGAATTTTTGAAGAACTTGACATTCTACTTTAAACTTAAATCTCTACTTACGTTCGTAATTTTGATTTTACATCGCATTTAAATTCACAGCCACCATTACAACGTTTAAATTTTTACTACACTGAACAGCTAAATTAAAAAAAATTATAATGTCTAATAGTATACTTGTACACTGTTAAAAATAATAGTTCAAGGTTGAACCAAAATATGGTTCAAATTTGCTGCAACCATGATTTGGTAGACTGTTGAACCATAAGACGGTATTTTCAAATTGCGTAACTATGGTGAGAGGCTGAACCATAAAAAGGTTCTCTCAATGCATAACAATAGTAAAAGGTGAAAAAAAACGGTGTTTCGTAAGCTAACGCCTTCGGAACTTTGGACCCCACAGATTTAACGAGAATGTCTGTCCCAGGGTACTCGGACCCATCCGTGGTGCATTGATGATTTTTTCTACTGCTTCTAGTAAATAGATCCTTTTTATAGGATGACAGGCAGTAGGTGGGATTCGAACCCCCACTCTCCTGAGATGGTTGAATTTCTAGGCTGATGCCATTACCACTCGGCCACGGACAGGCCAATTCGCAAGCAGAAGCAGTACTACTCATGGCGCCTCCATTTGTGTAAACAGTTAAATTGTCGGTTGCAGTTAGTAGAAGTTGAACCGAACTTTCGTAAGTAGTGGAACCAATTTTTCGTAGAAGCAGGTCTATTTCCAGAATGTGATATTTGGTTGAACCATTTTATGGTGTATCAGCCAGAAGTTCTTATTTTTTCACCAATATTTGGTTCAACGCTGAACTGAAATTTTTAACAGTGTAAGAAGACCTTCAAGTGAAAGGAAATGCCTTTTCTATCTGTTATTCGTCTTCAACAAAGTTCCGATATTTAAACCCTTAATAGCCAAAACCAATCTTAAGTTTTATATACATCTTTATCAAACTAGTTAATAAAATGGCTGATACGATTAGGCCCCTGGAAGCTAAAAATTCATGTGAATGTTATCATTGTTTCACCTGCTTAATTAAACTATTTAAGGAAATTCAGTTTGCGAAAACTCACCTAAACACCTTTAATACAGACTCAAAATTACGTAAACATCTTCTCCAACTGAAAGACCTTCTCCTAAGAGGATAATCTGCGTTTTCACGGCTTGTTAAACCCAGAATTTAATTAAAATGTGCGATTAACTTAATACCTCCCCTGTCGACTAATTAGCGATTAATTTAATTATTTTTTAACTTTTATATTCTCAATTTTAAGTTCAGAAAACGGTAGAGATCCAGTAGATTGAAGCTGCTTAGTAGTGAGGAGAACTTAAAAGCTAGAGTGCATTATATATATACTCATTCCTCTTGTTATAAAGTACCTGAAAATATTTAAATCATATTTCCTAATTTCCCTAGAGGGTGCCACATACAAATAACCCTCAGTTCTGGGGAATATGCCGAGTCTGCAAAGGCTTGACCGCCAATATTGCAGCCAAATGTAGAAAAAAAATTGGAAGTTCCTACAAAGCACATTCTTGTTAATAGGTTAAATCTGTTTATACTTTTGTTAGGCTGGTGGTACAAAATTAAGCAGTGTTTCATAAGGAATTTCAAATAATAAAGTAAAGTAAGCAGGCATGTGTTTTGAGATGGCCTGCTATGCTAAATACATCTGTAAACGTGATCTTAACTGGACTTTTGATATCCACAGAGACAGTTTTATGCAAGAGGATAGTAGTGACCGAAAACCAGGGTTTCAAATTTTCTGACTCAGAAGAAAAAAATTTCGATGTAACAAAAATGAGTGTTTGTTTTAAAAGTTAAATTAGATTTTTTTTTTATTTTAAGTGATAAACATAGTAAAAATAATCATTGCATTTTAAAATGTTTAAAAAAAATAGTGCATTGTATGGGAGACGGCCGTTTTGAGTATTTAAAGTTATCTAAAAATAATATTTACTAATATTTCCTTGAAAATATCTTATAAAATTATATAAATACATTAGTAAAAAAAAACATCTCGCCGAAAAAACCATCAAGTCACTTATACAACCTATTTAATCCCAAAGGGTATTAGTTGTGCTCTTATGGTATAATCATCCATATGCGTTTTTATTAAATAGTTAAAAACTTAATAAATGCCATATAGTTAAATAAATAATGGTATTCTCATCAATTATTCATTTTTATAAATCCTCGATTTTAACAATCTTTCTCCGAAGAATTCAGTTTCTTAAAAATCGTTATTGAATTAACACAAAAAATTCGACATGCAAAAGCAAAATGCATAACCTTTGTTCTACCTATTTCCTTTGTAACATATTTTCTTTTATTACCAAATTTGAAGATTCTAAGCACACACAAAATACCTATTAGCCTTAGATTCCATTACGTTCCATTGATTTTAGTATTGCACCTGTTACTGTATAAACTTGCTGAAGAATTTTCACGGTTTTTATTCTCTTTACTAATTAGCAACGTCAATATATGATTAGTAATTTAATTTACTTCACTCAACAACCTATAAATTTACTACCACAAAAGCTCATTATAATTTGGTTTGATGCAGAACATCTTTTCACTAATAGTATTATTGTAGACGCTCTTAGTAGCTTGAGACTTAAACTTATTACGATATTTCATAGTGTTAATTCAAATTATGATAATTACATGATAAGTAGCCTAGATTTAATAGAAACTCTTCGGGGTGACACTCGAAAAGTACATAAATGACCTCCAATTCGCAAAAAAAAGCTTTAAAAAAGACTAGATTTGAAATTATTTCAATAATTTTTTTTAATTAACAAATTTATAAAGATAAGATATTGAAAAAAGGAAAATTTATTAGTATATTTCCAGCTAAAACATGTATTTATAAGATAGTTTTATCCAATTGGGTTGTTTCAGATGACGTATGTTTCCAGTTTTCATTTTTGCTCGCTTGTAATTTCATTGGTTGTAAGTTTCACTACCAATGCTCCGTCTTTTCATCTGATGTGTTCTTTTTTTCGAGTTTCGTTATTAAAACTCGTTTTTATTCTCTCTCTCTCTCTATTTATTACTGGCAATTCAAAAACTATCGTTAGAAAGTAGTGTTTATGATATTTTAAAATCTATTAAAATTTCAAGGAAACTGGTAACTAATTTCGTTTTATTTCATAGATAGTCATAGAAAGTCATTTATGACAAAAAATATAGATATATTATTGCAAAGTTGCATCTGACAGTATTTATCAGGGCGAATGTTTTAAATGAATGAAAATGTATAATACCTTCAAATAGTAAGGTTGAAATAACCTTTCATTTTATTATGTAATATTAACTTATATTTATTAACCGAGACAAATGCAATTCCAGCGAGAACAAAAATTCAAACAATATCGCTGGAACTGTGGCCACTAGAAACTTGAAGCATGTCCATTACTACTCTTTTTTTTCCGAAGATGATAACATATTCATTGTTCGTACTTTCCAATATTTTACACTTTACAATGTTTACTGGCATGAAGAAGTATTCTGAAAATAAATATCATTTAATTATATTCTATAAATGAATTTGTCTCTGTTCTTCCTAGTGGTATGTTTTTTTCTGACTAGCACTGTGAAAAAATATCAGTGATTCAGCGTATGATGAAGTATTCTTCTAAAAAATATAATAAATTTATGCAAGAAATATATTATTCACTATTCTTTTTAATATTTTTTCCTGGCCTGCACTGTAGAAAACTAACAGTGATTTAACTTATGAGACAAGGATTCAAAAGCCATACCACAACGTAAAGTCATTCATCCTGTTCTAAAGAACTAGAAAGCGTGTGTGACCTAAGCCGACGTCAAATCTTCCGTCCTTTCTATTAATCACAAACTCCTCTTAAGGTCATAAATAACACGGCCTAGCGAAGCACTCTTCAGCTTTCAGCAAAGTTTATATACTGAGAGTTTTTGAAATTAATCAATAGACTAACAAACTAAGAAATATTTTAAAATGCATGCTGTACTTTATATTTTTGATGAATGACAAACAACGTCCCTGTATTATTGAAAGAATATTTCGTTTATTTAATTAGTTGAATAAATAATATATTTATAATTTCTAAGAATGTAAATATTTGAAAGTTTTACTGATATTTGCGAATTTTTAAGCATGAGTGCAAGCGAGATATTTTCTTTGTTTGATTATTTAACACAAATGTATTTTTGTTTTATTTGTAATATAGTTTTTATATTATTTTTTTAAATAATATTAGGAATATTTTTGATACGAGACTTTTAATTATTTAAAAATCAAATATTACATTTTTTCTTTGCCATCACTAGCTTTTTTATGTTTAAACCTATTATTCCCCATTTACTCATTGTCTTTCAGAATTGAATGTCTATTTTGCATGAAAGTTCTATTCAAAATGACCGGTTGATTTTGGAACATCCTGCACATTGTTTTACTCAAAACATTTCTACAACAAGAAGTTCTAAAAGAACTAAAATAGCCTACTGTCCTCTAACTTAAATAGTATTAAAATTATTATCTTGAAAAAACTAGGTTCGTAACAGTAAGTGACATCAACAACCGTTTCTACAATAAATTTATATACATTAGAATAAATTTCCCTTAAAATAGGAAATGTAAATCAACAAGTAGGTTTGTAACAGAATATGTCACTTAACCCGCTTCGACACCACAACAGTTGTGTTTAACAGCTAAAAAGGCGCCAAATACAGCATTCATTCTATGTTAAACATTTACCAACTAAATTTGGCTACTTTCATTTATTTTATTTCGAAAATTAAATAATTATTACTTAAATCATTTACAAAAATTTAAATTTCAAATAATAAATATGTAATAGTCCTCGCTTTTAAATAGAATGAAAACATTGCATACCAACATACAGAATCTTGAAGTGAAATATACTTAACGTTAATTCAAACAGATCGATGTCACAAAAATAAATTTATTTTAATTTATTGTCTAAAAGAATTAAAGTTTCTTGAGCGATTGTTGTGATGGCAATGGTGATTTAATTCTAATAAAAATGGCTTCCTATGCTTTTTAAATGAGCATTAAATTTTGAAGTTTTTTTTTTAAATAATTGAAGTACTTGGAATTCGATTTTTTTCTGAAATTTTCAAAAAAATTATCATTTCGATACGCTGAATTTTTTGACGTATCTCACTTGTCCGTAGCATTTGTAGTTAAATTCAGCGATTTAAGTGACTTGAAATTGAATTTCAATGTTAATTCAAAGGGAAATTCGTCGACAAATAGTAGATTTATGTCCGTCCAATCGTACAGACAGACGGACAAAAAGTATGAAAGTTGGGTTTCTGAGGTCATAGCTTTCTAACAAAAAAAGAATTTTTAAGATCGGATGAATAGAACCGATTTTGGAAGGGGGGTACGGACAGACGGACGGACATCGACCGCATGTCAATACCTACTTTTTTATTTATTTTTAATTCTTCGAATTAAAAAAAAAAAGAAAAGTAGGCTAAAAATAATACCTATAGTATGAAAATATCACAGTATACATGTAAAAATATACTTTGTGTCAAATAGAAATTTATACAGAAAAATCGTTTAAAAATTTGCGTTTTGCGTGATAAATCTGTTTATAATACTCTAACTTATATCAATTGATTTAAGAGCTAAACTAAACGCTCTATCCTTAAAATAGTCTATATATTTTAACAATTTAAGGTATACGATCACAATTTTTCAGCAAAATCGACATAAATATCAAACATTTTTTTGCATTTTAATCGTTTAGCTTTCTAAATATGTTTCATTTAAGTTTCTAGTTATAATAGAACCGAAAAAATATCACTTTTTTAACTTTTTTTGCTTATTTTTGCATTTTTTTCTCAAAAACCCATAACGCATTACGCAAAACATAAGAACTAAAGTTCTTTATAATATTATCAATTGCTTCCAAATTTTACAGTAGCTTTATAACAGTATATTTAAAAGGTTTTGAACTAGAATCGTGTAAAACTATTAAGAATATGATTTTTTTAAACTATTCATGCTTGTTACTATCTTGGGGCCCGGATGCCCGAGTGGTTAGCTTCGCAGGCCAGCAGTCTGTGCGCTGTAACGGATGCGGGTTCGATTCCCATCTTCGCCCTGGGTGTACTTCCTTTCTCTGTGACAGTAAAAACACTTTCTGTGTCTGTCTTACTTGACGAAGGCTTATAAGCGGGTCTCTGAACAAGCACACAAGCCAGAATATATAAGTACATACCCCATACTATCTTGCTTCTATGTGTTTTCCATATAATGCTACAAACTTTTGCCGAAAAAAAAAATTGGGGCACTGATACCTTAATGATTTTAGTTCATGCCTTATATTAATGTTTGTTAAGTATATTAAAATTTAAACGATGGAAAAAAAATAAAAGGTTGTAAGGATATCATGTTTTTCGTGAGCTTGATTTTTGAAGCATATTTTACTATAATTTTCCACATACATTGATTGTTTTGTGATTTACTTTCTTAAAACTATTTTTATATTCATAACTAATAATAAAATCGTTCAACGTCATGGTTGGAATAGAATTCTCAGAAACAAGCTGTCAAAGGTGATCAGCCACCTTAATATCAAAATATGATGAATATGTGTTTTCATAGCATGATAAAGTTTAAATATTCTCAAATAGTCAAGCTAAACTACAGTTGAGTGGTTAGACAGTCCTATGTACCAAAGTCTATCGATTCCAACACCACTATGCTGAGGATATTAAATTCAGTGAGGAGTGTTCTTTAGGAAGTAGGTCTCTGTCTTAATATCTCATGTGTATACTGTATATAGAAAGAAAAACAGACAGTGGTGCTGTCAAATAACTCTAACAATGAATAGTTAAATATCTGTAGGATATTTTTGAGAATATATTTACAGTGGTGTAACACGAAAGAGCAACTGGAGAAAAACATCTTTACACTCTTAAAACAAAAGAGTTAAATCCACTCCAGTTGGAGAAGTGCATTTTCAACACCATAAAGGCATGCATATTTACTCCGACTGAGTTAAAATCACTCGTTTGGAGTGATCCTGTCAGAGGTTTAACACACAAAGGATCCACTCCAAAAGGAGAAGTGCATTTTCCAGTCTGGAGGAGTGAAATCCACTCAGACTGAGTTAAATTAGGAGTGTTTGTTTTAAGAGTGTACATTCGTAAAATTTCTTGAAAATTAAAGTTAAATATTTTTTAAAGAGGATTCAATACTTGTACTCAAAATATTCGTGAAATTATAAAAAGATTTTTTTTTAATTCAACTAGTAGTGGTAAGGAAAATAAATTAATATTTTTATTTCATAGGGTACCACTCTTGAAATGTTAAAAAAAAAATTACATTTAATTAAAAACTTTTTTTCATTTTAAGACACGATTTTAGATAATATTCTCTTCGATAAATTGTGTAACTTCTGTTATACCAAGCGTTTGTTGAAAATGAACTAAATAGGCAACTTTCCTTGATTTTTTTTTTATTTATTTTTTTTTTTTTTTTTTTTTGTAAAGAAACTGACGTAAGGAAAAAATACGACTCTTGCTGTGCCTACACTATCAACAAGAAAATGAGCAAAAAAAAGTCGTATGTTAATAAGAAAAAAACCATTGCTTAATTTGTACAGATTAAAACATTTGTGTCCTCTTTTTGGATAAATGAACAGCAAATTTGCTCGTTAAATATTAACGTAAAAACCAAACTTCATTACCAATGATGGTATTTTTTGTGCCGCAAAAAAAAAAGATCAGTCTGATATATTTTTTCGCCCTTTATGATACTCCTCGATATTTTATTGTTCTTAATGATCATAAAAATTGTTTGTCACTTCATTAGTAACGCATTTCTACATCTCAACACTCCTAGAAACGTAACACAAAAAAAAACTTTCATCCAATTATGTCGAAATAAAAGCACACACTTAGGTTGAAAAGTTTGTAAGTAATAATTTCCACTTTACTTGTACATCAACGTTGTCTTGAATATCAACTTTGAGCGCTCATTGAAAATATATATATATTTTACACTGAACAAAGATAGGATAGCAAGTACAGAGATTGGCCCCCATAAGACAGTGATTGGTATCCCGTTGACATTGAGATGTATTTCCGTGGCGGACATATTGTTGTTCCGATTGTTGGCGCACTGTTGCCAACATGACAAACGTTAATTGCGGGAATTTTAAAAAATTTTGCCACACCCATTTTATGGCTTTAACATCCTATTATTTTCAATCATGAATGAGGGGGCTAATCACTGTGAGGATGCCAATCACTGTACTGAGAACCGTCTTACATTTTGTCCGACTTGCGTATAGTGGCGGCTGAAATGGTTTAGTTGACCATTCTCTTCAAGCCATGAGTCGAACATACAGAACAAGCGGATATGTTTTATTAGCATAACCTTAAATGGACTTTAAAAAGTTAAAATTGAAAGCTTTACAAACGTTCTGCTTTTGCTTCTATCCCCAACTTTCAAAGCAAAAACTTTAAATTCTACAAACTAGTGTAATACTCCAAATTGAAGCTAAGGAACATTCTAGGCTGTATCTTAAATTTTATCAAAAAATTCGAATTAGAAATGAAGTTTAAGTGTAAAAAATTTACATTTTACTGCCATTTAAATAACAAGATAATTATATTTTGATTTAATATTTCTACTGTTATCATTTCGAACCCTATAAACTTTATTAATTTCAAGTGAAAAATAAAACTTGGAATTTATTTTGGTGTAATTATGTAGATTTCAATGACATCTTAGAGTAACAACTTATTTCGCAATTTTCTAGGGCTAGGTAAGGTAGTTCCTTCCATCTTTCATTCATTTTTTTCTTCTATCGGTGTTCTTTGCCATTTGATGTTGATTAACCAATTGAGGATCAAGAAATAATTGTTTTCCCATTAAGCATTTCTGTTGCCATTGCCTAAAACATAAAGGCCTAAAACATACTCATAAAGTTCTTTTGAAGGTTCATGCATTAAGAACGCGCAGAAAAAGTTTGTAATTGCTTTTTTGCATACATAATATGTTTTTTTTTATTTACATTTTATAGTTTATTTATGAATTATTGTATTAACAAATTATTGATTCTCTCACAATTGTAAGTATTTGATCGTATAAGTAACGTTATGATAATTTTTTTTGCTTCTACTTTCAAAGCACGCAATATTACTTAACTTTTTACTCTTTGAACAGCAAATGATTTAGCAAACAATAAAGCATATTTTTTAATTAAAGAAAGGAAATTAATAAAAATATGCAATTTACAAACCTACTTGTTTACTTACAATTTCATCAAACCAGAATATGTATAATTATCAAAAGCTAAGATCCAGAACACCAAGATGATGCATTCCCATATCAATATAAATGAGATTCAGAAAAAAAAGTAATTCTTTCACTCGAAATTCCGAAATTTGTTTTGATTCCACAACGAACAATCATTTGTTCTCTTTTCTTAATCATCAAAACGAATTCTAAAAAAAATCACCCCAAAAGCCTGAAAAAATTCCACTAACAAAGAAAGTCGAATTTTTTAACGATAAATGGAAAGTTCCATTTGCGCATTGTATTCATTTTTGTCATTCTAGGATGAATAATAGCTAAGCAAAAAATAAGTTAGTTCAAGAATAAACAAACAAAAATATCACATATTTTTCGATTTATCATATTTTCTTTTTATTGTGTGTGCATACTTCATTTACATAGTGGTATAATGTTCTTTCTTTTCACTTTTGTTCTAAATATAGCATCGTTATTGGATTGACCCGTATGCTCTTCTGAAGTGGTTCGTGTGTAGCTTTCTTTGACACTTCGAAGTCATTTAATTGAGTGATGGTGGTGTATATTTGGTAATGATTTGGATGGTATAGTTGGCAATGGGACTTAGAATTTCTAAAACATTTTACGATTCATTTACCCACTAATGACATCATTTTTCACATTGCATTACGTGATTGACGTAGTGTATGTGAGATTTTGTTGACTTGTTGACTTAAGTTTTTTTGGACTGTGAGATATTTTATCTATAATTTGTCTTAAATAGAAATGCAAGTGAATAGAATTTTGATAGATTGAAGTGAAGTCTCAAATAGTTTTTCTTTTCAATTTGATGTTCTACGTAGCATTTTGATATTGTAGGGTAGGGTAGGGTACATATATATTCCGGCTTGTGTGCTTCATCAGAAACCCGCTTATAAGCCCTCGTCAAGTAAGACAGCCACAGAAAGAGTTTTTACTGTCACAGAGAAAGGAATGTACACCTAGGGCGAAGGAGGAAATCGAACCCGCACCCGTTACAGCGAGCAGACTGCTGGCCTGCGATGCTAACCACTCTGTCATCCGGGCCCACATTTTGATATTGTCAGTATGTATCTTACATCTACTATAAACAAGCTCTGAAAAACATTATATTAAACTTTCCATTAACCAAAATTAATTTTATGTTTCCTATAAAAATCAATTTGATCTAACACTGTTCCTTTTTTTATGCCAGAACTGTTATCAAGTCATTGTGTAATAATACATTGTTTAAAGAGAAACATTTAAAAACTATAAGGGATATTTAAAAGATTCATTTGCACAGGGATTTGTGTTATGTTATATGAAGAGTACAGGGGAAAAACCACTTAATTTCAGAGAAAACTTTCCGCATCAGGCCTCTTTGGCGATGATAGCGAGTAATGCCTAAACTAGTGTAAAGAAACCAGTTTCAAGATATTTTTTTACCGAGATTCACGCGATGCACCATTCCGACGCTTGGACCAAGCGGATACTTTATATAAAACATGTTTTTTTATTCGATTTTGTAGAAAAAGTTTTTAGATTGCCAAATGTGAAAAAAAATACAAAAATACAAACCAATGAAGCTATCAGTCAACTGTATCCTTTTAATACCTATTACAACTTTTGTAAAATTAAATTCAATAAAACACAATGCAGTTAATTGAGGAAAAAAATACTTCATTTTCATTAGAGACCAGCGTGGTGAGTTAACGCAGTATACCGCTGAGTCTACTTTTGCAAAATTTGTCGTTATTCAACTATAAATAAAACCCCTGTATGGGGAAGGGGGCTGGAGAGCGCTGTTAGGAGGTTGGACTGTTAGGAGGCGCTGACCTTGCATGCCAAAAGGTTCCAGTCCAATCATTGTCCGAATTTTTAACTGCCGACGATCTATAAACGGTCTCTGAATCCTATAAGTCCAAGGAAAATTCTCTTTATACAGAGAGTTCACGTAATGTATGATCCGACACCACGTAAGATGTCGCCCATGAAGTTTCATCGGGTGTCTGCTGAAGTGTCGTCCTCGACCCTTGACTAAGCTTCTAAAACCTACGAGGCACGTGTGCTGAAACAAAATTCCAAAAAAGAAAATACCGTTAAATATCTGGTGAAAATGTCGAATTTATTCTGGAAGCAATAAACCAGAGTAATTCCCAATTGAAACTGAATACATAAAGAAGAAATAGAACCTTGAAGACCTACGAAGATGCGAAGTAGGTGCTCGTTAAATCTGTGGGTTGAAAGTCCTGTGGACTTTCCCACGAGTACAGGTCCCTGGAGACTAATTCCCTATCAGGGACATGTCTAGATTGCGGAGGTGGCGATAGATGACAGCATCTGCCACGTATGTGTGCGTGTGATGTGTCTGACTAACTTGACGAAGATTTATAAGCTAGTCTTTGACCAAGCACTCAAGCCTAGAAATATGTCTTCCAACCAACTAAATAGTACCTTGTATATGACTAGTATACGATAAATATATCTTATCTTGATCCAAAGCCGTGAAGCCGCTTACGATGTCTCTGGTACATTGCGTTGGGTGCATACTCCGGTTTCGACTTAGTCACTCGACAGCGTTTTAAAATTGCGAGCCCCATCACAAAAGCCTATGTTTCGAATTAGTGCGATGTAAATCCCCCAAACGATAATTTGAAACTGCATTATATCCACCTTAAAAACTTACTCTTAACATTAAACAGCAGGCAAAAATAATATTCCTCTTTTAAATGAGAACAAAATCAAAATCTAGTTACTCTATAAGCACTTAATTCAAAATTATTCCTACAAACTTTTCACGCATATAAGGATTTTTTTTAATTCAGAAAAAAAAATTGTCCATAACTTCTACAATTCAGTTTTTTCCCATTCCTAATCAACTGTAAACTGCAACGACAGACCCCTTACACATAGACTTTGGATACAACGGACTGCACATTGGCAAACCTAGGAGGTGACAACATCGGTCACGTGACTTTACCTCAAATCAGGAAATACTACCTGGAATTTAAGCGAGGTGAACTAAACTGCCGGTCTCATATCAGTGAACCGATTTTCAAGTTTTTACCAGTGATTCTTCGTCACTCGATCTCGTATTATATTTAAGGGTGGTAGAATCAAGCTGTCATTTGTCAAAATCTCAAAATCGGTCTACTAATGTGACGTTTTAGTCTAGGTGGAAATTAGTCATGCGGTTTAAATCAAGGATAATTAGCATAATTCTAAATAATCGCACTTTTTGCGCTTTTAAATATTCTAAACTGCACTTAACGAATTATTTCAACAATACATGTACAGTTGTACACATGATAAATATACAACACAAATATTGTCATTCATTTATGCTTGTGGGCACTCAAATAGCAGCGATAATTTGCCAAAAACAGCAACATTACTTTCCAAATTAGAGATTTGGCAATATTTATCTTGACCTCTTCCTCCAGTGGCCTTTTTGGAATTAGATTATGAGTGTATTACATTTATGTCTTTGCCCTTTTAATAATGCATCCCTCACGAACGCCCATTAGGAGCACGTTATCTCTACCTTTTGTTCTCAGAAGACAATTTTCGAAATGCATCATTTGCTGTTCCTTGCTAATTATCAGAATACCTTGGGTTTTTTGCGTTATATATAGATCAGGAGAAGTCGCTATTTAACTCTTTTTTTTCCCTGAGTAGAAAGTCACTCTAATTATGCTCCTCTTCAAAAGTTAGAAGTTGCCGCTTTGATTGATAATGTTACCGAAATGAAAATGTGGAATCTTTTTTGGAAAAAGAGTTAATTTGAGTTTTTTCAAAGGTTGGCTAGGGTGAGATAAGTGGGAAATGTTTTCGGTAAAAATTGAATGATTCACACTTGGAAATTTGATTTTTGAAAATTTTCATTGGTGAGGAGAAGTGATTATTAAAAGTTTTATTTTTATCGTTTTAAGAGTTAGAATTTTTAATCGAAGTTTTATCTGATATTGTATTAGAAGGTTTACGGTTTCGTTTTATCGATAAAATAAAGATTTAAGAATGATATTTTCTTAGAAATTTTAAGTTTCTAAACAATAATAGTTTTGATGAGGCTTAAGCATTTTTGAACGCTTTCGATTGACATTATCACACGATATTTACGGTGTCGCAAATTTTCATACAAATACCTATATGTTAAGAGCAATAAATTGCAATAATGTATGACATTATTTTTTTTCCAAAATTTTAGTTGAAAAATTATTTTATGAAAAGATCTTTGCAGTCATTAAATCTTCTTATTTAATAGGTCAAAAAAAACATATGGCATATTTATTTTTTTATTTTTCCGTTAAAACTGGTATTAAACTGCGCTAATACTTAATTCCTCAATTTTGTAGACTTGCCTAACGACAAAATCAAGCATTTGTTAAGAAAAACTCACTAAATTTAACAAAAAAAAAGATCGAAAAAGCGGGAAATTTTCTAAACAAAATTAGTCTTGTACATTTGGTAGATTCTAATTTTTAAACTGTCCAAAGCTTTTTATATATGTATTCATAAATAAAAATGAAATTTATATTTCTCTAAACCTGTCTGCAATAAGAAAAAACTTATTTTCTCATAAAAATTGAAATATAAAAATCTTTTTAGAATATTAAAAAAGGAGTATTTCCATTTAGAGTAGAAAAATTAATAAATAAAAAGAAAGAAATTAGTGTAATTGAGGATTTATTTCGAAAGCGTTTTGTAAAAACAATAGCTAAAACCTCAAAAAAAGATTTTGAAAAACATTATAATGAGCAATTAGTTTTAATTGAATTTGAAAACAAAGAAAAGCGCTATTCAAAACCAAATAATCATTTTCTCAATAAATGCTTGGATGAAATAATGTACGCAACCTTTTTTATGCTTTCAAGGGCAATTATATAGTGCAATTAAACAAATTATTTTTTAATTAGCCCAGAATTTGAACAATAGATTAAATATTTCATGATATTGCATTAACTAAATATAATTTTGAATTAAGAAAAAAAAATGTATGTGGTTACCAATGAAATCTTAGTTTTACTAACTAGTTATAGTAGGTCTATTTAAAATTTAAGCTTGGAAAGCCTTTCATCCCCATCCACGAGTGCGGTTTTCTTGGAAACGGGGTGATGTATAGCTGTTTCGGTTTTTCCCCACTTTTAAATGGGGAAATACTAACTGTTTTGATTGTAAACTTCAAGCGCGCTAGGATTAGATAAGCGATGCTCCTCCCTTTTCTTTTAAAACCTAGTGAATTGATGGGGAAAGAGAGTCTTTACAAAGCTTACATTCTGGCTAGAAATGGTATAGATTAAGTAAAAATGCTATGAAATATATAAAGTATTGCTCTATTGTGCTTTGTGATATCCCAAATATTTATGTTAAAAATAACTCTTCATTTTCGATATAAATTATTGTCAAAGATAAGGCATTAGTAATGAATTTCAGCTTAAAAAACAAATTAAGAAAAGCTGAGTCATAAGAGAATATAAAACAATTTAAACAACAATGTGTCTTTCACATAGAACTCTGTTTTGCAAAATATTTTTAAACGCTCTGTGATGTCAACGAAAACTTTAGAGTAAAACCATCAATAAGACCTGAGGCGTAGCGTATTTGTTGTATCAAAAAGCAATTTTTGAAATTGCTTTTTGAAAAAAAATTCAAAGAAATTAAATTGTCTTTGTACTGGGGTAAAAAAAAACGGGCAGAAAGAAGCCTTTTAATCAAGCAAAACAAACACATTAAATATTTAGGGGAGACCGGGGCTCGTTTTCCTATGGTGCAGGTTTTTCAACTAATCTTAGTTTTGAGAAAATGAGCATTAATACTGGTGAAGTGGTTTAACGAACACCTTGTCAATCAGCATCCTCAAAAATATTGTTACAGTAAAATGTTACCATGTATTCAGTAGAGTTGCTTTGTGAATATCTTCAAAGTTGAACAAGTTTTCACGATTGCAATAAAAATTACTAGAAATCTATTAACTGGTTTACCGTAGCGGGTATTGTAAGGTTGTATCTTTATTCCGGAAAATATACATTTGTTTTCAACAATATTTACGCCTCTACGATTGACGGAGCTGTAAGTAAATGTATTGCAACTGGGCGGATTTTCGAAAAATTCATACGGAGAAATAAATTTCAAACTCTCGCCGTTCTCCTTGTATATTTTAATAGAAGAAAAGAAAACTTTGAACTGAGATTTAACACTTTAAAATACTACAACAGAAAATATAATTCTTTCACATATTCAAAAATGTTATATTTGAAACTTTTCTAATCTTTACACCTATTCTGGTTGAAATTAGTTGATACAGTAATTCGTAAGTAATAAGCTTTCAAAACAATAAAAAGATTATGAAAAGTAAATAGGGTGTACATTTTTACAAAAGGATAAAATGATGATTGGCGCAAAATGGTGTAAAAATTTACTTCTTCTTAATTGGTTTGTTAGAAAAAAAATTAACAATGCAAATTGTACCAATATTGAAATTGTCTGAAATTTATTAAATGCAAGCACGAAATAGGATCCCAAGTTCTAGCCCATCTCGATTTTTTTCATATTATATCCCATTCCCATTGTGAGCAAAAATGACTTCATATTAAATTTTAAGATCTATTTATTCGATATTCAAAACTTTTAAGATATATTTATTACCCCCCATTTACCACAAATAATTTCCCTTTAATCCGATATATTATTTTTCTGTTAATGTTTTAATCTTTTGCGGTTTTCTGAGTGACTTTTCTCCGCACATTCTCAAGGCTCATTCGTCATTTCAAAACAATTCTTTATTTTTTCTGTTTGCTTCCCTTTGCCTAACCAATCTTGTTCAGTCCGAAAGACACGACTTCCGATAAATCCCGGGCTCGAAACCATGCCAGGATAGGAGCTGGTAATGAATCTCTAAATAAAATGATGATGAAAGTAATGAAATTAATCTAAATGAACCTAATAACTCTCCCGGGGATTTTCTGAAGAGATTTTTTCTCCAAAATAAAAATAATTGAACAGGAATTATGTCAACTAAACGAAATTTTCCCTTCTGAAACGAAGAAAAAATAATTTGAAAAATTGGGTCAAATAACTGAGATATTCAGGCTGCAAAACTGCCACTACTATTTCCATCATTTGAAGGAATCATTTTTGAGAAACAATTTACTTTTCGGTGGTTTATCGATGGTAAACAATTGGAACTTTCCGAAGCGGTCTGTATAATGGAGGTGTCACTATATTGTAGGGTCTCAAAATCGAGGTTCTACTAATATTATGTCCACACTACGACAATAAAAATGACAAGAAATTGCACACACATGGAAATGCATATACAATTTGGTCAGGCATGCGCGCGCACCTACCCCGAATGGTACAAATTGTGTATGCATTTTCATGTGCGCGCAGTTTCTTATCATTTCTATTGTCGTAGTGTGGACATAGCATACGAAAACACGAATGACACGATTGTAACAACAGAACAAAACCTTTTCCCCCTGCATCCTTCTTAAGATGTCATAATTTAATGTCAGACACATTATATGTTTTGTGAGTGTTTCATAAAAGGAAGGAAGGAAATTATTTTCTACAAACCTCTTTTTTATTCAACCGTATTTGTTTATTCACTTGCCATAAATTTTTTCTATGCCATGCTGCAGCTTACAAAACTAAACACTGACATGGAATAATAATACGGGGATCAAAATCAGAAACCATCCGTTCCGGACGTGAACTCAACGATCTGAATAAAATAAGCCAAGTATATAAATTTAAGTAAACACAGTTGGTTAAATCAAAATAAATGCTGAATAAGTAATAAAGGTTCCTATGTTTGGCGAACTATCTCTTTTTTTTTGGCATAAGCTATATCAAAGTAAATTGCATTTTTTTAAATTCCTTTACAGTGATAAGTGATTACGTTTACTCTTTTGGGGCATACAATTATTCAGTAAAATGTAATTACTTATGTAACGAAATAGCTAATTGTATTCAGCGTCTGGTTTTGAAAACAAGCCAAGAAGTTTCGCCAACTCACATGACTTTAGTAATTACTGTAGTCATATTTGGCCGCAGTTAAAATGAAAAAGTTAGACTTACTAGCCTCATTAAAATTATTTTGTTGGACCAATGTACCAGTGGTCAACTTCAAAATATATATAAATGGAAAAAACCCTCAAAAGACAATGGATTTCAACTTGTGTTTATGTCTACACTCTTTGCCAACCTAAGTTGGTTAAATAGATATATTCTATGGAGAAGATCCTTCCGCGGCTGTAAAGAGTTCCATAAATTATTTTTATTTGTGAATCCATCCTGACAACATGTTTAAAACATTAATTTCGTTTAAGGTTTAACAGATTTGAATATTATTTGAGAAAATTTGACAATTTTATCAGAATGAAAAGTGTATTTTTGTTAAATTGTATTCAGATCACTTTGTATGTAAATATTTCCTTAAACAGGAGTTTCCAACTAACGGACCAGTCCCGCTTTTCTCTCTGCCTTTTTACTCTTTGTTTTTACCCAAGTTAGGTTGGCACGGAATGTAGTCCGCCATCTTTCTGGACCAGACGAACATGAGCAGTAGCAAAATAGTACCTTATTTAGGGTCGAAGTTAAAACTTGGTCATCCAATGTTAATGGTAATAAGATGAACGATGATAAATCACCATCAAGAGCCAAAAGCCAAGGATGGACAAAATTCAAAAAATTACCTCAAGAAATCTGGCATTGTTCATATTTTTGAACATTTAGCGGGCTATAGGGTAGACTGACCAGTGAATGAACATACCCCAGTGAAGGAACAGTTGGTAAATACATTTAAAAAGTAAGGACTAAAAATCATTCCACTGGATGGATTGACAACATTGACTTCCTCTTATCTAGTGGGAAGGTATCTGACATCTGATTGGTTGTCCTGGTCATTAATGAAAATCCAACATGTTTATTGACTGGGCATTTTTGTGTTCATTCACTGGTAAAAGTACTGTTCATTCACTTGGCTTTTGTACTACTTATTATTTGGACACCCAAAAGACCCAAAAGAATGCAATCTAAAGTCACCTTTTTTTTTGTAGAATTTACATATAATGACAGATGTGTTCACATTGTCATAAGCCCACAAGCGATATTTTCTTTAAATATATGAATTTTCTTAAAACAAATTGTGCTTAAGCGTTCATTCACTGGTTAGTCTACCCTACATTGAATATTATAGATCGTTGGTCAACTTTTCGTCAGAAAATTACCGATGCCACGCACGAAAACCAAAACGTAATTGAAAACTTCCACCACGCGGTCGAAGTTAGTGTCGTGACGGTGGGAAAATGGCGCCAAATCCACACGCGCGTTGTAAGAGATCTAATACATAATGCCATTCGTAAGTTATTTATTAAGATTTCGAAATTCGCAGCTAATGTGAAATTCATGAGGGTCTCTGGAGCTACTAAACGCGTGGCATTCTGCTATAAATAGTCCTTGTGAGCATGTAAAGAAAGGGATTAGCATAAATTCCGTGTACATGCCAAAAAGTGGAAAATAATAACTTTTTGCTCACCTTTCTTGGAATAATTATTCTTGGTGATTAATGGATTAGTACACAGGTAAAATGTGTATGAATAAATATTTAGAAAGGATGCATCAAAATATACGTTAATGCTCAAGAACAAAAAGATATAATGTACAAAAGGCTGAAGTTTGAATGAATGAAATTTTCTTGGTTAATTAATACATTTCTACCTGATGTTATGCATTTCAGTTGACTATCATAAAACTTTGATTTTAACAAAAGTAAAACTAGTAATATTTAACGCAAAAATATATCAACATTGTTCTAAAAACAATACACGTATGAATAAAAAAATCAACTTTTTAAGACATAAAATATGACAAATATCTAGAATTAATTAATTGAATGATAATTTATGAAATTGTAAGAAAGAAAATTCGTAAGATTAAAAAAAATAATGACTAATAGTTGTCATTATGATTTAAACATGAAAGAAAAAGTATTTGATAATATTGGAACAAATTGGATTTTCAAATACAAAAACAAATCGATCATATTTAGTCCGGGCAATGTATGATGTACACATTGACAGCACAAGCTAGAAGCACTTATTCAACACAAATTGAAGAAGAAGAAAAAGATAATAGATAAAAGTCACACAGCCATAACACCTTCGGTTTTAATGATATTGAATTAAATACATTTCATTTACCAGTATTTTCAGCCACACTTATTTCTTCAAATATTATGTTTTTTTTTTTTTTGAATTTTACTAATATTATATTAAGTTTTTATAACAAATATAATTTTTTTGAAAAAATATTTGAAAGAAATATCTTTTTCAAACATAAACCAACCTATATTATGAACAAACGACTATTTTAAAATTTTTGTCGAAATTATTTTCTTGCGGAAACAATCCTTCTACTCCGCTCTTTTCCTGATAGGCTCAGAAAATGTTATTTTTAAAAACATGAAAAGTTTAAATTTAGAACTAATGTAGGCAGCCAATCAAATTTTTACGTTATAAAACCGGTTTAAAAAGACACATTAAAACCAGGGAACAATTATGGTCGACGTCATGCAATTGGTACATTATTGGTCTTCAACACGGGTTTAATTTAGAAATGGCGTGAAAACTATTTTCGTCTGGGATTTGTTAAAAGCTTTTTGAAGAGTTTTCCCACACATAAAGCAAATTTTAGAAATGTGAATATTTTCCCATTACGTTTTCTAATCGAGGCGAAATCGTTTAGCTGCTCTTTTAAGAAAAAAAATGCTTTCGTAACACGTTTTAAAATCAAGATTATTTTTCTTGTCATTAGAAGATTTCCAAAAATCTTTTTCTGATTTGGTGTCAAATGGCTATTTTTACTAACATTGTAACTATTTGAAAAGAGAGTGGTGAAAAGGTCATCTAATTTTTTTTTAACTTAAAAGGTTTTTTCATTGAATTTTCTATTTCAAAATGTCTTTTCTTAATGGCTTTTTTCGAAAAACAAATAAATGAAATGAAGCAAAATGTAAAACAAATAAAGGTAAACTGTGTTTTTGTACAATGCGTCATCGAAAATTATTTTGGAATAGTTTCCCATTCATATAAAAATTTAAAATTCAATTAACTAAAATGTTTTTGAATTTTGCATTGCAATTCCAAAATTTCTTTGGAGTTAAACTTTAAAACGCAAAATTTAATTTTATAAAGTGAAAGTAAAAGTAACAAAAATAAAATTATTTTCGTATTTAAAGCCAGTAAATACTTAAAAACACATTTTTGAGATTAAAAAAAAGCTTTAAAACGACTATTTCTAAACATTTTATAATCATTAAGTTTTTATGCATTAAAAATTTAGCAAATATTATAAATTATTATTAAATGATTTATTTCGCGAAAGAATATATAAAATACATCATAAAATAACGTAAGGGAAAAAAATTCATAAAAATATTATCAGTTTAAGACTTTTTACCTAGCTATTATAGTTAAAACTCATTAATTCTAAAAATTATTATTATTCGACTTTTTTATAATCAATTTTTTATACATTAAACATCCAGGAAATATTATAAAGATTTTATAAAATAATTTATTTGACGAAAGAATATATCTAATACATTCTGAAATAACGTAGGAAAAATCATAAAAATATTATCAATTTAAGAAATTATTACCTAGTTTGAATAGTTAAAGCTCATTAATTCCCAAGATTATTATTTGGCATTAAGTACTCAAAAATAGTTTACCTACTGCAATTAAACTCAATAAAGTGTCATGATTTCGACAGCTATCTTAAAACGTTGAGGTTGAATATTTCTATCGAACTTTTTTCATTCAATGCAAAAGTGAAAATAAGTAGAAACTACTTTTTTTAATAAAAAGTTTTGTATGCATAGGAAATGATAATATTCTTCTTTAAAATATATAAGTCACATCGTAGAAGAAATACAGCTATAAGGATTTATTATACTTTGAAGTTTGGCAGAGGATTTCAAAAACTTAGTTACTTCAACTCCGGAGATGAAATGGAATAACAAACCAACGAAATACTCAAGGCGTCAATGCCTTAACCTCAGAAGAAAAGGGGCTTATTTCTTGTAGTATATCGTTGAAGAACTGCCATTTTTCTGCTTGTCTACAAATATAATGAACGTATTTTCTCCTAAGCAGAAAAGATGGAATTAGGAGTGCTAGCAAGCCCTTTTTGAATAACAGTTCTTCTATGTTTCCGTTTGATGTTTTATGCGGTGTTTCAAAAGTGGGTTATATTTAAACATTTCCGGGTCTTTAAAAAAATCAATCTTTTATGGTTGGACAACATTACCAAAATAAATCCAAATTTTAATACGAGTGTTGCATTTAAATAAAATAAATTTTTATACCTATTCAATTTAATTCTGTTGAGGTGGAATGTGTTGTGCCGATTCCAATAAAACTTGATGCCAACCATTTTTATCTGTACTTCATAGTAACACTTTTAAATTAAAAAATTGTTCCAAATAGTAACTAAACTAATGCATAAAATTATTTAAACGACATCACGAAAAAAAAATTTGAAAGTATGAAGTGTGTTGCAGTAAAGGGTAGCCTTCGAGCCGCTTTTGATCTTATAGATGCATATTTCCACTTAAATTTGCATTTTAGGCTTGACAAATGACAGTGAATGCGCCCCTCTAGAAGGGAGAGTGTAGGCTTTATAGCCCATTACCCAGCTCGCCAGAAGAGACAGTCACAAGAGACACACAACGAAAGACGACACAAACACATAGACAAATAACAACATTTATTGACAAGCACAAACAGCCATGACTTTACCGGGATTCGAACCCCAGCAGCTCCAAAGAGTAGTACACTAACCATTGTGCCAGTGAGCCGGCGCATTTTAGACTTTATTTAATTTTAAATTCACCATCACGACATTATTGGGTCACCAGACATAAAGTTAAAAAACTATCTGCAAGGATATTTTTCTTTGGTTTCAATAAAACCACAACTTATCTATATGATGCAAGCACCGAAGATCGTATTCAATCTGAGGATCTGAATATCTAAAGGTAAACGTTTCATATTTCGAACTCTTATACCCTTCCAAACCGAATATCCTATAATGGAAACAACTGATACTATCCAAGCGAGTTTTCCCGCGTTCGAATCCCGGGTAAGACATGGATATTTGTGTTGTCCCAAGTACATGCGGAGAATGCGCTCGTTAAATCTGTGGGTCCGAAAGTCCTGTGGTCGGTCATAGTGCAGTTTACCATTGGTGTCGGTCTTCTGGAAAAAATTGTCCCTCCCCTCTAGCGACATGCCTAAATTGAGGATGTGGCGACATCTCAGAGTATAAGTCAAACATTCACCCTCTCATGGGCACTCAAAGCTCAAAGACTTATGCCAACGAATGCTATTGCAACCCTCTTGCCTTCCAGGCTACGGCCTGGAGCAATACCACCTAGATTAGAAGGCCGAAGAACTAAGCAACACAACGTCACACTAGTAGACCAATTTCGATTTGTTAACCAATAACATCGTATCTTAAGATGACGTCGCATCTTGATTTATCTTATCTTAAAAATTTATTGAAATACAAAATCTAGTCACGAATGATCATTGGTCAAAACCACAGAATCAGTCCACGAATATGACGTCAAGCATTTAGTTCACCGGCCTTCTAATCTAGGTGGTATTGCCTGGAGGCACACGACAACAATCACAACAACTGATACCATCATGAACAAGTACATAAGAACATTCCATGAACTCTTTTTGGCGCGAACCTTTCTTTTTAACCCAAAATAGAATCTCACTCGGAATCGAGAGTGTTTCTCAAACAAATTGTGTCCGGAAGGCATGAGAAATATAGCCTCAAATCAGAATTCGAATGTAGGGGAATCAAACGGCAATCCCATTCAAATAAGTTTCATTTGTAATTTTCAGCAAATAGTTTCGAAATCTTTCGACGGTCGGTGCTGAGTTTCAAATTTAATAATGTAAATTCATGAAATGGGAAAAAGTAATAATGTATGATCATAAAAATGATTTAATTCCGTCTTTAAAAAAATAAAGGTAGCGAGAAAAAGGTAGAAACTTTAAATAAATATACGATAAAAAAATCAATATCGAATCACATTCTATTAATAAAAATCAACTAGAATAAAACTTAAATAAAAAGGAAATGTAATAAAATTTTTATGTTACAATTCTTGTGAATAAATATAATATTAAATGCAAATAATGCATTTTTGGTTGTAAATATTCAAATCGTTTCTATTTGTTTTTTAGTATCGAACAATTCTTACATTTACTCAAATTTAATGTGTAACATGTGACATTGTTACACGTAAAATTTTAAAAATTTAATAAATCATTTTAATGATCCTTTAAATATCCATGTTTTATGTGGATTGATGGAAATAAATGGAATGATTACATAAAATTAACTATTATTTAAGCGCAATGTTTTTTTAAAGCCTCCTGAAGAAAGTAATTTTCTTGTAAAAGATCGTGTTTATCAAAAACTCCATGTTTACCAAAACTATAAAAGTGGCAATAGAAAAATAATATCTAGCCCTCCTCTTTAAGACTAAACGCACACGGGAACCATTCAAACACTACGTGACACACATAAAAAACTTGTAGTGGTAAGGACGGAATAAGTAACAAAGGATACATAAAGAATGACCAAAACGTCACGTACACATGTTTAAAATGTGGAAAAATCAAAGGTTATTGTGTTTTTTAAAAGGACCACATTCGCACTGATGCGTGAGTAATCACTCATTCGATAATCAAAATACCATATATCAGCCTGATTAGATGCGTTCATGTTGCTCTAAGAATGTGTCTTTTTGGAAATTACTTGATGGAAGGGTAAGTCAATTTCATGTGGCAATTAATTCAATTAGAGTAACGGAATTATAAATAGCGTGGTGTATTTTTCTTTACAGAGTATTTTATATTTTTTAACTTTTTTAAAGTAAAAAAACAATGATAAATAACTTGAGTTTCAAATTTCAATCAAGTAATTTAAAATTCCAATACATAGCAACTCTTATTTTAAAGTGTGCATTACTGAATTGCCTGATAACTTTAATCATAATCCAAACGAATTTTCCAAATAAATTTTCTAAAATAAAAGAAAGAGGTGGACATATTTTACTTTTGCTACCAAAAGCATTTTGTTCTCATTTAACTTGCAACAGCCCTCTCATTAAAGATTTGCAAGTAATTTAAATAAAGACGATTGTAGTTAGAACTTACACAAACAAGGTTTGGTTTGGTTTGAATTATCGTCGCACTAGAGCTACACGAGGGCTATTGGCGACGGGCGTCGTATTTTAGAACCACAGTCAGGTGACGAGTCACACCTGAATAGGCACCCAACGCAACCGTTAAGGGCGACATCGTACGCAGCGTTAGGACTTTGAAGGATATTTAACGTGCACTCCCTTACACGGGTATTATTCGTCGGACATTTTTGGCTTCACGGGCCGTTTATAGGTCGGCAGCTATTTTGGCGATGCCCGGACCCGAACCTGGGACCTTCCGCATGCTAAGCGAGTGCTTAACCGACTGGGCTCCCCAGCCCCCTACACATATAAGGAACAACGCTTAGAACACAATATTATTAAATTTAAGGGCTATGAATCTAACAGAGCGCAGCTTATATAACTATTCGTACCTAGGAAGTCAATTTATTTCAGACCTAAAAATTCAGGAAAAATCTAATTTACCTACTTTCTTGGGAGAAATGACTTGTGATAGTCTAGTGGCAGTTTAACGATCTTAATCCGTTTGCGCATAGTTTTTATTTTTACGCTCACACAAATATAATCAGCAAATTTTTTACTCATTTTTTGGAACCATCGTTGCTGAACCAGTCTATTTCTAAATCAGAGAGTAAATGAGTAATAAAAATAAGCATTCTAAATTAAGCTTTTACGTTTATAAGAAGTATCATTATCACTCATGCAGATTTTCAAATTTAACCCTTCCACTCTGAAATGGAGATCACCATATATGAAAAGTCCACATTTTGATGAAACAATCAAGAAAAGCAATCTAGAACATAATTATTTCCTAAGAACAAACAAAAATTAATCAGTATGTGAACTAAACTTGATGTACCCAAACAATGAAAATCAGAAGTCAAAACTTAATTTACAATAGCAAAAAAAATATAGTAAATTACATTATGCACGAAAAAAGTCAGCCAGCCTGCAATATTTGATTTCTTTTCCTTAATTCAATAAATTGTGTACAGTTAAGTTTGGCCTGGAAACTGGATCTTCGATTTCTTATACTATAAGTTAGCCATGTTAAAATGTATACAGATTCAATTGCTTTTTCCTGAAATAACTAGTAGACGTAAAACAATCTTCAAACTTCGGAAAAATACTTTTTTCTTTTCGTGCAGCTGCTTGCAGAAAAAGTATAATGTATTACAAGGGAAAAGGGTTTTCGGAAAATTGCTTAGGAACACGATTGGACTATTTTGGTTTTTCTATCGGAAACTTAGTCATTGTTTTCTTGAAAGAGAACATTTGTTTTTTACAGTTCCGTAAAACAGAGAGCAGTAAATGTTGCTACGAAAAAAATCCGTATCAATTGTTAATAAACAAATATGTCCTTCTTTTAATATTTCTATAAATTTAACTTTAAAATTTACTTTACTGTAATATTTAATTAGAAGTACAAAATATTTTTTCATAAATGACTACGGAAATCGATATAGGAAACTTACATTAAGTATTTACAAATGGAAAAAAGCATTAAATAGCTTTTGCACATGCATAAATATTAATTTTATGCCTTCCTGAAACAACTAATAAAATAACGTTTTTTAAGACATAAATTCCCATGCTATTTACGGACTTGTCTATCCTACCTTTATTGAAACTTTTCAATTATTGCAATTTTTAATGTTATTTACCAACATACATACCACAAGTGAACCAAAATATTACTTTGAATATAATAATGCCTGGCTTTTATTAAATGCAATGAAACAATGTACAAACAAAAGAGTTTGCTAAAATTAGAAAATTTTACAACATACAACAGCGAAATTCTTTGTTTGAGATGGCTTTTTACTGTGATTCTTCGAAGCAAGGGCATGGTTTGGCGGAATTGTACCATTCTTGGTCAAGATCTTGAGATGTTCTACTGCTACATTCACTTCCCTAAAAATACATGAAAAATAAGTATCAATGAATTTAGATTTAAAAAAAGTTCAAAATTAAATAAATAACCTACTTTCCTTTTACTTTAATGCTTGCATAAATTCTTATAGTACAGACAGACAGACGTAAGGACCAAAAAATTTCAGATTGCTTTCTGATGACCTATCTCTCTTTTTTTTAAATGTTAAAATCGATTGCGTAAAAAATAAGTTGGTAAAGGCGTGTACGGACATAAAGACGGATGGACATGCAAATGGCCAGCAAGTAAAAAAAAATAGATAACTAATATCAGCCTTTTTAAATAAAAAAAGCATTTTTAAAATAGTACAGTAACAACGGCGGTTGAAAAAGGAACGAACAGCTTGGTGGAAGAACAAAAGACGGAAGGACAGACCAATGGGGGGGAAATTAAGATAGGCCTTTAATAAACCTTTCAAACAAACAAAATATTTAGAAATAGGATGGTTAGAATAGCATTTGAAGTAGTATGGTCAAATAGACAGACATACAGTGCAGATAGTTAAATACATAATGTGCATATGATTGATCTCTGATCAAACAAAAAATATTTAAAACTAAAAAAGAATTTTTGAAATCAGAGGGTTAGAACGAAATTTGTGCGAAAGAATAGAACAGACAGACGGACGAACATCTCCCACCTGTCAGTAACTAACTTTTTTTACTGAGCTTGTTTCAACACTTTCCCACACAAAGCAAAACAACCAATGAAATCTCAGTTCGAAATGCGGGACTATTCTTAAACTGTTCAACGGATGTTTCAAAACTTTCTCAAAAAACAACCAATTAAATCGCAGTATAGAGATCATGACGTCCATAAGAAATATTCATATTCTTTCAAATTAAAAAAAAAAGAAAATGGATTAAAAGAATTTCAAACATAAATTCTGATAATAACAAACTTTTATTCAATCTAATAAATTTTCTCTTCAACGCAAGAGAAATAGGATACGGTGCTGTACCTCTAAAATTTTGTATCAATTATTGTTTTGGGGTTCATAGAATTACTATGAAATTAGTACTTAAAACTTTTTTCTTTCTTTCAATAGTTTGAAAATTTTATTCATAATTATATAGATAAACTTTTTAGTGTTACATAGTTTTTTAAAAAAATGTTTAGCTTGGCTACTTAGCACGGTATTCTTTATAACCAAAATAAACAACCAATAAATATAAATGCTATTGTTTTATTGAACTCTTTTTTTTAAAAAAAAATTTCTTGCCCAAAATCTTGCCAATTATTTCAGAAAAATATTCAATTATAACTAAAAATAATCCATCTACTTCTACTGCACTTGTGCAAAAAAATTTTTAACCATTATAAATTAAAGATATTCCCATTAACTAATGAAATTGACATCAAAGCTCAACTGAAATCATCAATATTACACCACGACACAATCTAATTTACAAATCCAATACAGGACAACAGGAATCCAAACCTCCTGCTGAGATTAGCCATAGAATATACTTTCTAAGATCAGGCGTATGAATGGAGGTTAAATGAATGAATATCTTGGCGAGGAGAATAAAAATGAATCCATTGAATAGTCGCCAAGTCTATGCCATACAAACAGAACAACAGAAGAAAGCGGATACTTGAGACATGGCGCAATGTATATACCACGACACTAAAATATAAAAAAATAGCTAAGATATCAAAGTGCAAGGCACGTTGATAATCTTTAACCATCGCCTATTTAAGCAAAACTAATGGCGATTTACTCAGAGATACAATGTACATTTATAAATCAAGACAAATTTTTCTTTCACATTTTTTATTTAAACCAGCTTTATATAATCAGCGTTGCACGCTCGTATTCTTAATAACACATCATACAGTCTACGATATAACAACCGGTCCTAAATAGATTACTTGAGTTGAATTGTAATTTAATGAAGCTTGACATATTCGATAACCACAACAAAACTTGATGCGTAGAGCGAGCATTCTGTAACTTTTCGCAATCTGCATAAGTTGTCAAGAACAGATAGGCCTCTTTATATCGCAGTTGTATGCAAAAAGGAAACAACTGCGATATAAAGAGGCCTATCTGTTCTTGTGTAAGAGGCCTATCTGTTGTATGCAAAAAGGAAACAAATGCCAACTATAAAACTCGCATTAGATGAAAATCGAATCGTAATAAGTTATCTAAGTCGAATTTGATATTCAGTAAAATCGGCATCAAAAAAACATCCATCAAGTAACTTAGACAGTTGTATACTGTAGGTGGCTTCTATAAGTTTATGTTTTGCAAATGCTCCGGAATATTTAAGTAAAATATGTCGTGACAAAAGCCTACGTTTACGAATAGGAATAGCGTTTTCCCGAAAGAAACTGGTTTTGCATCCCGCAAAAAACAAACTTACAACCACATTCAACTAAATAATAATTTTCTAACGAAAATTCTCAAAAACTTTTATCTAAAGTAGCGGAATAACTGTCCCGTTCCATTTTGAGCATTTTCCTCTTTCTACTTCTCTACGTTTCGTGGTTCTTCCGGAGATAGATTTCAGACACATGCACAGTTGCACATTAATAATATATATGAGACAAAATTCCCTCTACTTAGAATTCCTACTATTTAAAGATAGTACAATTATACCCTATGCACCTTTGTCAAACGTTCCTTGTCACGAGCCTATAGCCTTTTTGGCTTTTAAGAGAGGACCAAGAACGGACACCAAAGCACACAGCCACACATGTCGAGGTCTTATTAGAAAGTAACTCCATTTTTAATGGTTATGAGAAGAGTGGATCATAAGTCAAAACAAAGTCTGCTGCGTCTGCGATTTCTTTGGGAAATACTGTATTGACGCCTATTAAAACGTTGGAGATGTTCGATGTATCGGCAAGACATTAATTGAGAGTTAATAAGAAAGAACTGCTATTTGTGTTATTAATATTATAATTTTATAGAGATTTATACTACATTAAACAAATTTTCTCATGGGACAGTGCTGTGGCAACAATTATTCCTCTTAAGAATAGCTCCAAAGTATCCGCCAAAAGGTTTCTCAGGGCGTATAAGGAAGCGATCTTGGCTTCAATTGGAGCACCGGTCTTGGCATTAATTTTCTCCTCGCACCAACTTCATCTTATATAACCTTCATGGGCATATGCAATCGAGTAGGAGATCTTTCATCTTCCTGGTAAACATCTCTGATCAGCCCTCTTATCGGTATTCCAGAAAAATGGCGAGAATTTTGATGACCCTTAGTTGGAATTCGCTTGATTGTTCTCAGCAGGGATTAAATCCACAAAAACGCGGGTCATATTTCAATAAGGATTGAGATATTGATTTTTCTTTTCTTTCAGCGATGAATGTTTTGTTCGATTGATGAAAGAATTACTGATTTCTTAGTTTTTGTTAGATTATTAATGTTCTTATTTGTAATTGTTTAACAAGGTTTTTTAAAATTTATATTGTTTTTACGAAAGGATTTTGGGTAACGTTATAATAGTTCTACCAGAAAACTTTTATCGGGATAAACTATTTATTTAAATATAAAACATCACGTAAGAATCATTAAAGTGAACACCAATGTCTAATGAACAAAACAACCATAAAATTTCCCTTTAATAAAAAATTTCAAAAGACGAATTTATCATAATATATTTCGAAAAATAAATATTCTTACTTAAAAAAAGGTTTTATTCATAACCCATTTAAATTCGATTCTTTTCAGACTTTATCCATTGATATTGACTATTTAAAGTGGTAAAGTTTCATGTTTAACCTTAATTTTTTAACCATTACGTTTTCGGCATTAAAAAATTTAATAACCATTGAAAAAATTGAAAGGTTTTATTAAGTTTAAGTTTTCCCGAATCCATTCATTCCCGACAGACGTTATAGATGAAGATGCTGGAGTAAACTCATTTCAGAGTCAAAAAGCTGAAATGGTCTACTCTAACGGTTTTCTAAACAAATTTATTTCTCGACGAATTCCTAAGTTTTTCCAATGTGACCCATGTAAAACTGAATCAAATGTTTTTTCCGTAAAGACTCATAAATTTGATATTGTGGGGGGAATAACTCGTAGTTTATATCAAATTTGAATTTGTCAACCGAGGGTATTGGAAGATTTATCATAAATGAGTTTCAATTTAAAATATTAACAACCGTCGCGTAATCGATGAGGAATTTGAAAAGGACACTTCAAACGCTAAAATTTAAAAAAAAAAAGAGTTCAAGTGCATTGAAGAATTTCACTAGGCTTCTTCTTTTCACCATTTTAGTGACAAAGTAACATTCAGAACAACGTTCGAAAACAACTTTTTTAGAATTATCACCCGCCAAAGCGTGTAGAAAACACAAAATCTATATTTTGGATTTTCGACTCCAGGTAATTGAAATTTAAAAAAAAAAAAGATGTTTTACTGGAATCTTCAATCACATACAGACAAAATTAGCTTAAAGTTTTAACATTTTGCTATCCCTCGGAGAGTTTAAAGCAATCAAATGTTTTTTCCGTAAAGACTCATAAATTTGATATTGTGGGGGGAATAACTCGTAGTTTATATCAAATTTGAATTTGTCAACCGAGGGTATTGGAAGATTTATCATAAATGAGTTTCAATTTAAAATATTAACAACCGTCGCGTAATCGATGAGGAATTTGAAAAGGACACTTCAAACGCTAAAATTTAAAAAAAAAAAGAGTTCAAGTGCATTGACGAATTTCACTAGGCTTCTTCTTTTCACCATTTTAGTGACAAAGTAACATTCAGAACAACGTTCGAAAACAACTTTTTTAGAATTATCACCCGCCAAAGCGTGTAGAAAACACAAAATCTATATTTTGGATTTTCGACTCCAGGTAATTGAAATTTAAAAAAAAAAAAGATGTTTTACTGGAATCTTCAATCACATACAGACAAAATTAGCTTAAAGTTTTAACATTTTGCTATCCCTCGGAGAGTTTAAAGCAATCAAATGTTTTTTCCGTAAAGACTCATAAATTTGATATTGTGGGGGGAATAACTCGTAGTTTATATCAAATTTGAATTTGTCAACCGAGGGTATTGGAAGATTTATCATAAATGAGTTTCAATTTAAAATATTAACAACCGTCGCGTAATCGATGAGGAATTTGAAAAGGACACTTCAAACGCTAAAATTTAAAAAAAAAAAGAGTTCAAGTGCATTGACGAATTTCACTAGGCTTCTTCTTTTCACCATTTTAGTGACAAAGTAACATTCAGAACAACGTTCGAAAACAACTTTTTTAGAATTATCACCCGCCAAAGCGTGTAGAAAACACAAAATCTATATTTTGGATTTTCGACTCCAGGTAATTGAAATTTAAAAAAAAAAAAGATGTTTTACTGGAATCTTCAATCACATACAGACAAAATTAGCTTAAAGTTTTAACATTTTGCTATCCCTCGGAGAGTTTAAAGCTCTATTGTGATTAGTCACAAGGTGAATTAATATATTCAAATATTTCATCGGTAACTAAAACCTAGTTTACTCCAAATCGCAAGATTAGGAAGCTGACAACAAATTAGAAGCAAAATTAATCACGCAACCTAGTCATTGATTGGGGAATAAATTCCTATTGGACTGCCATAATATGTAAGTGATACATGAAATAAATTTAAACTGTAAATAACGTGATGAAAATTACACGATACTGGTACAAAATAAAATTACCAAAGCCCCGGGACACGCAGCATTGATATAAACCACTGACTTTTGTGAAACAATTCATTGCTTCGCTGAGTTCGGAGTTATTTGTCATTAGCAGAGAAATTTGTATTATCCAATATGATTAGGTACAAAGTGATTCAATTAATCATGTCGAAATATAAACTAAAATTGATGTTTATGAGTAATTTAGTAAATATAAGTTTTGGAAGATATTCGATGTTTTGATTTCAAGAATCATATCTTTCAAATTCCCCAGTTGTTTGTGAATCCTTTTCGAGGCAACGAATTTAATTAAGTCAGCGATACAAACCTTACAAATTTAAATATATCAGGAAAAATCAATTTATCTATAATTTAGTAATATCTAAGGATACTTTTAGTTAAGAAAATGAAGTTAAAATATTTCTAATCACACATTTAAATTTACTTTTTATGAGTTTTCTTAAAGTATTTTAGAACTTTTAAAGTAATGACGAATGAAAAAAAAACGTGACAAATGCCGTTCTTGTTTGAGTTTTCACATTTATTTATTCATAGACACGTCAAAAATATAATTAGTTTGAAAATATTTTACGTAAGTTGTCTTCTTAGATAAAAAAAGGTCTTTTTTATATAAAGTGAGGAATAATATCTCTTCAAACAAAATTTGACATAGTCGCGTGGAATTACCAATAGGGCTTGTAAAAAGCACTTTACCTGCCAAATTAATATTTTTTAATAAATTTTTAAATATTTAACTCTAAGTTTCACCAAAAATTCGGTTCTTGGTAGCTGCAAAGAGTGCGTGGTAAAATGTTTCACAGTATTTTTGCTATGAAGTTGAAAAAGTTCTCAGTTACCTGAAAAAAGATCAAACCTATTACCAAAAAAGAAGACAAAAAAGGTGAAACATTTCACCACACATTCGTTATAGGTACAAGGAACCATTTGTGTGTATATGTGTGAAAGCAACCACCATATTTTTAACAGGGAATTGTTATACTGCCGTGGGCAGAAACTGCAATAACTGCATAAATGAAAATTCGACCAGTTTCACCCTAAAACCTAAAACAGTCTTTTGATATACTTTCGTATAGGTCAGGGTTGTTGAGTACTTGCGACAACGGTACAAGTCATTGGTTTAGCTGCTGTAGTTTAATTGTCTACGACAGTATAAGCTTCAGTTGCTGTTAATATGGTATTAAAACCACACAGTTCATATTATAATATATTCACATTATAAATACAATAATGAAAATACAATATTGAAAAAACTTCAAATCTTTATTATCAAATGCCTTCGAAAAATTCTTGAAATCAAGTGATTCCATAGAGTAATCAAATGCTGAAATATTAAAAACATGTAATCAAAAACCAATAGAATATGAAATTAGAAAACGAAAATGGCGGTGGATCGGGCATGTGCTAATCAAGCCCGAAAAATTCAAAGTAAAGGAAGCTTTGGAATGGAATCCGCAAGTCAAAAGAAAAAGTGGGAAGCCAAAAACAACGTGGCGTGGAACAATCGACAAGTAAGTAACTCAAACAACTGAAACAAGTCATGGGGAGAGATTAAGACCATTGCTGCCATCAGGATGAGGTGGCGGACCATAACGGACGCCTTATGCTCCATGTTGGAGTGAAAGAGGTATAAATGAGTAAGTATACATACAATAAAAATTTTGAATTGTCTTCTGACATTAAAAAGCCAAAATGAAGTTGTTCCCAAAAGAAAAACTTACTTGGTGACTGCTCTGCCATCTTGTAAAAAAAGGCTGCAAATATTTGTTATCAAGTTTTAAAAATAGGCTTTGTGGACCCATTGTATAAAGGCCTTCTACTCCAGTCACTTGTTCAGCATCAATAGTTTCTCCCTGTACAAAAAATAACGTTTCAATTAATATTATTTTAAGTTAAGTTACAGTAATCGGGAAATCATTAATTAAAACTGCAGCCATTATAATGCCTACGCAAACATGAACAAATCGCCATTTTTTACTAAACATAATTTTAGAAAGAAACATTGTTTATTTTGTTGGAAAAATTCGTGGTCCTGAGAGATTGTCTTGGATTATTTTACCATTAAAGTTTTTACCTAAGATCTTAACCCAATAGCTTTATTTTGAAATTCGGGGTCTTGTAAAAGTAAGAAAGTTAATTACTCTCACCAAAAAAATATTTATTAACTGTCAGTAAACAATTAACTATCTTTGTAAAGAAATTTGAAATCAAACACCGCTAATGTTTCAAAAAAAAAAGAATGTTTCTACAAGATTAATCAAAGTCCAAAAACTTCAAAACAAAGAATTCGGTTAAAGAACGGCACAAAAAATAATTGTAAAAAGAACAAAGTTGTTGAACGATTTTCTAACATTGTTCAGGCACTTTGATTCTCGCGTCATAGGTTTGACATAGCCTTAATAAAACTTGATAGATTCTGAGTAAACTACCTTTGAGCATAAAAGGTTAGGATAGAAGCTGATCGAAATATTATTTTCATGGGTTTTTTTTTTTTAATGACCACGAAGTTTGTTTATTTAACCAGTTAGTCACTAAATTTGTTTTTTTTTGTTTTTCACGAATTTTGTTTTTTCAACAAGCTTAAATGAAAATCGGATTATTGGTTTTGAGATTTGCTGATTTTTTGGAATGTCTTTTGAAAAAGCCTGGGGTTTTTTTTTTCAGAATTCGTAACGTTATCTAGTAATATCAAGGAGAACTTGACGAATGCCATGGCTACAAAAATTATTTGACAGTTATAATTGCATTGCAATCTTTTTGGTGGTCTAAAGAACATGCTTAATGTCTTTGATAAATCGCAAGAAAGCGCTGTTACGAAACATACCATGTGTTTCCACGTATTTCCCTCCAGTTAATAATAGCTGATTGACAACACAAAATTGTATTTTTTAAACTTGATGCATGCGCAATAATTTTTTCTAGTGGATTCACGTCACATGTTTCACAGTACCACTGTGGCTGTGTAAAGTCCAGAAGAACTCCCACATGCATAAAATTAACCTTTTAAAATTACGAAAACAATCACTGTGTACGTGTGGAACTAACCGAAATATTCTCATCGATTACCCATAAACAATTTTTGGACCTAAGCATTCAAAACATTAAGTCAAGTTACTTGACATATTAGACCATTTTCTTTTCCAACTAGCTAAGTTATTTGCATGCTTTCACGTTACTTGAAATAATGCTAGTCAAGTTACATTGACGTAATTATTCAAAATATATCGTCACTTAAGTCCCCACATGTATCTGGATTTGCACAGCAATGAGATAGCACATGTGGGAACTTAAGTGACGATATATTATGAGCTAAGCACAGGCTTTTATTGAGTACAAATCCATATTCGGCAATTTCAATATAAATATACAAATAATTTTTGACGAAGATGCCGATTACAAGCTTTCGAAACCAGCACAGTATTCTGTCCAAAGAGAAAAGAATATGCTTTGTGCCACGCTGACTCACCAACTTTTCTGTTTTGATCAAACAAATCTCGCTGTGGCAGTCCTCGTCCTTCTTGGTTCGACTCTCCCTTTTCTGGAGACACTGAAAGAACAAAAAGGAACATGAAAAAGCAGACGATTGAACAAATAAGAATTCCTTGTCCGTGGGAGGCATCTAATGACATTCCTCAGTGTTGGTAGAGGGGATGTCTGGGCGGCTTCCAGTGGCGAACACTTGATTCGTAATTAATTAGGTTTAAAGAAACTGAGTCATCGAGTTAATTGAAAGTACATTTCCAACGAAGATTTTTTTTGTACTAATGACTATATTTTTTTCCATATTTTATTTTTATTCCGAAATAAAATAACTACCTAAGTTTTATCGATACAATAAGCAGACTTTGTTGTAGTTAAAATGACATTAATGGGCCCAATGGCTTAGTGGTAGGGCCACTCGTGCTCTGGAACGGAGTTTGAATCTCAGATTGGGCAAGTTACTTCAATCTTTCTCTAAAGAGTTTATAAAATGTTGACCAAGAATGCTTTGGAACTAAACACTGAGTGCTCCACATAAGGTTGACTACCTAGGCGGGTCACATGCTTTGCAGCCCAAAGCACAGCTCTTGGTAATGGAGATGAAATTGGTACCCCTAATCATTTCCCATCATGATATATAGTGCTCATGAATATAGTTTTAGCGAGTATAACTTGCTATTTGTGTTCAATTAATATAACTTGAATTCTAAAATTTAAATTCTTTTGGAATGAAACCCTACAAAAACACTCACAAGGCAATGCTGTTTTATTTGTTGAAAATAAAGAGGCAGTGTCGTACTAAACCAATAAAGAAATGGAGCATCCTTATCAAAAAGCAAAATCCTAAGAATAACTCTTTTAAGATCAGGTCTGACAGATAGATGTCCAACAAATATCTACAGGGTGGTTATAAAATAACGCTCGCTATTCGGAGTGGTCTGTAGCTTTAATGAATAATCCAAATGCAAAAAACTTTGAGACACTTACTAATCAAGAAGGGTGGGTGGGGGGGGGGAGAGAATTGAATCATAAAAAACAAACTCGTCACTTGACCAGGGTTCTAAATTATGAGGCGTAATTGGATGTGTCGGCCGTAATTGACCATAATTGGCTATGCCTTTTAATTTAGAACCTTGGTCAAGAGACGAGTTTTTTTTTATGATTCCATTCTTTTTGAAGAAAAGAAACTCGTCTTTTGACCAGGGTTCTAAATTACGAGGCGTAATTAGCTGTGTTGGCCGTAATTGGCCATAATTCTTCCCTTGGAGTACTCTGGTATTCAAGTGATTCACTAACTTTCATCCAACAAAATTCAACCTCTTACTGAGTGAAAATTTTTACGTTATTCTAAAATGTGTTTCGTAAGTTTCTGTATTTATTTTGCTGGAACTTTGCTCAAACGACATGAATTCTGTCAAAAGTTACAAGTACATTTGAAAGGATGGGCTGATAATATTACAATCTAGCTATTTCTGTTATATTCATCCATTTTACGCTGACGTTAAATTTTTAACTTAAACGTGTGAACTCAGCTAATAATTTCAAGCATTAATTGATTTAGTTTATTCCATCCACCTATCTCTCTCAATATCTCGCAATTATTATGGAGCATAGATACTCCTGTATTTAAAAGAATTATAAGTTACCTTAAGCAAGGGCATAGTGCTTCCTCCAAATACTATGGTAGTGAATAAGACAATCACTAAAGTGGTAGTTATGATGACATTTCTCTTTTTCTCTTCAAACTCAAATCTCAAAGACAAAGCAAAGCACACGGCTCCTCGTATAGCTGGAAACCAAAATGTTTCTTTTAATTTTTAACTACTGTATGGTTTGAAATTAAAGTGTGATATTTAATAATGTGTACGACTACTAATTTCCACCGAATTGGTTGAAACAAACACTAGGAAATAGGAAACTAAGTTTCATACCCCCTAAGTAAAGGGAATAAGAGTCCTTATTTAGGGGAATGAAAGTACTTTGTTAACTGATATAGACCAACAGGCATGTGTAATGACGTGATTTTCTTGTAAATAATTATTTTTTTCGTAAAGACTAACTTTTTTTTAACTGAAGTGATTAAAAGAATGTGTAAAAATTCGTGTACGCCTTGGAGACAGATTTGAGAGAACTTGCTAATAATGTGACTGCTTAACATATTTTATTATAGCTCTTGCAGAATTTCACCGTTTTGTCTTGTACATTTGTGTTGTCCGAAATAAAAATATGTCTCGTATTAAGAGCAGTTTCTTCAACGCAAAATAGTACATATGTTTTCCAGTTATAATTATGAATTTTTTTATATCGCATACTAAACAAATATTGAAATCGCTAGAATCTATATGTTCTACACTACAGTAGTTAAAAAGGAGGAAAAAAAATAATAGTTTTCTTTCAAAACTTTGATTCAGTTCCAGGAAATCAATGTTTACCTCAAAGATCACCGAAACATCATACTTAAAAAAATTAAACTCTCTTGCAGAGGAAGCGGATCACTTAAAGAGAAGCCTCAAAGTGCAAGAAAAAGTTGAACTTTTCATCCCAAAACTCCACTTTCTGTCACTTTGACGGATGAAAAAAAAAAAAAGAAACGGGCATTAAACTGAAGAAAGGCATTCGGGGCTATAAGAATCTAATTTACAAGGTTACTATGGAAACCGAAACACTTACCAATCAGCTCCCCGTCTTGAAAGAAATAGTCGAGGGAGTTGAGTAGTATCAACGCTTCTCACCCCAATCTCATTTAGCGGTTTGTTTCGTGATTTCGTTCGATTTTTTTTATAACGTTTGATCTGATTTATTCATGAGAGTGTTTTTAACACTCATAAAAATGATCGATTCCGTAATTTAATATTTAAATGGATTTTTTTTAGTTTTCTCCAAAAGAGAAATATGTAACTATTTAAGTGTTGTGGAATAAATATGTTTACCTAAAAACATAAATGCGAATACATTGAAGAAATTGTTGCTTTTTAGTAATGTTTATGTCTGTACGGTATGTTTAAAATATCAATGAAAGCCAAGTACTATATCTAAACAGACATAATAATTACTATACCGGGTAAAGAAATAATTTCTTACAATATTTTGGGGTAAGGACTTTCGACAGTCAGATATGCTATATGTAGATTTATAGCTTTTCATACAAATATATCTTAAAAAATTGTAATATAAACTTGTTGCAACTTTCGAAAATATTCAAAACTTAATGTTTAACATTTCAAGAGAGTTCAAAGTAAGTTCACCCCCCCCCCAAAAAAAACGTAATATAACGTGTTTAAAAAAACGTAATATAAACTTGTTGCAACATTCGAAAATATTCAAAACTTAGTGTTTAATATTTAAAGAAAGTTCCCAGTGTGTTCCCCCCAATGTTATTCCGCCATAAATATGAACAATATAAACTCCGTTAATGCATTAAAAACTGTCGTTAAAAATTTACCTTGTCCTTTATCAGGAATAGTTACCAACAACAGATGCGTGCAAATCTTTAAAGTTTAAGCTTTGTGAGACGTTAACTTCAACTTGAGAGTTCGCGACATAAAATTTAAATATTTGAATCCCAGGGCGCTTGCTCAACAGATTTATGAAAACTCTTTGCTTGTTTTATTCATGTCTATGCCACACACATACAGGGTGTCCTAAAAGTTCCCGTACTGACGATTCGTGAATTTTTTTACACGCAAAACAACGAACTTTAAAACATTGTTTTTATGTTAATAATTCAAAGCACTTTTAACAAAACGTAGGAAAAAATTTGGAACTTACATTTATATTAAATAATCAAATTGTCCACCCCTTCCATCGAAGCATACCTGAAGGCGTTTTGCGCATATTTTTAGAAACGCGTTTTAAGATGCTGGGAGTGACTTCTTGTATCCTTAGCATGATGGCATTTTTCAGATCCTTTTTTAATTGTGGATTATCTTCATAAACTGTGTTCCTTAAATATCCCCAAAGAAAAAAAAGTCAGGTATATTCAAATTAGGGGAACGAGGCGACCCAAGATTTCTTGAGAAGAGTCGGTCGCTAAAAAAATGTTGAAGCATGCCCATGGTTTCATTACTTGTATGGCATGTTGCCCCGCCTTGTTGGAACCAAGAATCTCATTCATTCACTTCTAATAATGCAACAAATTGTTGGATAAGTTCTGTGTACACAGTTCCATCAACAGGTGACTCGAAAAAACAGATTGCAATGTCCTTCGTTGAGTTTCTTGCACAAAATCTGGTATAACAATTTTCGGTCTGCCACTTCTGTGTTAATCTTCCACCGAACCTGATGACGCACGAAATCTCTGGACGAGTATATATACAGTATCTGTACTCGGTATAGCATCAACTGAATATTTATGTCGCCAAAATTCTTTACATCTTTCATTATGATTTACATCCAAAATGAGCCTCAAACAGCGCAATTCTCTGAATGCGTGAAAAATCATGTTGCAATGAAGAACAAAATAACATGGAATTTAATTACAGAACAACTTGAGCACGAAAAAAACCAAGCAATAAAAACAAAAGATTTGATGAAGTAATAAGCAGACGATAAAATTCAATATTTGACAAATTAAACACGGAAAATGATTTTTTAAAGTTGGAGTACGGGAACTTTTAGGACACCCTGTAGAAGAGCCAACTTTCAAGTTGCATGTATTTTCCTTATACTTAACCAAACATGAAAATTTTATTGAATGTAGTTTATCTACAAGTCTTCTTAAGTTATTGTGTTCTGTTCTTCGAACTAAGCATGTATAGTAACATGAAAAGTGGATATTTTAGCCCTGACATTATTTAAATTTAAAACGATATGTATTCTATAATATCATTTCTGGGTCATGAATAGTAAAAACATATATTCATGATTTTCTGAATACCAGCAAACTTAAAAAATATTTTTTTATTTAGGTTTTTGTATTTTTGAATTTCTGCAAAATGACATGGAAAGAATTTATATCTTGGTCTTTATGTACTCATTCTATTTTTTTTTTTAGTTTTACTAATTCTATCTTTCTTATGTACTAATTCTATCTTTTTTATGTACTAATTCTATTGTTTTAGTTAAAAGTTGTTCAATCTACCTCAATCATGTCATTAACACATTCAAGTCATCATGTAAAGCACTGAATATTTTTAACATTTGAAGAGTACACGGGAAAAACCTATTGATTTTGTAGAGAAGTTTCCTTAGCAGACCACTTTGGCGATGATAGCGAGTGATCGCCTAAACTTGCGTAAGGAAACCAGTTTCTACCACAGAGATCATAGTTAAAGTAATAGAGTGGTAGATCACGTGACCTCCAATGCCAACGACGAGACGCGCAAGGAGCTCCCAGAAGAGTCCCAATGAAGCCAGTGTTGTGGGTCACGTGATCTTCCATTATAATTCTTGAACATCTCTGTGGTTCCTAGCAACCAAGACTCAGGCGATTGACGATTCAGATAAGCGAAGAAGAAAGAGCGAAACCAGTTTTCTGCCGCCAATGTCAGCCAAGCAGACAATGCGGGCGTCCGCCTAATAAATGAATCGGTTCTTCTCGTGTACTCTTCATTTATATTACATTACTCACCACTAAACCACATAATGAACATCATTTTTGGGGTGATTTTATGAGTTCGGAAGAAATTCACACAGATGCCGAGGGGAAATATGTTTACAGCTCTTGCAACTAGACAGAGAACCTGTATTATTAATAACATGGGGTTAGTTTTTAATTTCATAATGAGTATAATATTTTTAACATATTGTTCTTAGTTTAACATAAACGACAATTAAAAGTAGTCATTGATAAATCAAAATGCTTCATAATCTTTTTAAGATTTCTATGGCGAGGGCTATTTTTATCTTAAAATCTTTTAACGGCTAAACATGTGAAGTTGGTATTATGTGATAAAAAAATTAAAACTTGTTTGAATTTGCAAAAAGTATTTTTATGATTCTGAGGATGTACGCAACATTGTTTCAAATAAATTGGATTGGTAAATCAAAAAATTAAATCAATCAAATAAATTAATCCGTAAATTGGTGCTCGAAATTACCCTAATCTATTCTATACAAAGAAAAACGGAAAAAGCTTTATTTACTATGTAAATCATGCACAATTTCGTATTTATACACGACAAGTTGCTTAAAAAATTATACTTACCAATGTAACAGAAATAAAAGCGAAATCAAGCGTTATTTGAAAACTAAAAATTGACAATCCCAAGTAGGCGAAAACACAGGTTTCTAAAGAGAAATAATAATTCACATTAGCAAAAATTTTTAACACATAATCATGTAAATATCTGTATATTTAAACGGCATTAGGAACCCAAAGTAAAGGAAATTAAGGTAATGTGTTGTAATATGCTAAGACAGTAAGATGAAAAAATTGTAGCCCTTTGCCTTATACAAAGAGATGGTGAAAAATTAGCAAATACATTTTAAGATGCGGGAAATTAAAAGCGATGGATCACCACAACTGATTCCATTATGGAATGTTTTGCTAGTAGTAAAGATATCAATGTGCTTTCTATCTGTGTTTTTGTGAATATTTTTCTTTTACGGCATTTGGAACCACCCGACTAGCTCTATTTAGTTTTACTTTGATTGAAGCATTCTTAAAATACTACTTGCAATTTAAAAATACTTTTGATTTAAATTGCTGAAATAATATAGGGCGCTATAATAATAATAATCATTATAATAATTGGCATTTGCCCTGCATGCGGAAGGTTCCAGGTTCGGGCCATGGGAATTGAAAACATTACTGCTGACTTATAAGCGTTTTGGCAGCCAAACGTTCGAAGAATGATATCCCGTGTAAGGGGAATGAACATTAAATATGCTCAAAAGAAAATGCTCCCACCGTTAAAGCTCTAGATTAGTGGTCGCCAGTCGCCAACTGACGACTATTACATCGAAAGTGGCTACCTAAAAATTGAACCCCAGTCGCCAAAATTGGCGATTATAATTTTTTTTCTTTTTGTTCAACAGATAATTAATACTGAAGCTGCATTTCTAAAATAATAATAATAAAACGCTCCAATTCGTTTCTGTCGGGAAGAAAGACTAATTTTTACAATGAACTTTCGCTACGCACCTTGTAGTTGAACTGTAGGTACATAAAATAATTTTTTCCTTTCAATTATGGCCAATCACATAATACTTACATATTTGGTATGATCCTTTTTTTACTATCAATCTTTTCATATAAAAAATGTCCGTTATAAAATTTTGTTTTGTGTAAAAAATAGCACTTTCTTTTTGTCATATATACTTAAGTTTCTACTATACTTCTCTTGTTTACTAAAAATCCAAATGTGGCTACCATTTTTTTTCACTCTGGTAGCCACTGGCTACTATTAAAAATTCCCAGTCTGGAGCATTACCCACCGCGTATGATATGTCTAATAAAAGTTGCGTTGGGCGCATATTCAGGTGTCGTATAGTCAATTGACTGTGGTTTTATATTGAATGCCTTTTAACAATAACCCTCGTATAGCTCTTGCGCTACAATGATCTAAATCAACTTAATTCCTAATTCAGTGTATTTTATTATTTCAAGTGGAACAACGGGTTTCGAAATATTTTTATAAAGGTTGCATTAAGCATTTCAGCAAATTTCAGGTTTTCTATAGCTTTCTTTGAACAAAGGAGAAGAAACCGATGCTTAAGCTTGTTATTTAACTGTTATCGACTTTAACGGCGTTTCCTTTGCAGTTGCCAATATTTCTACTGAAATGTTCTTTATTTACGAGTACAATAGCCCTCGCTTATAAATTACGCTTAGAGTTAAGATATATTTATAGTATAGAGGCTATATTAAGGCCTCGAACTCGGGAATAATATTTTTTGTTTCGTTAAATTTCTCATAATTTTATTAAGAAATAATTGTTTAAAATGACAAAATAAGGCTTAAATATTGCTAGAGCTTTCGATATAAATGCATTTTTTTAAAGCTGATTTTGATTAAATTCACTCGTATGCAAATATTAAACTCAATTATTATTCTCTAAAGAATTTGCTATAATTTACTTAAATACACGTTCATTACACCCTTCTATTTCCTGGTAATAAATATTTAAATAAATAACATAACTATTTAACAAAATAACATTCTCATACACCACCGTTACTTAAAAATTCAATTATTTACTCTTATTATGAGAATATATTACAAATATTCTCAATACACAATAGAATTCTTCAAGTAACTAAATTCACAAGAACTCACAATCCAACACACAAATCCAATTACATTGGCTTCTTTAAAAAAAATCCATAAAGGCAAATAATAATTATGTGGCAGAGAACAAAAAACTTAATTAGAACTAATTGAATAACATTACCGGATATAAAAGCGACGCTCCTGAGTGTAACTTGCATCGTGTGCTGAACAAAACGGGATAGGTTGAAATGGGTATAATGGGACATGACAATGCCATTAAAAAGGATTGTGAGGATACCTGAAAGAGCATGAGTATAATTATGAATACCTTGAGGATACTCAACTTTTGCGCTTTAAATATTTGTTAGTTTTGAATATATTTGTAATGTTAAGGAAGAATAGATCTCACTTAGAGTTAAAGTGACATAAGTGACAAATTGTGCTTCATTTAAAATTAAAATTGCTAAACTATGTCGAAACTTATATGTATTAATTTATGTAATTTTTGAAGTGATTGGTACAATATTTGAGATATAATTAGAAGATATGTTATTTTACACGAATGAATTTAAGAACTAAATTTTGGGTGATTAAACTGTAGAATCTACACCTGCAGATTCACCATTTTTTTGTGTAAAGATGAATCTTTTCTGAAATTTAATTTAGTGTGATATTAAAGCATAATACCTGCATGCTATAAACTTTAGAGTATTATCTTAATTATTTTATAGCTTTCTTTTTTTTTTAGATTATATAGTTAATTATTATATTAGCTTATTACTAGTTATACTAATAATATATCATTGAATGAAATATATAAATAAATCAATTGTATTATATATAATAAATAAATGACTTGGTGTAGATTCATATCTCGCATTTAATTAAGGTTTGTGTTGTCTCCTCTCTTCGCATAAAAAAAAAAATTTTTATACAGCAGCCCGTTCTGCCTGCGACTTCCAATTGAACTTATGATCATCAAAAGACGCCAGTAAACAGACGAAACCTTATATTTTAGCTATATAACTTAGAAGAACGTTAGTTTGCAGCTGTATACCATTCTATTAGATTAGTAAGAAAAATTAGCTGAATCGTGTATTAGTAAAATTTTAACTATTTATATGGATGACGAGTAATTTGAACAACAATTTGTACATGTTTTTCTGCCGATAGAATGCCACCAAAAGAAAGCAGCATTTACAGATTACATTGGGAAACAGCGATGTTTTAAGGGTCCTCTGTTATGAGCAACACACAGATCTTTAGAAAGCTTTGGGCTCTTAATGATAGAAAACAAGGAAGAAATTCATAGTTATATTACGGAAATTTTGTTTGAACAAATATGAATTTATAACATATTTAATTTGAAACAAAGATATAATTATAACAAGCTTTAAACAAAATTTCTTCAAAAATTGTATTGACAATTAACGACAGTCGGCAAGAAAATTTGCCGCCCAAAAATGTGCTTTAAGCACGCTATTAGACCATAACCTTAAACAATTTATGTGGGACAAATTAAGTTACACGAAAAAAGAATTTTAAAAATGAAGTTGATGCTTTTATGTAGAAATGAAAATGTTAATGGTATTTATAAACTCGCCGTTAATAGGTTAATAAAAATTAGGGGAAAAGTTATTTTCAAATAATTTCGAAACGTGCTACACCTTCTCATTTAATTTTCATTTTATTGTAGTAAAAACCGCATGAAAAATTATGATCACTTTAGCAACATGCATAAGGAAATAGCGATACTGCATATGATTATAATTTATGCAGTATATGTAGGTATAGTGGAATGTTTTTAAAAAATACTAACTGATTAAGCTCGTATTTTTTTAACCTGTTAATCATATTATCCACTGAAAAGGTTTCAGTAAAACGTTTAGGAAATTAATTATGGAATTTTATCGTTAAATACCGAAAGAATTAAACAAAAACTAAAAGAATTTATGCCACAATTTCATGCATTTTAAAAACGTTTAGCATCATTTAGATATCAACATCATTAATATATTCAAACAGAAAAAAAATCATACCTGACAAATTCAAGACATCAGCGACGCAAAATGGAACATATATAAAAATGAGCATCATTCCAAATTCTAACGATGGATATCTTCTCAGAGCTACGTGCTTGAACAGGTAATCAGAGTTAAGTACCTCATAAAATCGTTTGTTTTTAAATTACGCTAAATGTAGTTTATAAAAATGATAGAATTGTCTGTACATTTTTGAACGGAACTCAGTAAATTATTATTCCAAAAATCAACGAGGAGATTATAACGTTTCTTTATTTTTTGTTGTCTTAATACAATTGAAGAAATTGATGACAATTTATTGTAAATTAAGGAGATTAAAATAAGAACACTATCAAGACATTTTAACGATTATCCAGAATTATTTATCGGTAATATTTTATTTTACTTTAACATTAGCATATTAAAAAAAGATACAATTGAAATGTAACGGAAAGCAAAATATTGTTAAGATGTTATAGGTTTATTCCTTATGGGAAAGAATTCGTGCATTTCGAGGAATTTTTGAGTCTGCATAATTTTTACTTTCTGTTAAAAGGTATCACTGCCTTATTATATTTAAATTTTAAATCAAGTATTAGCAAGTCTTCAGCAGTGAAACTGTTAAGTTTCATTTTGTTTATGTACATTAAAATGAACTTTTAAGCTTATTGTTAAGGGAAAGTAGTTCATTTCCTATTCTATGAAAGTATACCATTATTAAAGAAAGGTTAACTATCAATATTAAATGCAATTTAAAATTTCTACCGAACTCCTTACAAATATTCATGATTTTTTTTTCTTTAAAATACTACCGATAAAAGTATTTATTATACTAACATTTAATGAATAAATTTGAATTTAAATATTTTCGAATCTTTTAAATTCTTATAGACAAAACTTTAAAATATTAAAAGGATATCAAAGCAGCCATCAGTCCAAACACAACACCCACACTTGCTGATGCTAGAAATACCAAGGCAAATCTCAGGGCACACACTAGTATCGTGTAAGATATAGTATAATCCATGACATCCGTATTTTTAGACGCCTCCCAGACGGTACTAAAAAAAATCAAAATATATTTGAGAACTAGAATTGCAAAACTGAAGGCTATAAATTGTCATTCAACGCAAGTGCATGAATTTACTTTCTACTGTTTTGTCATTTTATTGAATTATTTTAATTATCTGTGTGTATGCTTCCCAATATTTCGGATTTTTCCTGTTGTTGTGTTACAATAAATAAATGTTTGATAAGTATTCAATATAAATTTTAAAATGATTTTTTAGGTATAGCAACCCAACTTTCACTTTTTATGATTTTCTACTATCGTCTAGAGAAGGATAGGCGCTACTCCTATATCTTAGATGTACTTTGGAGAAGATGATTCCACATTTATTGACATTTATTAAATTTTCTTGAAAAAAATGTGATCTAGCCGGTTGGGTGTTACGACCCTAATATACCAACAAGTGGGTCCTAGTTAGAGTCCCGGATAGGGCATGGATGCATCTCGGTAGAAGAACTCGATCTTTCACCAGAAATGCAATCCCCGTCTCGAAAGAAAAACACCCGTATATATTAACTCCGTAGTTTCGTTTATGTAAATAAAATTCTCCTGTGTGTGTATATAAAATGTATGTCTTATAAATACAGGGTGAGGCAAATAAAAGCGACCCCGGTCAAGAGATAGGAATATGTTGAAATGCTTGGCGAGAAAAACTCTTGAAGCCGCCTGAAACCTGTTTTTGCATTGCTTGGATCGGATTAGCGTCACATTCGAGCTACTCATAGGCTAGTGGCGATTTCAAATCTTAGTTCGTATAGTATGAAGACGTCTCATAATGCAAATTGTTTGTATCGCAATCAATTTAGAATGTTTTATATTACCAAAAACAAAAAGGTCCGATTCTCTAGGATAAATAACGACAGAAATAATCACTTGTGGGAACTTTTTTTATCAGTTCTACAAACCTTGTTTAGATATCATTTCAACTAGCTTCTCAAACCATAGCGTAGTTGACGGCAAATAATTCGCCAAGTGTTTGTTTGGGCTTAATATTGAAGCGATCAATAGCTTCAGTTAACAAGCCTGTTTTTGTATTGGTTTTTGACTTAGCAGCATTTCTATCGTATTCTTATCTCTACGTTGGGACAGCTTTTATTTGCCTCACCCTGTATATTTTCATACAAGAACACACCACACTAGGGTACCTTCAATACACTGTGTACTGTTCAGGGTAACGACAAGGAGCTTAGCAGGTGAGCCATGCTAAAATCGTTATCGCTCAGCCAAACTCGCCAATAAAACAAAACTAGTTATTTTTCCAGTTTTACACATATAAATATTATGTTGTTGCTTAGTTTGGAAGAAATAAGAATGTTTTCAACTTTCAAGTAAGCAATGACTTTGATTTGCGGTTTGTTTACGTTACCCCGCCAACTATTGTTCCGCCAACGCATGCCAAAGACATGCCAAATACCGTCTGTTAGCTTCGACATTAAAAATGGCATTTTCTGGTAGTATAATGATAAAAAAAATACTATTTTTAGAAATTTAATAGTCCACATGATGTTTAATTTACAATACAAAGATTAAAAAGTAAAGCTTTATACCTTTTTTACGAGTTTAAACAGCTTTTTTATTCCATAGCAATGACAACACGCCGGTATTAAAACATGGATTGCAGCTTTACCGTTAAGAATTTTAATCCAAAGAAGAATAAATATTGAAGAATATAGATCATGAAAAACAAAATCAATAACAAATGGTGGTTACGTTCCTTTGATTATAGCGTTTAGATGCGATTTATTAGAGCTTCGCTGAGTCACCGTGTAATGTCTACGGGGAAAAAATAACAGCGCCGTATCTCTGGAGCATGGCTATGCTCCAGCCAATCAGGTGAGAGCATCATGTCGCAACCCTCATGCGCAGATATTCCAGTAACCCTACACCACACTAACCAAAGCAAAGGAACACCGTTTTTTGTCACTCTGTGGTATACAGACGAGAAACCCGCCACCTGAGTGTCAGGTTTCCCAGCAACACACATAATTCGGAAAAATTAATAAATGTTACAAATTTAAGTAATTTGTAGTATTTAAAGTATGGTTCCACCATTTATAATCATCCTCAACTAAAATGAAATTTAAAACATTTTTTTAAACAAAGTGTTAAAACTTTAATATCATTCAGGGAAAAGGAGATTACACTTCAACCTTATTACGTACAACTCAGAATATTATTAACCTTAATTTACCTTGATAAGACGACAGCCACGGCATCATTTAGCACACTTTCACCTATAACCAGCATGTTGAGGACAGGCTCGACCTCCAGAGCATGAAACACGGCCAATGTGGCCACTGGGTCGACGGCGGACAGAAAGGCGCCGAACGCGAATCCTTCAGTGAAACTCAATTCGTACACATAACCCTTCTGCAGGATAGAAAATGTACAAATATGTAAAATAAGTACAGTAGAGTCCCGCTTATCTGGAAAGTACGGGACCAAAATTGAGCAGCAAAAATAAAAAATTGCTGCATATTTTGAGAAATAAATCCAACTTAGTAAGTACGTATTTATTTTTTGTGTATTTATTTATGCATATTATAGGGGAGACCGGGGTTAGTTGGCATAAGGGGTTAGTTGGTATTGTGCCTTTAAAAATATTCACTGTTTATTAAGAGCGCTACTGAGCCTGTTACATGATCGTCATTTAAACGTCCAACTTGCATGAGAACGCCAGTTGGATCCAACCATTGCCTTTAGAGAAAGGATGGAAAACGTGATTTTCATATAAAAAAAGTAAAATTTCGATTATTCAGTATTTGTCGTTTTGTACAGTAGTATAGTCATTCAGGAATAACATTCACAAGTTTTTAGTATCTTTGGGCATTTAGCTACGAGGTTATAAGTCCATTTCTGCTGTAGTTGATAAACAAAAGTTTTGGTGGCCATGTTTATTTTACTTGCTCTATTGGGGTTAGTTGGCATAGTGACTCGGGGGCTAGATGACACAAGCTGGCTGGGTATGCCAACTAACCCCGCAACAACGGGTAAGTTGACATAAGTATGCCAACATTCATAGCGACCTAATTTTAGTTAGGTATAGGCTACTTCATAATAATAAATTATTATTATTTTTATCTATACATATATAAATGCGGAGGCGTTTTCTTTTCGCAGTCATAACTCAATAACGGCTGGACAGATATTAACTTTTACTTTAGATACTTTTACGTAGATTTGCCATACTCAGAATTTTAAAAAATGGCATAATTTAAGACTATACAAATTTCAGCTCGATTTCAAGCAAACGGTTATCTAGTTATTACTATGTAATAAACGAAAACTGTAAGTTCGCTTTTTCTGCCTTACCAATCTATGATAATGTAAATATTTTTTGTTCAGATTATGAGTACCTATAAACGAAAAACTGAGAGGGCTACAATGAGAGCAGATCATCGAAAGAGAGCTGTTGAGGCAAACGTACTTGAAAAAAAAAGTTTGAGAAAAGTAGCGGATGAATTTAAGAACTTTGTTAGAAATCTCGCATGGTATTGTAAGATCGCAAAATTAAAAATGAATTCTCTCTGCCTAAAGGGAACCAGAGGGTATTGGAGGATATGGGATAGTGCGGCAGGTATTCACTCCTGAACAAGAATCTGCTTTGAGGGAATACCTTGTGAAGGCAAGTGACATATACTTCGGCCTGAGCCCAAAAGAGGCAAGAAAGTTGGCATATCAATATGCAGTTGCTAATGGCACTGCATATCCTAGTAGTTGGGACTCAAAAGAATCAGCAGATGTTTACTGGTTTTCTTTTTTCCTGAAACGTCACCCACAACTTTCAATACGTACCCCCGCGGCAAAGAGTTTGGCTCGAACGTCCAGTTTCAACCCACATAATGTTCAAAGACTTTTCAACCTCCTATAATCAGTAATGAACCAACATTCATTTACCGCCCAGGACATATGGAATGTTTAATTTTAATCTGATTTACATTCATTATAATTACAACTTACATAAAGACGAGTAAAAACGCTTGCCTCACTTATGCCAACTTACCCCACTACCTATGCCAACTAACCCCGATACCGGGGTAGGTTGGCATAGTTTGACTGGACAAGGAAAAACATTTTTTACACAAAGTGGAAACATTATATTTATTCAATTGTATGTGTGATTTGTAGCCAAAATGTTTACCTACATTACCAACTTTTTACATTTCAAATATCTTCAAACCAAAAAATTAGAAAAATTTTGAAGTGGAAACTGTGCCAACTAACCCCGGTCTCCCCTACATTTTATATTTTAGCAAAAAAAAAAATCCCGAGCCTTTTGGTAAAGCCAGATTCCGGATAACCGGGACTCTACTGTATCTGTGATTCGGTTAACATTTAAGTACGTATTTGTATTTTATTGAGATTTTTTTACAGTTGATTTGAGAATTGAATTCATAAGGCCAGTCATAAAACAACAGTACCATAGTTGTACTTCGGTTTTTTTTTATCATGTATTGAAACTTCAGAAATTCGTTTTGAACAGATAATTGATGTTAAAAACAGCATATAATCTGGAAATTAATAAATTGCAATATTTTGTCCGAACTGTTTTCTTTAAATAGCGCCACATTTTCCAATGAAGTCAAAAATTTGAATTAATTTTTTTATTGTAGAAATCTTCTCCCCATAATCTAGTTAGAATCTATTCAAAGTTTTAGCTGAAAAGCAGAACAACTACTGGAGATATCTGAGTAGAGTTAGTTAGTTTACACAAATAATAATTATGTAGTAATCTTAAGTTCACTGACACCTTTATAAATTTAAATCTTAGATATATCGTACGGAAATAATGAAGTTTGAAAGTAGAGTAATTGCTTTTTATAGTTTTATTTTAGAATTGAAGTTTCAGAATAGTTAGAACAAAGAAAAAAAGCTTTAGTAAAACTAATTTTTTATTAAACAAGTAAAAAAGATAGTTCACCTTTCCTAGAAGAAATAAACTTCCTCCAATAACGAAAGCTGACACCGCTGTTCCAACCACGGCAAAAATAAGGATGGATCCTATATTTTTGAAAAAGTTTCCCTGTAAAATATGAAATAAGCTCTTACAGAAAACGCCTTTGAAAATTGAACTTTGTGAAGTAATTGAAAATTTCCAAAGGAATATCACATTTTATTGGTAAATTAAACTTTATAAAAGAAGATGAAATTGTTAATAATCAGAAGGTACTTTCGATTTGAAATGAAAGCAATTTACCTTGTGTAAATTATAAGCTGATTCGTAAATTATCGAAGGTAACAAGAAAAGAAAGAATGTAGTAGGATCAAATGCCTCCTTTTTCTGAAATATTAAGCAAGAATGTGTTCAATTATTAGCTCAAGAATATGTTCAATTATTAACTCAAGAATTTATTTCGTGATTTAAAGTAATAAAGGGAATGTATGTGGAAGAATTACGTTTGATCTTATTCAATTTCCTACTCTATTTGATAAAAAAGAGATCACGTATATAATGAGATTAAAGTTACTCTATAGAAAAAAATTGCAATATTAAGTAATTTTAGACTTTATTTCCCGCCTTATTAAATAAAATAAAGATTTTTCAATCCATATTATAAAAACTCAATAAATTTATTGAGTTTTTATAATATGAATTGAAAAATCCTTATTGTGAAATATAATGATGGAATAAATTGAATTTTATACATTTCAGAAATGTGTCATAAATTTAAGAGAAATAGAATCTTGAATTAGATTTTTTTAATTCTAACTTTTCGAATTCCATAATAAATCAATTTTCTAGCAAAAATTGTATTAAATTTTAAATCATAAGAAAGATTTGTTTTATTTCTTCAAAAAAAAATTGAAATCGATATAAATTCAGAATGATATACTAATTAAGTAACAATTTTCGGATTAACATTTAAGCTTCTGTGGTTTATGTTTACCATGCGGGAGAATTATCGTACATTACATCTGCACCTTATACGTAAAAATGTACCTCAAAATCCCCTGGTAGGTGCCCAGATATAACTGCAAAAGATCCACCAACAACTGCACCTGTTACATAAAATAGTCAATAAAAGAGGTTAAGTATATTTGTAATAGTGTATTATACTATTACATAATTTCTAAACTCTCTTAAAGGATTGTGTTAAATTATGAATAATTAATTTTTGAATTATTTTTTCTTAAATAGTGAATATTCTAATAATTTCTGCTTAAATAATGAATATTCTAATTATTTCTTCTTAAATAATGAATATTCCAATTATTTCTTCTTAAAACTAATGAAGATTATAGTTACTTCTTCCTAAATAATAAATATTCTAACATATTAGGTAATAAATATTTCTTAATATTAAGTAATTATTTTGCCTTGAACAATATATAACGAAATATCTTATACGTATTGAGGTTATTTTCTAGAGACCTGACATCCATTTAAAAAGGGATATTTTGTTTTACAATCTTGTTACTACAAATTTTCTTATGAGAGGATATGAAAATCATTTTCACAATTTGTCGTTATCAGTCATTATTTGTATAAAAAATTTCATAATACAAGATTCGACATGATTCCGACGGTCTTGCGAAAAACTAAGACTTTCAAGATTAAATTTTTTGCATTAAAAATGTAGGATAGACATTTATTACAAAAACTAAAAACGGTTCGTGCTTTCAAAAACTAAAAAACGGTTTAAGACCTCAAATTCCAGTGGATTGATATGCACCTCAGTATACATTAAACGTTTTTTATTAATGAAAACTACTTTCAAAACACATTCTTACATATATTTTTTGAAAGCATGTTATGACTTATGACTTTCTTGGTGGGGGGCAAGATCGCCAAGCACTGCGACTATAAGTCTATTGTACTAAGCCCCAGAAATGACACAAGCACAAGAGACACACCAAGAAAGAGACGACACAAACACATAGACAAATAACAACATTTATTGACAGTCACAAACATCCATGCCTGACCGGGATTCGAACCCGACCTCAGCATCTCCAAAGGCTAGAATCCTAACGAGTGTGCCACCGAGGCGGCGAAAGCATGTTAACATAAAGAATATCGTTAAAATTCTTCTAGGGTTTCAGAAAATTATGAGAGCCTAGGGGGTAATTACTGTCCCGAATTTTATGAAATTTTTAATAAAATAAAATGTGACCTTAAATATCCTGAAAAATAAAATTTTATCCTTAAATTCCTGACATTTGGGATGAATGGACTGTTTTTTTTTCTTCTCACTACCCCTTCTTTCAATTTTGTTTACTCATAATAAAATATAATGGAGAAAACTATTCGTATTTTCACAGTTTCTAAGTTAATTGATGCCAATAGAGTTGTGTCGCTTTTTCACTAAACAAATAATATGGCCTCCCCTTCAGGGACATGTCTAAATTGCGGAGGTGGCGATGGATGGCAACATCTGTCATATGTGTTTGTGTGTGTCTTGTGTTGTCCTACTTGACGATGGTTTATAAGCGGGTCCTTGCGACCAAGCACACAAGCCTGAAAATATATGTCTACCATCCAACCAACCAACCAATAATATGGTGAACGCCGATTGTCATGCAGGCCAGACTATTACAAATCCATTGGTTAGGTTTGAATTATCGTCGCACTAGAGCTACACGAGGGCTATTGGCGACGGGCTTCGTATTTTAGAACCACAGTCAAATGACGAGCCGACACTTGAATAGGCACCCAACGCAACCCACACAACTTATTATAAAAAATCTAGCAACATCTTATCATGTTTCCGACTAGAAACTAACCATTTTATCTTAGCAATGCTTTATGAGTATCTTATCACATGTTCTGTTGTTTCTAATGCCACTCGGTTACCGAGCCCGGAGTAGAGGACTACCAGATTTAAGGCGAAGAGGGCGGGTTCCGTTTTTATTGAGCGCCACAAGGGAGAAAGTCCGACTGTTGCCCGTCAGCATGACACATCCGTTTTACAGGAAGGTCCCTTTCACACATCCATTCTCACTCACATATCGGAATTTTGATCCAGATCAAAGGCCGATAACCCCCCTGATCTGGCACCCCCAGAGGTATTATTTTGGTATGGGAACATGGAGGACTTCATGACCACGACATATATAACGTGCCCCAGCCACCATTAGTCAACACGGTGGTCTTTAGCCGAGTACAAGCGCCGACCCAGCGACCATCAGAATTGCGAGCGCCGCCGAGGACAAAACCCACAACCCTTCCGATGCGAGCACGACGCTTCACACGACTGAGCTACCGCGGCTCTCACGTGTTCTATTGCAGGCAATTAAATGCTGGAAGAAATTATTATAGATTGAGCTTTCGTCCTATTTATGATTCACTCAACTCAGTATGCAATATGCATGCCCAGCCATCTGATTTAGGTGCTTACACTGAGTTTAGAGGTAAATCTTTTATGAGTACCAATAACAAACAATGTGAATAAAATTATTCTATAACTACAATGATTTTAGCATCATTGGTTTTTTCTATGATTTATCTCAAAGTATAATGAACAACATATGGAGATTCAGAATATAAGTGAACCAAGTCCACTTTTTGACATTTCCAAGTTAGCATTGCAATTGCATATATAGACTATGTATAGTCTGAATAGTCACTATGTATAGTCACTGAAATTCTATACATAGAATTTCAGTGCAATTAAAAAAAAGTCCTACTTCATATAATTATCAAATACAGTGGTGGAGATAATTATAAGACACCTATTAAATTTGACAAATAATGAACAAAAAGATCCAGACCTTAAAAATGTCTTATCAAATACGTTAAAAACATCAATTTATTCTGTTATCATATATAATTATTGTATTATAATGATATTTTCTGACAATTTAATGAAAAAACATAATGGACAAAATTATAAGACACCCGAATTTTTTTTCAAAATACAAATGCAACACATAGTTTGCCGACACTAATGTTTTAAAACAAAATTAATCTAACAAGGTTATTCGATATTTGGTGGAGTCTCCATTGATTTTTATAACATGAAATATGAGATTTAGTATCGAATATATTGATTCTAATAAAATACCGCGAGACAGTTGTTCCCAAGTACATTTAGACCAAATTAGGTGTCTTATAATTATGTCCACCACTAATCACTCTTAAAACAAATGAGTGAAATCCACTCCAGTTGGAGAAGTGCATTTTCGACACTGGAAAGGCATGAATATTAACTCAGACAGAGTTAAAATCACTCGTTTGGAGTGATCCTGTCGGAGGTTTAACACACAAGGGATCCACTCCAAAAGGAGAAGTGCATTTTTCAGACTGGAGGAGTGAAAATTAATTAGACTGAGTTAAAATCGCTCGTTCGTTTTAAGAGTGTAGGCATCTAAAATTTAAAGAAAATGCATGAAGTAATTTTGTTATGCAGCTTTAAACCTTCGCAGAACAAAGAAGCTTTTTATGGATTTGGTTCACTTGTACTCTGAGCCCTCCATATAATACAGGGTGGGGCAAATAAAAATGGGCCCAACGTGCAGATAAGAATACGATAGAAATGTTGCCAAGTCAAAAAACCAATACAAAAACAGGTTTGCTAACTGAAGCTATTAATCACTTCAATATTAAGCCCAAACAAATGCTTGGAGAATTATTTGCAGGCAACTACGCTATGGTTAGAGAAGCTAGTTGAAATGAAATCTAAACAAGGTTTGTAAAGCTGATTAAAAAAAGTTTCTACTAGTGATTATTTCGGTCTTGTTTATCCTAGATAATCGGACCTTTCTGTTTTTGTTAATACAAAACATTCTAAATTGTTTGCAAGACACAAAATTTGCATTATGGGACGTTTTCGTGCAATACGAACTACGATCTGAACTCGCCACTAGTACATGAGTAGCTCTAATGTGAAGCTAATCAGATCCAACCAATGCTAAAACAGATTTCAGGCGGCTTCCAGAGTTTTTCTTGACAAGCATTTCGACGTATTCCTACCTCTAGATCAGGGCCGCTTTTATTTGCCTCACCCTGTATTTTCATTGCACTTTTCCTTGTTCTTTGAGAAATGTCTGAAAAAGGAAATTATTATTTCGGTAAGTTACTTTCGAGTAATATTTTCGAATTATGTTAGTGGTCCAAAGAGCATCCTACGGCTACAAATGGGAATATAATTCAAAAAATAAACTAGAACAGAGTTTATTAAATTTCTCCAAAGCTTACCTGTAACAACCACCACGAAACTTTCGGGAATGTAGTGAAATCTACTTCTTAATAACAAATATATTTCCAGAAAACAAATAGCTAAAATGGAATGTTTTATTTTATTGTATGGTATGGGCAAACGAATTAGATCAACATGTACTATAGTAGTTAAGTAAATACGCTAAGTTTCTCGCAAACTATTTTGTTTCGAAAATTCAAACTATAAATAAAATAAGAAAACGCTTTGATATATAAATAGAATTTATGAAATAAATTCAATAAACCCAATAACACATCTTTGCTTCAGAGATACTTATACATGAACCTTGTTAGACTTCCCTTTACAAATTTATTTTATAATTTTCCTTAATGCTTACTATTCTATTATAAACTTTGAATGTTTAAGCTTTCAAAAAAAAATGTCGATATATCGAAGCAGATAATTTATTGCTTTTAAAAACTGACGTATCAATAGAATGAAAGCAGATTTTGACGGCCTTTGCAAAAAAAACACTAATATTTTCAGCAATAAATTTTAATGACATTTTTGCATCAATTTTTTTTTTTTTGAATAGACTTTTTATATTACAAAAAAACTGCCAAAGAATGTTTGTGCTTTCATACAACTAAAACTATTTTTTCGGCGGTTAATTTATAATATTTTTTTTCTTGAAACAAAAGTTATAATTCACTATTAATCACAAAAAAGTGTCCGAGTTTTTTTTTTATTTTTGTTTATTCATAGCTCACAAAAAAAATTATATTTTTACCGCTCAAACCTGAAATTCTACTAAATAGACGTGCCTCTCAGCAAATTTTAAACGCCATTATTAGTGGAAGGTGGGTTACCTTGGACCTATTTTGACTTTTCAATTTTTAATTTCTTAAATACTTGCAAAAAGTGAATAAAAATATTTTTACTAATGTTGTTATATACAACATATATTTATTTTAACACATTATTTAAATGATTTCAACTATTACAAAAATGAATTCAGAAAATTGTAATTAGGACCAAGGTACACCACCGGCGGTGTACCTTGGTACAACCGGTAGTGTACCTTGGACCAATTATTAACAGGTAGAGAGACTCGATTTACAGTCCAAAAACCAATATTTATTAGCCACATAAAATTCAAAAATACATTTTTCAACCTACTCTTACTTCTAGCCAAGATTGTAGTAATTGGTTATGTTTGGTCAATTGGCTTAGTAAGGGGTTTTATTGCCTTAGTTTTTTTTAGTGCCCTTTTGGCTCTTTCAGCTGCAATGCAATCTTTCTCAGGTGTATCCGTTAAAATGCAGCATAAAATTAAACTGTTACTTCATGCCATAGAAAAACATTTTGCTATCTTTCTGTCTTCAATTTGAAAAAAAAAACAACTCACATATTTCCCCCTACGTTTATACAACTAGGCCTAAACGTAAAAAGAATGTTCTGCTTAGATATTTATGATAAAAAATATCTTTTTAGATGAGCATGCAATAATTATTTTCTATTTTATATCAATATGGTTAAAATATTAAAGGCTTCCATAAATCTAAATAATTAACTACAAAAAAAAAATCTTTATCACACCATATAAAAATTTCTTACAAATTTCCATCTTCTAGATTTTACAAATCAGGGTTGCATATTAATAGCTTAAAATACTCATTTTTTCAAAAGAAAAATTTACTTGAATTTTAAATGGGGTTTTCAACAATCTGAAGCACATAAAACCTATAGTAGTGTACCTTGGACCAGTCCAAGGTACACCACTTGTATTAGGTTCGAGGTACATTACTTGGATATTAAAAACAAATAGTTAATCAACAAGTTAAGGTTAGACTTAACTTAATTTCAAGCACACTGTTTTATAGCTAAAACTTTGCTTTATATTGTATAACCATCGTTTCTGAATAAACACTACATGAGTGTTTATTCAGAAACGATGTTGAGTAAAAAAATACACTAAAGAATCTGACAAAAATTTACTTTTGAACTGTGAATTGAGTTTTTCGAAACCTCTTTAATAAATTGACCTTTTAAACAAGCAGATAGAACTTCACTGAGATCCCTGGTAGCAAATACTTTAACTGCATGTGGTGGTGTTTCACTATCTAAGCTAATCGAGCTAGAATCAGCATAGGTTTGAGGTGCACATACGTCCAAGGTACACCACTTACCCCTACTATTGTAATTATTATCTTTATTATTATCTCATTATCATTATTGTTATTATCTTTATTATTACCATATCATCGTTATCATTATTATTATTATTTGAATGCTGCAAAACATACTTTTTAATGTTTAAGGTAGGCGAGTACCCCAAATTCTAAAATTTTTACTATAACTTTAATCTTTTCCCAAATTTAGCATAGTTATTTCAAATATAATGAACAATGCTTTTTGGGCATTTTTTTTTATTTAAATATAATTTATTTATTTTAAACGGTGTTTTTCAACTAACAAAAGGAGTTTACGCTAACACTTCTAGCATAAAAAGTTTTACATTAATTTACCTGAAAATTTTCACAGATGCTATTTCAATATATATCTATGCCATGAACCTCTAACATCTGGTGTAAATATATAAGTTTTTTTTAAATGTCCAAGTGTAAGTTAATCGAAAAAAATCTTTTTTTTATGGTTAATTCATAACATTTTTCTTAATGACTTCTTTACTTGTAATTTGTATGTAACTCTGAGGGCCATTGCCTGCATCAGTTCAAAACGAAGAATTTAACACATAATAATGTTTATAGGATGAAAATTCAATGTGGTAGACTTGTTAGCGTAAACCTCTTTTTTTAGTAGAAAAATACCGTTTAAAATAAATAAATTATACTTAAATAAAAAAAATTGCCTAAATAGTATTATTCATTATATTTGAAATCACTATGCCAAATTTGGAAAATATTAAAGTAATGGTAAAAATTTTAGAATTTTGGAGAAATTTTGGTATTCGCCAACCTTAATTGTTTGAAAACTCACATTTACAAACATTTCTCAAAAACAAATGTTATCTAATTTTAAAACATTAACTGCATTTTCCATTACCATTGGAAAGATTTATAGTAGCCAAAATTTGGAGCTTAATACTCAGAACTGTAAATGAATGCTTTTGGAAGCGATTATTTTAAAATGTCGATACTCCTGTTTTTACTCACCGATGACGAAAAACATCAGCAATATCTTTAAACTGTGATTCACTTCATCTTCAGTCCCTTTCACAGGTAAAATAAGTCGATCGGGACACTCAGTAGAAGACTGCGTAGTTGCATCAAAAACAGTTGTGGTGCTAACGATGGACAAAAGTTGAAAAATTATGTCAATTCTTGATACAGCTAAGATATATCAGGTGACACGACGTAGTGCGAAATGCAGTAGAGTTTAGTTTCTTATTCAACTATCTTTCTATGAAAATTATGCAAAAAGTTTCCTGGATTTTTTTAGAGTTTTGCCAAGAAGAAGCAACGAAAATAAAATGTAGTTTATGAAAATGTAAGTATGATTTCATTGTAGAAATGTTAATTACTGAAACAAATCTGGTTAAGCTAATGATATAATGGCCAGTCTCTATTTGGTGAGTTTGAAAATTTAACTTAGGGTTGCTATACCTATCAAGCAGTATGAAATATGAAGTAGAATTTTTTTACTATATTTGGGCATTTACGTTGCTTGGCAAAGTAACGCAAATCTAGACCGAGAATTATTTCATAGGTGTTCCCTACTTGTAGACAGAGCTACATAATTTTAAGATGGCTTTAAAATAAGAACTATAAGGATGATGCGAAATTTAACGTAAAGCACTGAAGGGAACACCTAGCGTGTTCAGGCCGAAATGCTATTTGGCGACTCTTGGCGTTCGTTTCGGCTAGTACATTTTCCGCTACTTGGCTGCAAAAGTTAAGCCGCCAAATCGAGACCGAATAAGCTAGCAGTACCCACTGTAGGAGTAATGCTTTTCTTGTGAAAATAAATGGAGCAATGAGATAATATAGAAATCGAGGAATTAAGTTATAAAATACACTGCCAAAAATCTGCTTATATATTGCTACTTGCACACGATGGCTCTATGTTACATTTACCAGACCCCAAATTGGATATTTAACAATGGCAGGTTTTCGTTCAGTCTGGTTTTATAAAAGAAAAGCACATTCTACCTCTTTCATTTCTGTGAAAAATGCAATTTAAAAATTTTGAGTTTAAGATCTTCATTCACAAGCTATAAAGAAAACTTACTAACTCGACATAATAGACATACGTCCATCACGGACATCATGGAACTAGTCTAACTGTTGATTTAAAATTTTGAAAAAAAAATTTCTTAAAATATTAGCGAATAAATCTACAAAAAGAGCTTATGAAAAATTTAAGAATTTGAATTTTAGAATAAAATATGATCTCGTTAAAGAAAAAATTACTGTGAAACATAACTAGCGACATTTTATTCATAAACTATGCTCTAAACAAGACTCAAAACTGCAAATTTATATTTTACTAGTTAAAAATGGATTGATAATTAATATGGTTATTTATAATCATACTTGGATATATCTTTAAAATTCATTTTTCAGTATTAATAAAAATAAATCCACATAGATCTCAACGTAGTATTTTTTTATGAAGTAATATTTGTTTTGTGTTGTTAAAATGTACTAGAACTCAATATTTATTTTCATAATCAGATAAAATTATTTTAGTAAATTAATTCACTTCATTTCAGTCTATTAATAGCACATCATTGCCACTGAATGCGAAGAAATGACGTAGGATATTTAACAAATGAAGAAGTAAAAAAAATAGGCAATTATATAATTAAACAAAACGACATATTTAACAAAGCACTTAAGAGAGTGTTTTGTATTTCAAAAAAGCTATTAGTTTCAATTTATTTTTTACAACTGAATTAAAATCATACTATACGATTAAATGATCTTTTATTTCATAAAGTACACTCTTAAAACAAACGAGCGATTTTAACTCAGTCTGAGTTAATTTTCACTCCTCCGGTCTGAAAAAGCACTTCCCCGAAAGGAGTGGATCCTTTGTGTGTTAAACCTTCGATAGGATCACTCCAAACGAGTGGTTTTAATTCAGTTTGAGTTAATATTCATTACTTTCCAGTGTCGAAATTGCACTTCTCCTACTGAAGTGGATTTCACTCTTGTGTTTTAAGAGTGTACTTATGTAAACGCATGAATAGTTTCATAGCTTAATATCAAAATATCGATTGTTTAAGAGAAAATAAAGCTGCAATAACGAGGTGTAATAGTAAATTATACACTAATATAATTTAACCAAATCAAGGTTCAGGAACAAAACTAGACTTTTCACAAAATTCATAACTGCTTTACTACCTACTGTTTTATCAGCCTAATTAAACTATACATCGTTTTATAAAACCTGAAAAATTTACAATATAAAAATAGATTTCAACTAATTAAAATAATTGTTTAAATAATATTTTGAAGCAAATTTAAACACCTCCAAAGCTTCTTCAATTTTTGTCTGTTAAATGCTACTAGATCAAATAATACTCATAATACTAAATTTCGAAAAAGAAAAAAAAAATTGCCTTGCTTTAAGAATGGAAATGTTAATAGGATTATATTAATTCCAAGGTGGAGGATTTTTTTTATATCAAAACAAATTAATCTTTTAAATCTAACGTAAAATTACTTAAATTATTTATTAAACAAAGTGCTTTGAAATACAATTTACATAAAAAAAATTACACTATAAAACAAATAAAAAACACCAAAGATATCATTTATTTAAAATTCAAATATTTATTTAACTTCCAATCAAATTTTCCACAATATCACCTGAAACATGTATGAAGATACAGGTTAGGTTAGGTTTGAATTATCGTCGCACTAGAGCTACAAGAGGGCTATTATGAATATACAGGAAAGAGCTACAAGAGGGCTATTATGAATATACAGGAAAGTGTCAAAAATGTGATCTGCATGAGAAAAAAAATCATGTGAAGATTAGTGGAAAGGGTAGATTACAAATCACAAAGACACAAACATATTTGGTTCAAAATAAATGAAAAAACATTTTTTTTAAACCTCGAAAAACAATAAAACACTTTGTTTTCTTTATTATTGTATTAGATTTACTATGTTACTAAAATCTTAGTTCTTTTTTTCGGGATAATTCCTGCAATTATGCTACAAAATTTAACTGATAATTCATTGTAATTAACTTTGGGTCTCTTTAATGTACTTAGAATAGCACACACAAATACAGGAAACAAACTCTCAACTGGACTACAAAAAAAAACTAACATTTTCCCCCACATGCAAACAAAAATAACATATCAAGAGGGTGGACATCCAAAAGCATGACTAGACTAACTGAGAACAATCACCCATTAACAATGACCAAGTGAATATTATTAACACATTCCTTTTTGAACGAAAACCCTCCCATTGAGTTACTTTTCATCAGTTTTTTTTTTTTTTTAAATTTGCTGTTTGTGTTACATAATTTGTCCAACATAAATCATTTGAAACCTATTACTTTATTTGCTAATTGTCTTTAATGAGTTGATATATTATTAAGATTCTTTTATTACCATTTCATAATTTCATATATTTTTAGGGATATCAATTTGTATTCACTACAAATAATGCATGAAGTAGAAGAACTTCATTTATAAAAGTACATACTCAATATACATACTCAATAAGTACCCAATAGCAAACGAAATTATTAAGAATTAATAATACAATTTGTAGTCCACAGTTAGAAGTCTGTATAGTTTTATTTTATGAAATAAGAAAGACCTAAAATTATTTTTGTATTATTTTTGATAAAATATAGTCCTTTGTTTTGAAGAGGTATCTATAAAATTTAATAAAAATTTTGTTTTCAAATTCGTCAATGTGTTTCTTTAATACGAAAAATAAATAAAGTGCTCTTTAAAAAGTGCTTTTTACACATTGTATAAGTAAGGAACATTGTAAACAAAATCCTAAATATAAGTACTATTATATCACATGCAACAAATACACTAAGTAGGATGTTCAAAATAAAGCAAGGAAGAAAAAAAACAGTAATGTTGGGAGGCTTAAACAAATGTATTCATTACATTTTAACAGTACAAAATTTCTAGTGTACATATTTACGTTTTGTTTTAAATATTCAGTATAGCATTCCAATTGGCATTGAAATTTCTAAATTTATGATTATCAATAATTTTAATTATCACATTCTGATATATCACCATGCAGTTTAAATGTAAATAAATATTATATAAACATTTTTTAACATTAAATAATTATGAAACACTAAGAAAATTGCAAGAAAATTGTCAAACAATATTTTAGAAATACTTTTAAACAATAAGCATTTAAATTAAAAGTCTCAATCTAAATATTTATTAACCGAAATATTAATTATAGTGGAAGAAACAATATTACTTTAGAGGTTTTAATTTTTCTATGGGTGAAAGCTTTTAGAATAAGGATTCTATTTTAATTTAACAATTCTAATTTAATAAATTTAAAAGAAATCCAAAATAGAGTGAGATCTGCATAACAATAAACATGCATTTTTTTTAAATGTCAACTTTTTAGTTTATTAATATTTTTAACCCTTTCAGGCCCAATGACAATTTAGCATCATCATTTAAAAAAAAACAATTCTGATCGTCTTTATCCATGTATACTACCAAAAAGCACATCATTCGATTCTTCAAACTATTTTCTATTACAAAGTATTTTCTATTAATCCCAACAGATGTCAGACCTATTATTTTTTTTTTAATTATGATCAGAAAATAGATGGTGCCAAATGGCATTACTGGGACTAAAAGGGTTAACTTTCAACAACAAAATACAATTAAATTGTAATAAAATGGATACAAACATGAATAAATAGTTAACAATTAACTAAACATAATAAAAATTACATTAACTTTCATTTTAAAAATGAAACTTATTTATAATTTAACACATTAAAACTTATAATAAAAATTAGAATAAACTAACTAATCTTTTGTGAAGAACAGCAAACAGTCTACATTTAGTAAGTATTAAAAGTCTTCTCAATTTAAAATAAAGTTTACTAAAAATGAACTACGGTAAAATTGGTTAAAAATTTTACAGCAAAATTCAGCAAATTTAAAATCCTTAAGAAAAAAATATGGGTTTTATATTTACAATTAAACTATATCAATGATATAGAGGGGAGTGCCAAGGAACCAACTAACCTTTCTCTTGTTCTATTTTTAATACTGAGTTTTAAATTATATTAACAATATTTTTTTAACAATTAGGGATCCCATATAATTGATAATCTAGTATAAACGTTTTCTAGATCTGAACCTATAATATCAATGAAAATAGCAGCACTCATCCATGAAAATATCAATTTATGAATGTTAAAAACGAAATTTTATGACTACTTTTTTAATAAAATTTCTTACGCATAAAATGGGTAGAAAAATATTTATTTTTATTTAATTTGCTTTTGAATTTGATCCTTTATCAATTAGAAAAGAAATTTAACTGTGATTAATAAGAAAAAAACTTAATAAGAAAAAAATACATGATTACTTTCAAATAAATTTTGCATGTTACTTTAAAATAAATTTGCTAGAAAAATATTTTTTTTGCATTTTTGGTTATAATTTTCAGTTGAAAAAAAACTAGGATTAAATACGAAATATAAAGAATTGGGAGAAAACTTACTTTAAATATAAAAATATCTTTGATAAACTTTTACAATTAACATGGCATCCATAAACTACATTAATTTTCAAATAAATTACTGAATTCATTCCAAATAAATTTTTCTATACAATCTATCAACTACTCTACAACCTACGAAAAAACAACAAGTCAACAAGAAAATCATTTCCAAATAATCTCAAATCTCACATAATACATATTTATACAATTTTTACATGCATACAGATCTTTTAAAGAAAATATAAATAACATCTTGGCATGATTTATTTATTTTTTGGAAGGGAATAAAATCACATTTCAACCTCTTCGTCTGTGCCCTCTGATGTTTCTTCAGAAGGACCACGAATAGCTTGGTACCATTGGTTAGTTAGATCAGTCATTTGGCTCTTACAATCCTTCACTTCCTGTTTTAAAAATAAAAATTACAGAAACAAACAGTTAACACAATGTATGATCAAGTTTATCAATGTTTTCATGCATGAATTTTAGAATAAATTTAAATAATAGTTGGTAGCAGAATGACTAATCTCAATAGCATGTGGAATAAGATTCAAATTGTAGGAAGGAGTTTACTTGGCAATAGAAGTATGTTACATCATACAGTTATTTCATAAAATATAGTAGAAAACATGAGGCACTCATGAAACCTCTGTTACAACATCATCAATGTAATTCATTAAAAGATTACCAAAACCTTCATTGTAATTCAATTTAAAATGCTACACTCTCAACTAAATATTTCAATTAATAGTATTGTCCCATGTCCTTAAACATAGTAATTTTGTCAGTACAAGAAGAGCCATACTCTGAATTCCTTCACTTTTATTTGTACTGTATCTATACTTGTAATCATTCTAGTAAAGCAAGCACTAAGGGATGAAGAACTTATCCAAGAAGTAATTAACCTAATTTCTAATCAGCTATCTTTTTGCCCTCACAAATAATAGAGTAATTCGTGATTTTGTAAGATAAAATAAATTACAAAATTAAAATATTTTTATAAAATTAAAGAAAAATATTAATTCTTTATTGAAAATGCGACTAACTTGAAATAGAATTGTGCTAGAAACTTAAGAAAACAGATATCCTTTAGCAATCTATCAACTTATTTTTGTAAAAACTACATACATAATTGTTTTAAGTTCCTTGATGACAATGCTTACCTGGTGAGTGAATCTCCTTGTAAAAAATGGTATCAAATATTTAACATCTAATTTTACAAATCCCTTGAGGTTCGACTTCATAAAATTCACTTCGTATTCTTCCTCTGTTAATTCAGACAGATGCTCTGCATCAATAGTTTTACCCTGAATTAAAAAATATTAATAAATAAAATGTTTAGACTTTTTTTTAAATAGCAATTGACATTATGCAGGGTGTCTACTGGATTCCCAAAACCAAATTCCATTACTTTTCCATGACTTTTTGGGATTCCATAGAAAAAATCCATGACCATGAAAGAATACCAAATTTACGAAATCGTTAATTCACGAACGGTAAATTTCACAACTTTTTGATGAAAACTAAGTTAATATTCAGGTCCAACCACTAAGTGACCTTCTAACACTGTTTATGTTTAAAAGAATATAAATAATATCGCCTTTTTATAATACTTCGTGTCTTTTTTCCAAAATAAATTTCTCACTACTAAGTTATCAATTAAAAATATAAAGCTAATACCACCACTCTGTACATCCATTTATTTATATGGCATAATTTTTTTCTTACACTTGCAAAATCAGCATCTTCAATTTGAATCTAATGTTTAGAGCTTAACTAATGTAAGAGCTTAACTTAATGTAAGAGTTAACTTAGAGCATTGCGGAAAAATAATATACAGTAAAAAAAAATCAATTACATTTCGTATCTTGTAAATAAAAAGAAACCTCAATTTGTTTTTGCAAAAGGCCGAAACACAAAAACGAAAAAGTTTAAGCAACACTTTCGAAATATTTTTGATTTTACAAAGGATGGAAAATCGAAAACGGCATAACCGGTTTTTTAACCGGTTAAACTGCCACACCAAAAAACGGTATAACTGGTTTCTTGCGATGATAAACAAAAACCGGTTCTTAATATAATAACAAATTGGTTGTTAAGCTGTTTATCCCACTTGAAGGAACATTAAATACTGAAAAACCAAATTTTAAAAAAAAAGAACCCCGCGTTTCAATTAAGTTTTTGTTTGAAATAAAATAAAACTAAATCGTCATTCGTTTTTCGGTGAAGGAACGACAGTTTAAATATTAAATAATTTCTAAACCTCACAGGCCAATTCTTTTTATAATTCCTAACTGAGCTGTGATTGGCTCTTTATTTAGAACAACAAAGTGATTAATTGCACCGAAGACACATGATTCATGCTAGGCAAAAGCGTTTTTTTTTTAACTTTGGTTTCCATGCTAATAGCCTTTTAGACCGATTGCGGTTTAACCGGTTTTTAACTGAAAGAAAAAATCCAATTTAACCTAAGCCAAACAAATGGTTTCGGTTTATCATTCCTTATGTTTTAGAATGGTTTTTTTTTTTATTATTTATTTCGGGGATCCGACAAGGCAGTAAAATTGCGCGACTTTCCAGACTTTTTAATGATTGGGTTATTTTCATACGATTTTTGAACAAAAAAATTCGCGACCCTAGTATCAATTTCGTTACTTTTTCGTTACTTTCATGACTGATTTCTGATTTCGCTACTTTTTCGGTACTTCCGTGACTTTCGGGACCTGTAGACACCCTGTTATGTCTAAATTAATAAATTTTAAATGCCAAATTTTGAAATAAAATTAAATGCAGGTTTCTTGCGTTCAGTAAATTTTAGTCAATACCAACAAAATTAGTTTTATAGCATTGAATTAATGAATATTATCTTCTAAAACAACCAAACTATAAATAATAGCAGAAAAAATAAATGAAACAAAATATCAAGCTTAACTTTTTAAAGAATATTGTATAAAAACATAAATGTATATTTTAATAGTTAAGTAAATTAAAATCAGATAAAAAAAATTCAATTAAAATATTCAAGCAATTTAATCTTATAATTTAAATTTGATTAATAAAGAAAAATAACATAAAACCTAAATCTATTTATGATTAAACTATATTCACAATATATATTGTGGCATTCTGACCTGTGAGATTGAATATTCTATTTATGAATAAGCTTTTAAATACTAATAAGCATTCAAAACACAAATACAGAAAATATACAGCACTCAGATAACTTTGATATAAAAAGTGTTTAAGAAGTAATTTTCAAGTATTATTTGAAAGGGGAAGAGGAGACACACTTTGAAAAACCCATTCCTGGTAATTGATCAAAGTTGTATAGCTAATTTAATTATAACCCTTTCGATAGTTTGAGGAATACCTTTAGTAAACAAAGTTGATAGTTGTTGGTGAATTTGTACAAAAAAAAGTTAACTCTAAAACACTTCGGGTGCATTTTTCTTAACTTAGTAAAACACATCTAGTACATTTCATTCTACTTGGTTCTTGAATTTTTTACATAAATTTAAAACCTATAACCAGTACTTTTAAGAGCAAAAGGCTTTAACAGTCTAAAAACAAATATGATTTTTTCTAAGAAATACATGCATCTTACCATTTCCTTAGTTTTACTAAGAGAAATCTCAGGACCTTGGCTTTTGCGTTTCCTTCTAGGTTTTTTACCAGCCTTCAGAAACTAACAAAGAAAATAAGGAATGAATATTTTGAAAGAAGTTATCCCTTTGAACATTTTTATTTTCAAACTTTTAACACAACTTTTTTTACAATACATAAACAAATAGAACAAATAAATCTCCGGATTTAACATGACAATGGACGGAAAACTGGAATCTAAACCATTTTCCAGACTTTTGAAGTAACCCAAAAGTACAATGTTTTCCTTTTTTTTAATCGATAGTGCATTGTCCTATGACATTCGGAAAATGGTTAAAAATCGATGGGGGCCAGCTGTAATACAAAGATAATTTTAAAAAAAACTATTTGTTGAACAAACTTTTAAAAAAAACTATTTGAAAACGATTTGTTGTTAGTGATTGTACTATTTGCATTGAAACTCTCTTTAAGGACGAGAACTTTTTATTTAGGGACAACACAAAAGTATCAGACAATTTACACGTAGAATTCTGGAGCTTTACGACAAAGATGTTATGCAGTCACATTTTTCTCAAGTTCTGACAAAAGCGTCGCCAAAACGAATGCCCGAATTTTACACACTCTTTTCAGTTCAGTTTACAAAACAAAAATAAGTCATTATGAAAAATAATTATAATCAAGAAAGTGAGGTCATTACAGTGATGAATTGAAATATACTCATTTTCATAGAATGAGTAACAAAAATAAAGAAAATACTTAAAAAAGTTTTAAATGATAACAAACCTTCATAAGAGGCATTGTAGAACCACCAAGTATAAGAGTAGTGAAAAGCACAATGATTAAAGTTGTAGTGACAATCACATGCCTCTTTTCATCTTCAAATTCTAAATGCAAAGCTAAGGCATAAGAGATAGCACCTCTGAGACCTATAAATGCAAAAATAATAAGTATTATGCATTATGATTTGCATGATTATAGCTATTTTTAAAGTTTAAAATCTGTTTTTTTTTCTACATTTTCTCATATCTTCATTCTTCAAAATTATGTATATTTAACAATAAGTCATAAGATAGTATAGTATCTGAGATGATTAAAACCAAAGAAAAATTTTAATCTTTGATGTATCTGAGAACAAAAACATTTTAAAATATAAAATATTTGATAAATACATCATTTGAATAATAAATTTACAATCATTCTGTATATTAAAAGAAATAACACACAAACTGTGCATTAGAAATTTTTTCTTACCGCTAAACCACATTATAAACATCATTTTCTTGTTTATTTTGTGTTCTCGAAAATGATTAACTACATAACTCAAAGGGTATATATTTAATGCCCTTCCTAGTAGACACAAGACCTAAAACAATAAGAAAAAGCTAATTTTACTGTCTCAGATAAATAAAAATATAACTGCACAGTGAATAACCTGACATTTATTTAAATAGATGTTTTGTTTTATATTCTAATTGCTACAGAATTTGTGTGTGATTGTACTGTGCTCTTGGGAGGATAACGTTATGAAATGAGTTTAACAGAAATAAAACTATATCTTGATACAGTTGTTTTAATTACTTCAATATAAAAAGCAAGTACATTAACATTCATTTTAACATATAAATACTGATTATATTTATTGCTTGTTAATTTTTTTAAGATACAAATTACTACTGTTCAACATCTGTCCTTAATTGTAAAGAAATTAAAGAGCTATTGTACACAAAAAGTGTTAAGATCTTTGGTAAAGTTTTATAATGAGTGTTAATTGCATTTAAAGTATAATTAATCAAAGTTACTCACAATGCTCCAAATTACTAAAGATGGTTTGATAATCAAACGAAAGCTAAAGATAGCTAACCCTAGGTAGGCAAACACACAAGTTTCTGAAAGGAAATTATTTCAGTTAAGAAGTGGGAATAAAAATAGATTTGTTGTTACCTATTTATATACTAACATGAAATTTTACATCAAATATGTAATAAAAATGGTTTAAAATAAAATACCAAGATAAGTTTAAACAAATAATTTTAAATTAGATTTGTTTTTCAAAGTAATTTAAAATATACTCATTTACTCTAAAGTACTGAGATGTATTTATAGAAATGAATATTTAACACAGTATTAAAAGGTTATAAAAATATTACCTGCAAAAAAGGCCAAAGTCCTGAGCGTTTGTTGCATTGTAATTTGAGTTACTGGGGATAAGTTAAAGTGAGTATAGTGGGACATAACAACTCCATTAAACAGAATAGACATGATTCCTGCAAGCAAAACCATAAGTTAAACACTTTAAAATATTAATTATACAGCATTTTTTACAAATATAAAACATGTACATAAAAGGTTATGAAAATTTTACACAAATAAATATAGAATGAAATTTGAAAATTATAAAACATACCAGATAAATGTAAGCCTTCAGCCAAACCATAAGGAGCATATGTAAAACAGAGAATCATGGCAAATTCTAAAGAAGGATTTTTTCTCAGATCAACATATTTAAATAAGTAACATGTTAAGGAAATATAAGAATCTTTCACATTTTTAACAGAAAATTCAAATGCAATTGTATCCCTTCAACCCAAACCTAAGAAATATATGGACATGCAAGTAATATATGTAAACAATATATGTAAGCACGTAAAAAAGCACAAGGTTTAAATTTGTAAGATTGTTATTTGAATAGTATTATTTTATTTTATGTAATTATTTCAAATCTTTATTTCACTTTTTTTATGCTGGATCAGCTTTCCTCAACTCGGTTCTAAATATGTTTTGGAATATAATTGCGGTTTGCAAAGGAAGCTATAGTGTAATAAGGAATTTGTATACTTTATTTAAAACCTTGAAAACAATACAACATGATGAAAGGCTGTTTATGTTGTGTATTCCCTCTAAATACTGTTCATTGATCCTTTATTGTTTCCTGAGCCATGTTTTTCTTTGTAAATTAAACTGGAAATTTTTTCACAGGAGCCTATGGAAAAGACTTCAAACTCCTGGAAGAGCTTGGATACAATCAGACTCCCATATATTTTGAACGTTTTAGTTAATGCTGATATCAGAATGGGGGACATTATAATTCATGAACAGGTGATGACAGGGTGACATTTTAATTCATGACCAGTAAAGTTGGGATCAATTGGCATAAAATAAAAGCTTACATAACACATCACCGTTATTAAGAATACAACTGTGCAATGGCACGTTTATAAAGCTAGTAACTATATAAAACAGTATAAACAATAAAATATCAACAATTAAATTTACTACATTCATAAAATCTCAAAACTATGTCAAGTTGCATATTTTTTATTAAAAAAAGGATATCAAAGCTGCTGTCAAAGCAAATATGACACCGATGGCCGCAGATGCAAAGAACATCAAGAAGAAACGTCCAATCCCTTGGAAAACAGCTTCCCCTGCAGACAAACTTGCCATTCCAGGAGAAGCAGCTTGAATTATTGTTCTAAGGGAAAAAAAATATATAATTTCAAAGCAATTTAAAACAACAATCTAATAACTAAACCTATGTGCTTTTATTTAATCCCTAAATTAATGGAGAGAAAATGTAGGGCATGTTTAAAAATATTTATACTGATCTATTATAAATAATTACTCTGTAAGGGGATATATTACATATTATTCAGAGAAAAGTATAAATACATAAATTACAGGCAATATTGTTTTAACCAAACTAGAATTTAGGTAATATAATTCTTATGCATAAAAAAAACATCAATCTAAATTCTACATTCATTAGGTCGTACAATTTTGTTTAACTTAAATTTCCTATAATATGTACCAAATTTAAAGTTTACGTGTGAACCCTTTACTTACGTTGCCAACACAATAGAAACAGCATCATTAAGAATACTTTCTCCCAGTACCAACATGTTTAGTACAGGTTCAACATCAAGAGCATGAAAAATAGCAATTGTTGCTACAGGGTCAACTGCAGAAACCAAAGATCCAAAAGCAAAGCTTTCTGTGAAATCCAACTTATAGGCAACATCAGCCTAGGTTTGGGGGAAATGGTAAACAAAATACATTAACAATAAACAAGGACCAAATTTAAAAATAATGCAATGCGACAGCCAATTTATGAAATATTATGCTGTGTTCCATGACAATTAGTATTGATTGTGAATCTAGAACTCAACAAATTATTTTTTTTAGGTGAAAATGCATAAGTATATGGACACTTGTTTGGTAAATTCAAACATATTTAAGATAGATATTCCGGATACACTAGCAAATTCTATAAATTAAAACTGGCGATTCCAAAGTGGTAAATAGTGACTTTTACCAAACACCAAAAAAAAAATCGCAATGATGTATGAATTAATTTCTTAAATGGTTTAAATAGTTTTGCCTTGTATTTTTAAATTATTTTGCAATTAACTACATTTTGTTTGTGAAAGGCATCATCCATAAAAATAAAATAAAGTATTCAACAATTTACAAAATTCTAAGAGAAATAGATCTGCTAAAGAAAATTATGCAAATATTTATGTCAGACATATTTTGTTAAGAGCATTTTTCAACAGTATATACTTTACCATTCCAAGAAGGTAAACTCCACCTCCAATAATAAATGCTGATATTGCAGTACCAAAAATAGCAAACACTAGAATAGAACCAATATTCTGAAAAAAGTTTCCCTGAAACAAAACAAAAATAAAGTTATGTTTCATATACAGTGGTGGCCAAAAGTGTGGACATTTTTTGAAAGTTTCATATGTTTCAACTGTTACCTGTGTGCTTGAATCTTATAAATTTTGCTTAAATACAAACATTTAAATAATAAGTTGAAGGTAATTTAATGTAGAATTTCATTAAAAAAACAGAATTAAAGTATCTGTATTACAAATAAAGTTGTGCTCATTTTAGTTGAAAAAACAAGCACAATCAATGGATTCTCTTTTGCTGAAATTGCAATACAAATTGGTGGCTCAATGACTTGCAAATTGAGACATATCCTACTATTAGTTGCATAACTTATTCGTAACACAGATATTGTAATACTGTATTTATTTTTAATTCTACATTAAATTTTTGATGATGATGATGTGTCCATGGATATAGATTATATGGGACCAAAGGTCTCATACACTGCTTCAGCGATCTGCAGACAGCACACTCATAAAGATTAAATTACTTTTAATTTGATATACAATTGTTTAATTTGAAATACAATTAATATATTCTGTAATCACACAAAGTTGAAAAATATGAAACTTTAAAAAATATCCATAATTTTGGCCACCACTGCAGTATAATTTACAAATTCAAATAAATCTTATAATCACTGTTTACCTTATGTAAATTGTAGCCAGATTCATACATAATTGGTGGTAATAATATGAGAAAGAATGTAGTTGGGTTGAAGGCCTCTTCTTTCTACACATAAATAATTTAGTTACAAATTAATAAATACCATAAATCAAGTTAAGCTATTTTGATGTAAAATAAAACTGCAGAAAAAAATAACATTAATTAATTTTCATACAGCTGTCATCTTTAACACCAACCTAAGTTTGATTATAATTGGTCTATTTTCTAACTAAAACACTTAAACATCTATAATAGTGACTGATCTATACATTGCTTAAAGTAGCACCATTAAAAATCAGATAGGGAGGTATGCCATACCTAAAAAAATTAAAGATAACTAAATTAGCTAAGTTCAATTGAAATGTTTAACTAATTTGCACAGTTTGGCTGCTCAGCAACAAAACTAAAATTTACAAATCAAGACCAACATCACTTATTACAGTTATGATGGGCAGTAAAGCAACATGAAGGTGTGATAATAAATTCCCCTATTCAAATTTTAAGGAATTGTAATTTAGTTAAATTTAAGTTCTTCAATACTACTAAGTAACCTGAAGTAAGTTTGAGTTAACAAGGTTCTGCTTAAATAAACCAAGGTGAAAGGACTTTTCATTCAAACCAATATAAGCACAGCATAAATATGTATAGTTTGCTTAGATTAAGCACGTACTGCAAAATAACCTTTAATTTTTGTAAAACCCAGACATTTATTTTGAATACATATAACTTTAAGAAACACAACCACGTGATTTTAAATACAATAAACTATAGAAATCTTTAAGTGTAGTACTAATATAGTTAAAATACTCAAATTACATTTTAAAATAGATCAGCTATAAGCAAATTATTTACCTGCCAGTTACCCAGATTGTTATTTGAAATAAGCTTTAATATTAGACCAATCAATGCTCCTAAAATAAAAAAAAAAATCATTTTAAAGCACAAAACAAAAAGAGTTATTTGTTAAGCTAAAAGAGTTATTTGTTAATATATAAAAACATTGTTAAACATACCAGTACACATTTTTAATATTGAAGCTAAGTATGGTACTACTTTTAAAAGTATCTACTTGTTGAAAACCAAAAGCATACTCTTTATCATTAAAGAGAAGGCCCCCACAAAATATCCCTATAAAAAGCCTGTTTTGGTTACCTTATGTTTTGGTTATATACTTGGTTATCAACCTTATTTAAGCAACTAATACATTTAAATCTGAATTTTCAATTTATTGCTGTAGTTTTAAAAGAAAACTATGTTTTTATATAAGTTACACTTGTTTAATTTTCAGTTAGAGTTAAAAAGTAAAACTGCGACATTGACACAACGATACTTATCGTTGAAAATGTTGTTAACCTATTACAATGACTTCATTAACACCTTCATTTAAAAATAAAATAAAAAATTGCTTGAATATTAATTTGTCCCACATAAATTGCTAAGGGCAATTATTTACTTTTGCCTTATATTTTGTTTATTTAATATACTTAAACAGAAAGGTAACATTTATGTGGCAAATAGACTTGCCAATCTTTTTTAATGAATGAAGGCTGTTACCTTATTTGTAGGATTTTTTTTTAAATGCAATATATGAATAATAAACCCCAGAATGTATTTAAAACTTACCTAAAAATACAACTGAAACACTTTCAGGTAAGTACTGAAAATTGGTCTGAATGAGCAAATGAATAAGTAAGATGCAAAGAGCTGAAAAAGAAAATATATTAATTGAATTCACTTTAACTACATAACAATTTGATGACTAATACAACCAAATTACACTTATCATTTTTTAACTAAGAAAACACATTTTTATTTTTTATATTTAAAAGCATCAAGTTATACTTTATTTTAATTACACTAAACATCTTTAGTATATTTAATGTAGAAGGAAGTGCAACATTTCAATTGTACATATTAAATTTGCAAAATGTTTTATAGTTACCTATACTAATTTTAAAAGCATAATTAAACTCACAGACAAAAGGAAAGAATTAAGGAGCATTAGAAAAACAAGTTTTCAGAAGATGTTGGATTTTTTAATTTTTTTTTTAATTATATGCTGATTTTATTTTATTATCTGAATGAATGCATCTTCGTGATTTGAAGCAACATTCTGGCAACTTCAATTTCAGGCGACTTTTGATGAACGCAAGTTCAATTGGACAAAGTCGCTAATGAATGGACCAGACCCTATAACTTAGTCATACATTGGAGAATGTTAGTTTTAAAACAACAAACTTCATATCTGATCCTGAACTCACCCATCACAATCAGCACAAAGAAGATGGCCATGCTGGAGTGGTGCTCTTCCTCTGCCGACCCCTTCTGTGGCAACACTGCATCCAAGGAGGGGGTTGTGGGGGTGGTGATGCTAGACGTCTCATTGGTGGAGGCATCGGTGGTGTTTGAAGGTTCGGCATGAGTACTGAAAATGGAAATGAAATTAAGTTTGATAGATAAATATGGACCGGATAAGTATTGCCAATTCACTATGAATTATTTATAAGATATTGAAAGAAGTGTATTCTGATTAGGTGGGGTAAAAGACTTGAATGTCAGTTTAGTCAGTTATAGAGTTCCTGTTTGCAAAGTCTAGTGTACAGGCAAGTTAGATAATTATTATCAGACCAAAAAATTCCTTGCAGAAAATCAATGTTACCTTTCTTCGTATCAGGACTCATAGTTTAAGAGGTTCATCAATAACCACTGGTCACACAATTATTGCATACTATAACTATTGATAGCATCTAGGCGATGCTTGAGACCAAGTTTTGGACAACTGAAAACAATCGCAAGCAAAGACAGCGCTCAGAAAATGTTATCATCGAAATTTCTCCAACCCAGTAAAGTTTCTGCTCCCCGGAACTAGGATTTACACAATATATATAGACATAATGGTCAGTTTAATCAAAAATGCATATATATAAATGGATTTTTATGACATGTATGAAGTGTTTTTTTTATCTTTTGTATTAAATAACTAACCAGTCTAAGGTTATTTAATTTAATATTTAAATATTGATATGAAACACCACAAACAATAAATGTGCAGCAGAGAAAATTAGATTAAGAAAGCAATCGACAACATAAAGCAACTTTTTTTGTAAGCAATAAAACATATAAATTTTAACCGAAAAACTTACACATTATAAGCGTGAGGAGTGCTACTGGTTCCTTGAGAGTCACCCACACTACTTTTTGCAGGGGCTACTGAATTATACCCATTTTTCAAAGTAGTTTCCGTCGCTTGAATTTGAGGAGTTTGAAACAATTGCAAAAGAACGAAAACCAATAAAAATCGAAAACTGAATAGAATAGATACATTCATTGCTTTCTTGAAATTCTTCAGTATAAACAATTACTTTAGTATTTTTCGCTGCAGAAATAGTTAAAATAAATTAGCACCATTTAAACAAATGTTGCGTATCACATTTTTAGTCACCTCATATGCAGATTGCAGAATTTAGAAAACAGAAAACCAAAACAAGTTGAAATTGGAGTAGTAGTGGATATCCAACGAAATAATAAAAGTTTATTTTTATTTTATGTTTAGTTTTACTAAGATAAACAATTTTTAAAACGTAAAAAAATCAAATAAATTTAGGAAATTTGTATACATAATTAGTTTTCAATTTTTAAAGCTAATGGAGCGTAGCAAGGCCACATTTAAAATATCGTTTGGGGAAACTGTTCCTGATTTAGCTCTCAACTCGACGTGAGCGTTTTGGCGTTGAAAAAGTTCAGAACAAGAACGCAAGAGTTGCAAATTCTAAATATTGCATTGTTTACATTATTATTTATCTTGAAATTTTATTTTAAATTAGTGTAATCATGGCCGATGAGGAATCTGATACAGACGAAAATATAACTGAACATGATGACAATGATTCCGACTATGAAGAGGAAAAGCCAGTGAAATCAAAGAGAATAAAACGTTCGAACGGAAAGTGGAAATTGTACTACGAGAATAAACAATTCAAAAAGGAGTGGTTAGAATTGTTTCGTAAGTTATCAATATAATATAAATTTAATTTAAAAAAATCTTTAATGTAGCCATTCCTTGCAAATACTTTTTATGAAATGTGTTCTTATAGGTTATTTGTACTGTTCCCAAATGTAAACACAGCTTCCTTCTGCTAGAACAGTTATGCATAGCAGATAGCAACACTAATAAAATATTCGGATCCCGAATATTATTTTTTATAAGCAGATGTAGTGTGACTTGTCCTTGTAGTTTTCCAATTATAAAATACAAGAAACATTTGATGTTTCCAGAACGGTTTATGCTAATCTGCCACAAAAAAGATTCATATTCTATACTGTTAGACCAGGTCTTCATTTGAAACTTGACCCAGTGCCCGGGACTCCTCACGCAATTGACTTTTCGAGTTAAAGGTACTAAAAAATATTTGAAATTTTTAGGTCTAGTGATTACAGCTCATCTGAAATTGATCTGTAAAAATAGTTGATCTACAGTTAGCAGATTCTTTTTTTTTTTCTATAATGAACTAATGGTAAAAGAAAACTTCAGACAATTTTCCTGAACTTTTTGGAATACTTCACTTTTCCTGTGTAATATGCGAAGTTGCAGATTTAAATGTTTTAGCTGATCTGCTACTTTTCATAGATTTCTTTTTCTGTCAAACTCTGTCCTTAGATTAAAAAATATATAGAGATAACCAGAAAATTATTATAGAGTTGTCCCCTCAAGCTATTTTATTTATTATTAAATATATGCAATTTCAATATATTTTGTTTAGAACTCTAACCTGTCTTGTGTCCCATGTACTACCCCCATTCATTACTGAATTTTCTTTGTCTAGCTTGGGTGGAAGAAGACCATAATGATCCCAAGTTTGCAAAATGCACTGCTTGCAACAAAAAAATCAAAGCTCACAAGGGCATCCTTGAAACACATCAAAAGACCAAAAGACATCTGAAAAATCTCTCTGGCTCTGGTATGGAACTATTTATTTAAAATCCTACATAATTTTTAAATTATATATTTAAAAAAGATATATCCTCCAAAGACTAATTTTATCAGTGTGTAATACGTATGCCAATATTTAAAAACTATTTAAATTTTCTCAAAAAAGTCTGATTTTTTTTCAAAATTTCTGATTTTTAATTTTGGCTGTCTGCTGCTTCCCCGGAAAATTTTCACATAATATTTTCTTGATTTTTTTTATCAATAGGATATAGGCATTCAAAATTGTTATTCGATTTGTTTTTCATTAGGATGTTTTTTGCTTGATAGAATTATGGGCTCAATTAATAATTTTGCTGCACATTTTTATAGTCTCCTGTTACGCATTTTTGTCAGTCACAGTTTCGTACGTTTAGCATTAGTAGGTAGGGGAGACCGGGGCCCAATGGACCTAGGGGTACAATGGACCACCCCCTATTATTTATTTTGTATATTTTCCAAATTGGTTCGTATTATAAATAATAGTTGGCATAACAGTCTTGATCTAGTTATTATGAAAAACCATGTTAATAGCTCACACATTTGCCATTTTTTATTCTTGATGTGTATTAACCAGGAGAAAGTAAAAATCCTCTCTCCTAGAAATTATCTTCTTATCATTAAAGGAACATTAGTTGGACAAAGTGGCTTAGCATAGGTGAAAGGCAAGATATTTGTCTTTCTATATAATCTATGTATTAATTTCTGAAATCAAAATACAGCATATTTTAATTTTGTTTTTTGTTCAACTACAATATGGGGCACTATGGACCACAAAATCTGGGGTACAGTGGACCATGGTCCATTGTACCCCATGCAACTTTAGAAATATTTTTAGTTTCAAATTAAAAAATATATATTAATGCAAGTCCTTCCTAAATATTAAAAGTTAAATTTGCTATAGGGGAGAGTGGGGGCTATTGGGACGCAGGGCTAATGGGACAAGGGCCCTAAAGCTAGGAAAAATATGCTTTTTTACAAATTTTTCTACACTAGAGAATTGTAACAGTTACACTTCACATTTTAGCAACCAAAGATCAGCAAATAAACGCATGTGCTGATGAGGAGAGAAGAATTGCTGTTTTGGAGAATTTAAGATTAATTAAAAGTGCACCTTGTTTTTCAATTTTGAAGTATTAAATAAAAACTTTCTATGAATTAAAATGCAGTTTTAGATAGATGAAATATCCTAGATTAAGATAGTATATGTCAAATACTGTGGTGAAGTACAAGTGCTTCTGTGTTGGGTCATTTATAAAAAACAACACAGTGGGGTCTAATGGGACAGAAACAGTGGGGTCTAATGGGACACGAATAAACCTAGCTTTGCATGCTTCTCTCGAACATTCTGTTTAAATCTCTTATATATTATTCAGTCAAGTTGCCTAAAACCTTTTTAAACTTTAATTTTAAACTTTTTGAACTTTTTTCACCGTATAATAAGTGAAAGTTCAAGTAGCTTTATTGGTGACATATTTCCACCTGGAATTTTAATAATTGCATCTGAACAGAGCTTGGTGAAGATAAATATATTGTTATTGGTAAATTTTGCTAGTAAGCAAGCTATTTTTTATTAGTTGGATTGCTTTCTGAAAAAGAAGGCGATGAATTGAAAATGTTCGTAGGGTAGGGTAGTTGCATATATATTCCGGCTTGTGTACTTGATCGAAGACCCGTTTATAAGCCTTCGTCAAGTAAGACAGAGACAGAAAGAGTTTTTACTGTCACAGAGAAAGGAGGTACACCCAGGGCAAAGGAGGGGAATCGAACCCGCACCCGTTACTGGGAAAATGTTCGTTAGAATGATCTGAAACAGGTGAACAATGGCAAGCTATTTGAAGATAAGACGGTCTTTTAAATCCTTCTACCGTGAAAAAGATGACAAGTTTGGGATAAATTTTAGAAGATTTAGTTGTAAAACTAAAGATTTAGTTATAAAACTAAATATTTAGTTGTAAAACTAAAGATTTAGTTATAAAAAAAGATTTAGTTATAAAAACTAAAGATTTAGTTATAAGAAAACTAAAGATTTAGTTATAAAAAAACTAAAGATTTAGTAATAAAACTAAATATTTGGTTGTAAAACTAAAGATTTAGTTATAAAAACTAAAGATTTAGTTATAAAAAAAACTAAAGATTTAGTTATAAAACTAAATATTTGGTTGTAAAACTAAAGATTTAGTTATAAAAACTAAAGATTTAGTTATAAAAAAACTAAAGATTTAGTTATAAAAAAACTAAAGATTTAGTTATAAAACTATCCTTTCCAGTTATTCAAAAAAAATTATGGGATCATCTTCGATTTTGAGTTTTAACTATGATATTTCATCTCTTTCAGTGTTGAATAATTGTTTTAAAAAAAATTTCAATATGTACACATTATTTAAATGGTATTTGCTTTATGGTATTTGCTTTAAAGTTTTATTTTCTGGTCCTTTTTCTGATTCATTCTCCCTTTTTTTAATATTTTATTAAGGCATTATTTAGCATGTCCCATTAGCCCTGCACCCTGTCCCATTAGCCCCCACATATGGGGGCTAATGGGACATTTACATGTTTGTTTAAAATGCTCAGCAACCAAAATATGGTAATGTTTTAACATTTGTCGAATGACTTTTTAAGTAAATGAATGTTCAGTTTATGAGCTTGTGAAAAAAGAAATTAAAATTAATTTATTTTTGCTGAAATACAGAGGTTGAAAAAAATTTGTCCCAATAGCCCCCACCCTCCCCTAATAGTAAAATATTTTAATATTTTTTCTAATATTCACTTCTGAATGTAATAGATTTTCCCCCCATCTATTAATAGTGCTTGATTTTTTTTTAAACCAGAAGTAAACAAACAAATTTTCTCATAATTGGTAAAATGCACAAAATTGAAATTTTGTTAGTAAAAGTTTCAACCATGTTGATTAAGGGTAGACTTTAAAAAGGTTTTTAAAAAAAATTAGTATCGCATAAAGAACGAAAATACTTTGATCCACAGTTTGGTCCTACACTTTTGGTGTTGTTTTGTATATAGTAATAAAAAAGTTTTTAAACTTTAAGGTGATCTTATAATTTTGAAGATAAAATTTAATGCTTTTACTATTTTTTTTTTTTCGAAATGCCACGTAACAGAATTAGAAAAACTAGTAAAGGGACAGTGTCAAAAGAAGTGATGGAACAGGCTGTAAAACATGTTATTGATGATAGTCATTCTATCTGTTCAGGTAGCACGAAAGTCACTTCATAAACAGCCCTTTTGCGCTACATAAAAAAAGTACAAAACCTCCCATACACCTGTTAGCTTTGAGCCTAACCTTGCAGGCCTAACCTAGGCATTGCACAAAAAGATCTACAAAAAATTTCAAAGGGGAGGGGGGGGAATTTAAACAGTAATATCTGATAGTTTTAGCAATTCTGATATTTCCATTTATAGTGATTCTGAGATGTCAATATGTAGTGACCCAGAAAGTTTCATAGAACCCAACACTAACTTTAATGCAGAAGGAAAGGTTGGCGATTATGTCTTATTAAAAGTTTTTGACAAAAAAACTACGATCATTACGTAGGCTTAGTTCTAAAACGTGTTAATAAAAATTGTGTCCTTATTCGATTTATGAAACGAAAGTCAAATCAGAACAATATCTTCATTTTTCCTGAAAATCTTGATGAATTAAATATTAATATTGAAGATAATGTAATGGTCCTTCCTGGTCATAGTATAGTTTACCTCAAGAGAGTAGTAGACTTTCAGTAGTACAAAAATCTTTTGCAATATTTTACAAAATTTAATGTTCGATAATACTTGTTTTGTTTTCATCATCTTTTCAATATTTACTGACTGTATATTTTCTTACTAAAAGCAGGGAGCGCAGAGCTCCTATTATTCCTATTTTTCCTATTATTTTAATGCTCCTCCTTTTTTTCCTGTTTTTCCTATTAAATTCCTATTTTTCTCATATTTGTTTTAAGTCCGGAGTTTTCGTAACGCAGTGCACACCGCATTCGTAAATTTTTATAATCGGGATTGTTCTCGGCGCCCGGGCAATAATGGCTGAAGGAGTGTTGGCTCTCAAGGTCAAATTCCACGGTAGGGGGGGGGGGGGTGTGACTACTTTTCATGAAAAATGGTCAAGTTGTTTCTTCTATTCTCGGTCTATAAAAACTATATTTAGACTTTAGACTCAATGAAAACTATACTTAGATTTTAAGAAATAACAAGTTTAAACAACAGATTTTGCTAATAAAGTTTTAAAAGATTATTATAATTGAAGGATGAATTACGATTAGATTACACTGAGCTGTCTTCAAATATCGACCAACTATCAGTGCAATCCCCCATTAGATATAAATCATTTTCATTTGGTCAAAAATTTACAGTCCAATATGCTTCCTGATTAGTTTATATTGCTGCCTAGTCATTTTCAAGAAAATCGCTTGCCTAGTAATGATTGACAGTTATCTGGTTCTGCGTGTCTGATTACTTTTGTAGCTCCGGTTCAGGCCAAATAGGATCAACCAAAATATTTTCTTCTGATCAAGCGTTCGCGAGGCGTGACCTTGTGAACACAAGAGCAACTTTGAACGTTAAAAGATTTTTTTTTTTTTTACTTTCCTACTTCGGCCGAACTGGGGTTTTTAATTTTAGATTATTTTTTTTTTGACTGTGGGATCGGCTTATACACGCTTCATATTTTCAGATGTTATGTTTATGTTATTAGCAAATTTCGAGTGCTTGAATTTTTTTTGGATAAAATGCTTGAATTTTGTTGATGTATTATTAAGTTATACTGCTATACCTAAACCGACCTTAAGTTTGCAGTATACAAATGTTCTACGAGAAAAAGGGTAAATAGTTCTCATTTTTGAGTGCGAAAATCGAATACAAAAAGGTATTTCACATTCAATAAACAAATTGATTTGTTATTTCAAGACATAAATTTATTATTTTTATTAGTTTAGCTCCAGTTAAAGTGTTTTTTTTAATGATTTTTTTCCTTCGATTTTGACGTAACAGGGCGCACGAATATCAGGGCCGAAAGGAATAGCCAATTAGAGTACACGAAATTGCGGCGCCAGCCGGGTTGTTTACCGAGTTTCTTCCGCTCAGTACATTTCTCTGCTGCAAACTTAAGCTCGGTTTTAGTATAAGCAAAATTACTCAATTCTGCTACACAAGGATTGAATTGTGTAGCAGTTGAGTAGTTATGTTTGATACTTTTTTTATTTATTCAGCTTATTATTTATTGGTTTAGATATGCAAAGGAATAATTGTTTACTTAATATAAAATATATTTTAGAAGATAATGCATTGCACATCAAATTTCATAATGGCTTGAATTGATTTTTTAAAATTTAAATTTGGAATCCTGGAGTCATTAAAATTGTTAATTTCCGACACCTGAGTAGGCATTGAAAGCAACCGTTAAGGGGGACATCGTATGCAGCGTTTTGACTTTGATGGATATTTAAAGGTTATTGTAAAAAAGAATCAAGTCATTCCCCCCTATTTTTTCCTTTTTTAGTAGGTTTATGTTCCTATTATTTCCTATTTTTTTAAGATAATACTCCTATTTTTACTACTATTTTTCAAAAAATTTGGCTGCTCTCCCTGTAAAAGAAATTTTAATGCAATTGAATACTTCAGTTCAAATAAAATCATTATTTTTTGTATGTTAATCTTTAAAAAGTGTAAATAAATTTTCTTCGGCAAAAAATGCCATGGTCCATTGTACCCCGTGATGTGGTCCATTGTACCCCGAACCTGGGGTACAATGGACCACTTTCTCACTTGTTATAAAAAAGGGAATTCAGAAAAAAGTAATTGAAATTATATATTTTAGGTAATGTATTTTTAAACCAGGATATATCTGTAATATATTTAGCTTTTTTCTAAACAAGTGGGATGAATATTTTTGCATTTATAGCTCAAAAAATGAAAAAGTGGTCCATTGTGCCCCGGTCTCCCCTATACGTTTTTAAGTCATTAACTTTATCTTAAAGATTTGTAATTAATAGTATGCTGTAATTACTAACTGACACACAGATTTTCCCATTATTACTAAATATGTAATATTTAAAAAAAATAAGTTTAAAAAAATCAGCTACTGAAATACATTACAAAATGAAAATATATTACTTGCTCTTATTTCTCATGAGATTCTTTTTTTTTTAATGTCTGTTTATACTTTGCAATTCCTTTAATAAACTTTCAAAATTTAACTTAAGTTATTTTGATTCGACTGTTTTCTTATTGCTGTTTTCTCACTGTATAGATGATATTGAAGATGATGAAGAACAACATCAACAGCAACCTAAAAAAGAAGTGAAATCTGAACCAAGAATGAATACTGCACATGCTATGCCTAATGTAGGAATGGATCAGGTATATATAATATACCTGTTTTTCTCGTATTTTAGTTATACAATTAACAGAAGCTTTTTTTTTAATTAATTTTTTTAAATAACTGTATTCATTCTTCTAAAGATTATAAAACTGTGAAATTGGCACGCTCTTTCCGGTTTTTGTCATGTTGAACGAGAAATAGGTGCCTTTTGAAAATGTGGTCTTACTATATTCTTAATTTTCAGATAGTGTAAACTAGTACAATCCTGATTTGTCATGTGACTGCACTAAAACTTGCAACTATATCGGAATTTTTTGCCGATATAGTAATATAAAACCAATGGCTTTAGTGTTGTTGACACCAATTTCAATGACAAATACACAGTCATACCTGTTTATCTTAAACTGTATGGAAGAAATATTTGAGTTTAGGTTCGAGAAGTTATCCACATTCACCCGGATATAAGGGAAGCTCTACCATAATTTTTAATTTCAGGTATAAAAAAACTTGTGAAATGAAAAAAACTTGAACCATTATTCTTTTAATTTCAGATGATGGGTGAAGACCAATTCAGCTTCTTCACCGAATCCCCTATCGATGCAGCCCACCAAGCCGTCACCACCCTAATCGACAAACTGGTCGAAAAATACCACGAGAACCGGCTGGAAAACCTCAAGGTCCAAAACGACGCCATGCTCCAACTAAACCAGGAAAGGGCAAACCTACTCAGGGAGGAAAACCAACGCAAGCTGGAGTTATCCATGCAAAAGGACGAACACAACAAGGAAGTTTTGGAAACCCAGATGAAGTATTTGGCCCAGCAGCATGAGATTAAGATCAATGCAATGGAGGATGAGCGCGATGCCAAGTTAAAGGCAGTTGAACAACAGTTGGTGTTCGCGAGACAGGAGTATGAAAAGAAAGTGAAGCTTTTAGACCAACAGTTGCAGTATATCAAGTGAAAGTGTGTTTTAACCTCATGTTATATTTCATGTACCTTCATTTCATGTATAGTTAGTTGACATAAGATTCTCATTTAGGGGGCATAATGGTGGTTGGGATTCAGTAATATTGAATTCAAGTTTTATTTAGTATATTAATTTCGGACTCCTGTTTTGCTCTTATGGTGTAAATAATTTATAAATACATAACTTGATAATTTTGTTCGAATAGCAGATTGAACTTGGTAGACTTTTTTTCAAAATCAGTTAAAACACCATTACCTTTTAGATGCACACATTATCATCAAAGTTTCATCATTCCTGGGAACTTGTCCCTATTTTAAAACCCTTGGTTTTTTTAACATTATGTTTTTTTAGTCCAGAACACATAATCTTTAGTTGGTTATAGTTAATAAATTGTTCTTAGTTTAAAAAAATAATCCTTGAAACACCTTGGTTATTATTTTTGAAGAACTTTGTCGTATTGTACTCTTATTTTCTTTTTAATATTGCATGCTCTAATTAACAACTGGGGAATTGTATAAATAAAGTTCTTGGTAGCGTAATGTGAACTCTCTTGATACAATTTTTAAATGTTATTTATATACATTTCTAATACTTGCTTTAATAATAAGTATTTGACATTCATTACAGTTAAAATAATTATTAGAATACAGTGAAATGTATCTATTCTATCTCATTGAAAAATGTTTTCTGATTTTTTTTAAACATTAACTTTGTTTATTATTTGACAAACATACCTCATCTACTTTTAATGTATTTCACTCATGTATATTATTTACAAGTACAAAATAAATGTTTAACCATCAATAACAAAACATGACTTATGTTGTTGTTTTTTAATTTCAAGAAAATCTTGCATTCGTAGAATGTTTCATAGTTTTAAGTATTAAACATTCCTGTGGTAAAAAAAATATCAACCATACCTTGCCAAAAATCTACATGATTTTTGAACATGTAGATTTCTCTACATGATTCATGTAGATTTCTCTACATGATTTAAAAAAAAACTAGAGATAGTTTTACATACCTTGGTTCCATAGTTGACACACTGGGTGGAACAGATGAAAATATCAAATGTGGGCTTGCAAAAAGCGCAAAATGCTTTTAGAAAGCTTTTCAAGGTTTGGAAGTCGTTAAACTTAAATATTTCTCTTAAACTAAAAATCCATAATGCAATTATAAAATATATTCTACTTTATGGCTGTGAAACAGAAAATTACAAAAACAACAGCAAAATAAACTAAACGCATTTAATACTAAATGTTTAAGAAAGATTCTAAAAATGTATTTATTGGCCTGAAAATACTTCAATCCATAACCTATATATCAAAACAGCAGACATGGCATTGGGTCGGTCATGTGCTAAGAAGAAGCCCCTATTCTAATGAACGGATCCCTTTAACTTAGTCTCCTGTCCAGAGCTGTACTGGGGGGTATACGGAGTATACCCTGAGTTTTAAAAAAAAACAGACTCTGTGATTATTTTCCAAATTAGCGTATACATACCCTTTTAATTTTTTAATGAGTTTGACACTTTATTTTAGTTTTAAAATCTATAATAATAAAAATGAAGTTTTGTGTGTATGTATGTATGTCTCTCTGAAACTCACAAACTAGACATTAGTTTGACTCGTAACTTGGTACAAATACGTAGTTCATACTTGAGTTACAGAATAAGAACTTTCAGAGCTCAAAAGTGTTCTATTTTTAGAGAAAATTCGAATTTTCTGGGAAAACTACACCACTTTGGCTCAAATCCGACGATTTCGTTTCTTTCCTGATGCCATCTGAAGAAACAATTAAATAAAACTTTCAACGAAAATAAATAAAATTGAAAATGTTTATTTTATTGTGTTGCCATAACTTTCAGTAACTAAATTCATTATTTGAAAATAATTGATATGCTTCAAGTGACGTATTTCCAACAAGTCTTGATTCCTGGATTTCTTATGGGTTTAGTTGATGATTTCGTCAATGATGGTTCTGTTGATTACAAATATGCATGTTCAAACAATAAATGTGTAGTTTACCTATAAGTTCTAGAGCTACCGTTAGGTCTTTATTTTCTCGCCAAATACGTTGCCAATCCCGCCAAATTATAATAAAAAATCGCCAAATGGGCAAATGGTTTGTTAAGCTATTACTGAACAATGATGGTTAATAAAGGTCATCGCACGAGCTGCATATTAGGGTTTTATGTCTTTACTTTTTCGCCAAATACGTTGCCAATCTCGCCAATTCATTGATTAAAACTCGCCAAATGAGCAAAATGTTTGTTAAGCTATTACTGAACAATGATGATTAATAAAGCCATCGCACTAGAGCTGCATATAAGGGTATTATGTCTTTATTGTTTCGCCAAATATGTTGCCAATCTCGCCAAATTATTTATTAAAACTCGCCAAATGGGCAAAATGTTTTTTAAAATATAATTTATAAGCTGGTTGGATATGCTAAGGTCGTTGTGTTAGAGCTGTATAATGTGTGTGTTTGTAGCTATATCTATTTTCTCGCCAAATTATTTACCAAAACGAGCCAAAAGAGTTAAAAAAAGGTTTTATGTATTTATGAGGGAATTGTGATGACATTTATGAGTACATTTTACAGCGTATTTTTGATTTTAGAATATTAGGGCAATGAATTGAGATTTTTTACTTGATAACGAGTGGAAAGAGAATAACTTAAGTTTATGATTTTATAATAGGTTATATGGTACACATACTTGGATCGATTTGATATTTATTTAATCCGTGCGAAGTGCGGGTATAAATTTGCTAGTTAAATAATAAATTCAGCCAGTTGATCTGTTTGTACCAAAGAGGTATGTGAGATCATGGTTGGTAAACAATTGAGGGCAGCGACTGTTATCCAATCAAAGCAGTACGAAGGCGAAAAGAAAAAGAATCTCTCTCTGTTGTTTTGGGATATTTTTTCTGAAAAAATAAATAATTTGCTTATTTTTCATATTTCTATGTTATTTACCTTTCCTTTTTTTCCTTCTAATTAGTTAAGAGCAGGATCTAAAAGATAAGTTTACTTTAAACAGCTTAAACCAAGTTTTTTTCTATATCTTGAATTACAGATTATCCATAGTTGTAAATTTTATTACCAAGTACCAACTCATATTAAGAGTATACCCTCTCATTTTTTTTATTTAATCACAGTATACCCTGTGCAAATTTTACGAATACAGCACTGCTTCCTGGCGCTAAAAAGGAAGAGCGGCTGACATGGCGACGAAACATCTTGAAGGAGAGAAACCATCTTGGTTGGCCAAGCTGGGAAGTTGCCAGGGTGGCCGCACTGAACAGGATGAACTGGGTTTCAACAATTTCGGCCTCATGCGCCAATAAGGCGTGACGAGTTTTGAGGTAAGGTAAGGAATCATAGAGCCCTGTAAGCCAGCTAGCTACATTTATCCAATAAAAAAAAGTTTGTAAAAATAGTTATTGTAACATTGACTTCGAAAATTTAAAAAAAAAACTTCATTTTTTAACATTAGTGACCAAAAAATTTGTTATTATTAAACTTATACTCTTTAAAATCAAAGCATGATAATGAACTTTTTATAACCCTTGTGCCTCAAACATTGTATTGAATCACTTGGAAAAGTTATTTTAAGAGTTTTTGTCCTCTTCCTTGTGTTGTCTATAAAATCTTTATTTTTTTATTGAAATATAATGAACACTTTAAGTCATTTGAAAGCAAACTATATAAAATATATTTCATACAGTCTGGGTTTATTCATCATTCCTCCCTCTATGCAATTTGTATTTACTTGATCCAGATGCATATTAAAGGTTTTTTAATGATTTTTTTTAATTGTTTAAATGCAACAGATATTTGCAACAAAAACATTTCATTTGCCTTCTTTAGGCTAACCATATCTGAAAAATTGTGCAATTTATTTTAATACAATTTCGAAAAACTTTTTTAAAAAAAGTACACACACTATTGTAACAAGCTTCACGGGATTTTAAATTGATAAATAATCATATTGCAAATTAACCATTTATAGACTTTAGTGAGATTGACATCGATTTTAAAAACTATATAACTATTTTCACTTTTTAGTAGTTAATTTCAACTTGAAACTACATGAAACCGTTATCCATAAAGTAATTATTTTTTTTATTATTTTACTACAAGCCCTACAAAAAAAAAATTTGCTTCATGTTTATCTGGATGCACGGCAGTGCATCGCCAAGTTCATAACGAAGTCGGCACTGACTATCCTTTACTGGGACCATTTCGGCATAATTTTGGAGACCCAGTTCTTTTCTTCTACGCACTTTAGATTCGAGTTTAGACTTTTTTCTTAGTGTCCTAGTGAGACTTAACCTAGAAAAAAATTTCCAGCGTTCGAAATTCATTTAAGCCAGAGATAAATGAACCAGAAAAACGACAAATATGTCCCTCACTGACTCACTGACGGGCGATCATAATGTTTAGGTACAACGGCTTGTTATGGAGTTACGAAAATTGGAACACTTATAGAATAGAGCATGCATATAACAGGAAAAATCCGAAAATCGAAGATTTTACCCGGGGTTGGGCGTAAACTGATTGGCGCCCTTTTTCATAAGCAGTTGCAATGCTCTCCATACGCTGATATACCAGCGGCGATTAAACGTCGTCGCCAACAATTCAAATAGTTATTTGCCTTCAGATACGTTAAAGGTTTTCATGTGTGGGATTTAGCACACGATATTACTAATTTAATGTGTCAACCTGAGCTGGCAACCAGCACCATGTTTTATAAAGAGCCATTGGTTGTTTGGAGGTAGGATTAACATCGCACAAGGGCTACATATGAGTAATGGTTGGAACCAATGCTTCACAACGGGCAAATGTTTTTTTTTAAGGATTTTGCTTGCAGTAACGTTGTACTAGAGCTACATAAGGGTTATTGGCGGCGATTCTCGTATTTTTTAAATCGTGGTCAAGTGACGATTTCTTGAACAGAATCTTTCAAACAGTACCATCGGATGTAAAAAAATATTTTTTTTGTTAGAAAGAAATGACATATATCAAAGGCTTGACCTATGTTTTATACTTTTTGTCCGTCCGTCTGTACGCTTTTTCGTCTGTCTGTTCTTTATAAGACGGTCTGTCATAATTTCGGTTCTAATCGTCCGATTTTAAAAAACTTTTTTTTTATAAATGTATGGCTTCATATTTCATACTTTGTGTCCATCTGTCGGTACGTTTTTCTGTCCGTCTGTCAATCTGTCCTTTATAAGAATTTCTGTCATATTTTCGGTTCTAACCGCCCGATTTTGAAAATTATTTTTTGTTAGAAAGGTATGACATCAAACACCTATATTTCAAACTTTTTGATTTTTTTCTGTACGTTTTTCTGTCCGTCTGTCCTTTATAAGACGGTCTGTCATAATTTCGGTTCTAATCGTCTGATTTTAAAAAAAATCTTTTTTTTATAAAGTTATGGCATCATATTTCATACTTTGTGTCCGTCTGTCGGTACGTTTTTCTGTCCGTCTGTCAATCTGTCCTTTATAAGAAGGTCTGTCATATTTTCGGTTCTAACCGCTCGATTTTAAAAATTATTTTTTTGTTCGAAAGGTATGACATCAAACACCTATATTTCAAACTTTTTGATTTTTTGTCTGTACTTTTTTCTGTCCGTCTGTCCTTTATAAAACAGTCTGTCATTCTTTCGGTTCTAATCGTCCACTTTTAAAAATTCTTTTTTTTTGTTGGAAAGGCATGCTTATAAAAGTTTAAATTACAACTAAATGTTGTGTTTGGCTATTTTTTTCTAAGGTGTATAAATTTTGTGTGGAAGCAGTTCCAGGTGACAGTTACTATTACAAACCTACTTGTTATTCTCTAAGAATTTCGGTGAGTATTAAAGTGACAGGACATCAGTAGGCTATTTTAGTTCTTTTAGAACTTCTTGTTTAAAAAGCAGTCAGAACAGAAAATAATTTCACTATAGATATTGTTTGGTTTCAGCTCTAGTGCGACGTTAATTCAATTGTTGTTACAAAATATACTTAAAAAGTTATAAACTATTTTTACTGCTTGTTGCCACCAATATATATTTCTTTTAAACAGGAATTGTAAATATTGTACTCGCCGCAGTGTAAATCTCCATCCTATGTTTATTTTATTAGGATACTGCCTATTCACTAAACACATTATTCATTATACTTCACTGTGTGTTCCCACTTACAAAAAGAAGTGAAATCCCAACAAAAACATCTCTGTAAAAGAGGGCCAAGTTCTTACAAAAAAAGGTCTGGCCTACAAAAGAAGTGAAATCAACAAAAAGACCAAGTTCAATGAAATTTGCTGAGTTAAAGTTCTAGAAAAAATTAAGCCTGGACAACCAAAGATTTGAAAACAAAAAAGGATCAAGTTCAATAGAAGTTGATGAGGTTATAAACCCCAAAACATTTTGTTTTAAGATGCAGCTTAGGTCTAACACATTCTTACTAGCTGTTTGTGTAACTTGGCCAATACGCATCGTGAATATGGAGTTGAACCCTTCGTACCTGGTTGAATTTCACCTCGGGGCGTTTGAGTAAGTCTGTATTTGATTTATCCCTAGTTAATCAAATGATTAATCCTAGTGGTATTCTGCGTGGTGATGGCTATGTGTTGTATAGGGGAGAGTGTTGTACCTTGGGACGATTTTTACATTTTAATTTTTTTCTTCGATAATTTTAGTCAAAATAAAAATTTAAAAGCAGAATTTCAACACACCAATATATTCCTCTATAATATATTTTTTTAAATTCTGGCAGCTAGAAATTAAAAAATTGCCACTCATTTAAAGTAGAGTGGATAAATTGTCCCAAGGTACAACATGCTGTTGTACCTTGGGACATACCTTATAACTCAGTCAATAGTCAGACACTTGAACTAATTTGTGTCAGGAAACAAAACTTAATTGTTTTTTTCAAGGAAATACACAAATAAAACTTCATAATTCAAGAATAATTTAAATTATACAGCAAAATTGCAAATCCAAATTATTTAGCATTATATGATGATACAGTATGCTTTACTGTCCCAAGGTACAACACACTACATGGTTTAAATAAAAGCAAGATAGTGGCCAATGTAAATGCATTATAAGTATTTTCTCGTAACCAAAATATTTTAAAATCTTCTCTTTCATGAAGAAAATAAAATGCAGTTGACTTTTTGTAAAAGTACAAAGGTAAAAAATTATATTAGAATGAGAAAAATATTTACTTTGGGGTAATGAAATATTATTTTTTGTCACCAATTCATCAATTCAATGATGCTAGTGTTACATTTTATTTTGATGAGGTCTTTTGGTTAAGGCTACTATTAGAAATAAATAATGTATGAATATTGCCAATAGATTCTTAGAAATTGTCAGTGTCCCAAGGTACAAGCGTCCCAAGGTACAACACTCTCCCCTATCTATAGAACAATAATGTGCTGTGGTGTTTTAATAATGAACTATAAAGTTGACACGTTTAGTTAGTTTGTATTATGTAGTTTTATGTATATATATATATATATATATATATATATATATATATATATATATATATATATATATATATATATATATATATATATATATATATATATATATATGTTCGAGATTATTACATTTCTGTTAGTGTTTTTATATTAATAAATGCTATTTGCAATTGAAAAAACATGTCTTTCTCCTTATTCAGCTGAAACCTTATTGATAATCAAGTAAAATAAAAAATAAAAATGTTTTAAAAATTTTAAATAGATCAATACAATAGTCGATGGAGATTCGAGCATTTCTTTAGATCACGTTAGTAAATGTAGCATCTCGTTTTCCAATGCTTGAATCTTGTAGTAAAACCGCTAAGCTTTACTATAATATATGGAGCTTTGATTACTCTTTCTTACTTTCTTTGAAGGAAATAGAACGATTACCTTATTAAAACGCTTCAACAGTTGCAAACAGCTAAATGTTCATTCAGATAAGTATCACCAACTAAGTGTGATGGTAATCCTGGCAACAAAAGCAAACGTTTTTATTTTTATTATTTACCTGCAACGCCAACGCATGTGGTACGACTACTATTTTACCCCTTTCCACCCGAGAGGTGCGTGTCATTCACCACTTAACTGAGGATAAATCAAATACAGACTTACTCAAACGCCCCGAGGTGAAATTCAACCAGGTACGAAGGGTTCAACTCCATATTCACGATGCGTATTGGCCAAGTTACACAAACAGCTAGTAAGAATGTGTTAGACCTAAGCTGCATCTTAAAACAAAATGTTTTGGGGTTTATAACCTCATCAACTTCGATTGAACTTGATCCTTTTTTGTTTTCAAATCTTTGGTTGTCCAGGCTTAATTTTTTCTAGAACTTTAACTCAGCAAATTTCATTGAACTTGGTCTTTTTGTTGATTTCACTTCTTTTGTAGGCCAGACCTTTTTTTGTAAGAACTTGGCCCTCTTTTACAGAGATGTTTTTGTTGGGATAATACTTTTGTTTGCATAAAGTGTTATAAACTTTTATTAAAAACACAAATAAGCAAAACTTGGTTAATGGTTTAGTGGGATGGTTTTTTATGCTAAACTAATTTAACATCATAGATTTTCCACTTTTACCTTTATAATTCAATAAATAATTGGCATTTTGTATTAAGATTTTTTTCCTAGATTTTAAATATGATTTTGAGATGGAGTGCTGCCTCAGAATATTTTAAAGTTTGTGTAAATTTTAATATAAAGGCAGATATACTCTTCCCAATTCTCCTGTGCAGTATTTTCTTCATCAGAACTCAGAAATAACTCAGAATGTTATTAGCTGTCTAAAAACATGTCTTAAAATGAATAAAGACCAAATTAATCACTGTTGGGTGGTAACTTGTTTAGCTTACCTTCTTAAAGCTGCTGTTAAAATTTGATACCGTTCTCAAAACTGGCATTTTTTTTCGGGGGAGGAGGGGAATTATCTTTATAAAAGATTTTTATTAAATAAGTTTTCGCCGTTGTCATTATTTTTCATGTTGTAGTTTTCGTTAGCCTGCAATGTAAGCAAAAATGCTTTACTTTCTACGTATCCTTTGAATTCGTGCTATTACTTTAGTGTCATAAAGGTTTCTGTAAAAGTTGTTTTTCCTTGCATATACATACTATGTAAAAATGCCAACCTTTCCACTTTAGTACTGCGCACTGGTAAGAATAAAAGGGGAAACTTGACCCTATTCTTAACGCACATGGCATTATAAGTGGTAGAAATCTAGCAGTCAACAACAAAACTTATTGGTGATTTACATTTTTTTTTAATATCGACATATATTTCAAACAGTAAGTGTAGGTATAGGTTCATCTGCTTTAACATGAATTGCGTTTACATATAAATCGAGTGCGTTTGTATGTACAGCTGGGGGGGGAAACGATTCACCCCTCGTTTCTCGGCAGCTATTGATCAAGGAATTTTGTGTAAGGTGTCAATTTTCAGGAAATTGCGTGAGAAATTGAGAACTGGCAACAAAAATTGTAATAGGGGTCGTCTACATATTAAAATGAGTACCAACTTTGAAAATTCCAATGGCAACACCCAATTTTTTTTTGCCTAAAAATGTTCAGCACCTTCAAAATACTCCATGTATAAAAAATAATTATTTATTCTGCATTATTTGCTGAGATATAAGTATTCAAAGTTGAACGCCCATAATGTTAAAAAAGTTTCTCAAACTTTTATCCATACCTCTACAAATAAAATGAATTAAACAAAGATTTTTTTTTTCATTATATACTTCTTAATTTTCCAAAAACAAATCACACATGTTTTTTCATCAATTTTTCATTTTTAATAATTTTTTATTTAAATTTAACTAAGAAAAAATAAAACATGAATAGCAACCCCAAATTTTTTTTACATAAATCCATAAAGTAGATCAAGTAGAACCAAAATCCCGAATTTTTTTAATTCAATAACAATTATTTGCCGAGTTATTGTAAAAAAACTGAAAAAGACGAATTTTAGGGACCGTGTAAAAAATTACTCGGCAAATTTGATCCTAAATTGCATTATCGTTTGGTGATTAAAAAGCGTTTGCTGGTAAATGTTTATTCAAATTATCGATTTCTGTCAAATGTCTAAAAATCTTTTCTTATTTCAAGTGAATACAATGTATTTTGTTTGCATAATTAACATTAAATTATATCGGTTAATATATTTTTAAATGTATGCTTTTTCCAATACAATTTCAAAAAGTGTGTTTAATATTAAAAATTAAATACCCTAGAATATTATTTTAATTTGGTTTTAAATACAATGATTGTTACCACATTAATTATTTAAATGATTAGTGCCTATACTGCGTTGGTTAAAAACCATTACCAAATCATTCTGAGTAATTTTATTTTGCTTTCCTTAAATATCGTGTTAAGGCCGTAACCCTCAATTTGCAATACGTGGTTTACCGATAAAAAACTTAACTCCTCGGTGCAACAGCTCATTAGTGGACCAGGGCCTGCCGTGCCCATTTCAGCTTTCGTGATACAAGGGCTCTGGGGAGCGCCCAATCCGGGGTTCGATCCCCGGACCTGTGGCGGGGCATTGCGAAATAAGCACTACCACTAAGCCACTGGGCCGATATTACCGATAGAGTGCGACGAATTTTAAACAGACTTTTTGCAACAATGTGAATGAAACAAAAATTTGCATAAAAAGCTTAAAACAAAAGTGTAATAATCATGTTTTTTCAATCTGATTGTAACTAATAGCATTTGAAAATCTGTTCGTTATAAATAACCGTATATGCGACTTAATTTAAAATTAAAACTTTTCATCTTCTAGCTTTTATTTTTTTTTCTGAATTTTAAATCCAAAATTAAAAAAAAAACATTCGAAAAATCCCAATATTACTGAAGAAAGTTAAATTCTAGCATCCGTTGGCGAGATTATGCTAACCCGTTTTTAGCTTGTCGTTTTGAAAAGACACAACTAAAATATTACCTTTTTTCACTTAGGAGATGTGCCCTAAACGAGTTCAAAATTAAGGCTTTAATATCTCAGCAAATAATGCAAAATAAATCATTCTTTTTTATACATGGGGTATTTCGAAGGTGCTGAACATTTTTGTGTAAAAAAAATTGGGTGTTGCCATTGGAATTTTCAAAGTTGGTACTCATTTTAATATGTAGACAACCCCTATTACAATTTTTGTTGCCAGTTCCCAATTCCTCACGCTATTTCCTGAAAATTGGCACCTTACACAAAATTCCTTGATCAATAGCAGCCGAGAAACGAGGGGTGATTCGTTTTTTTTTTTTCCCAGCTGTACATAGCTGAATCTTAGAAATGATTTAATTTCTTTGTCACAAACACTTATTTTTAAAATTTTTAGAGAGGAAATTTGTTGTCTTGGGCCAACAACTTATTTCGTTTATCCATGAAGTAATCGTCCAAACTTTCAATTCCTCGTCACCCAGCGCAAATTATCCAACAAAACACAAAAAGTGAAGATAGTGCCCATTGCAACCAACAGAAAGTTTCTTTTAATCGGCACAATCTTCCAAACTGTTCAGTTCTTTTTCGATGACATAAGGAAGGCGAAGTTTCGAGAATGTTTGTACGAGGCCGAACCTGAGCAACTCTTGCCCCGTGTCGCAAACGCTCACAGAAGCTTCGTGGACACGGCAAGCGGCTAGAATCATGGCAAAGAATGCGATGTAGCTCGCTGGAACAAGAAAAACAATCGATGTAACTTGAGCAGATCCTACGTAGTCTTCGGGATACAGCCAACAAGTCAAGCCAAAGTACATGATACAAGCATTGAAGAGCGACGAGGTGAACAGCAGAGGTGAAAGATCCTTTTCCATTTCGACCAGAAATCTCCTGATGGCCAGATAGTTTTCAAAAGCATCATCATATATAGTTGAGTCTGATGAATCTAATGAGTGCTTGAAAGTGATAATAATGTTTCTCAGGTTGCAGCAAACAACAGTGTAGTATAGTGCAAATAAGTTTATGGGTATCATTAGGAATGGAATGAAAGTTATTACAAAAATTAGTATTAGGGTAGATTTCAACATCAGATTTTCAATTTCATAATTAAAACAAAATGGTCGAAATCCGACATCAGCAAGTGTTAAAACACTGCATATCATTACTGGTATATGTAAGCAAGTACTCATTATTATCGAAGTGTAAAAACGTCTAGCTTTCTTGTCTTCAAATCGCACATGCAAACGATTGGCAAGTTTCAATAATTTTGTAGTCAGTTTCTGGAGATTATTTATACGATAACATAATATACATCTGTTAATTAACACTACAGCTGCATTTGCTTTGTTCATAGCAACTCCTGGCATTGTCATAGCAAACGATATATTACAGAATGTATGGAAAATATGCACGAATGCGTTAAAGACAACATTTAAACACTTTACTCTGCTGATGTAGAGGCGATCACATGGAGTATTTCCACACACAGCGCACATTTGAAAAAATATAAATAGGTATTCGAAAGTAAGTTTAAATTTTCTGGACGATATTTTTGCCATCTGGAGAACAAATCTTTATAGAACTTCAAATAGCAAAATTAAGTGTTTTATATTAAATTAGATCATATTTTTTGCTTTAAAAGTTATTCATTTGATCACAATCATTACACCTATATTCGAGTTCCAATATTTATTGATAAGTGCTCTTCAAAGAAAATTCTCGTTGTTAATAAATATAAAGCCGTTCTGCTCATGTAAGCTTAGGCATCGAAAATTGATTTTGTTAATAGCCCATCGTGTTTACTTTTGGTGTTGACACTATTAATATGTGTTTGCTTTGTCATAATTGTTATTTGTCCTGAAGCAACATATGTCGGTACGTTAAACATTAAAAAACTTGTTAAAAGATTCAGGATTTTTTTGGTGTTTATTTAAAAAAAAAAAAAACATTGCCTTTTAAACATTCTCTCATTTTCAAAGTAATTATTTTATAATGGTTTTAAAAAGAAATAAGTCTAAAGGAATAAAAAAAAATGTTGTTATTCTAAATGAAAAATTGACTTGGAAGTTTAAAAAAAAACCTCACTAAAACGAAGAATATATTTTTCCCCTTGGGGCGAACAACTAATTTCATTTATCATGAAGTAACAGTCCAAACTTTCAATTCCTCGTCACCCAACGCAAATTATCCAGCAAGACACAATATGTAAAGATAGTGCCCATTGCAACCAGAAGAAAGTTTCTTTTAATCGGCACAATCTTCCAAACTGTCAGAGTCAGTTCTTTTTCGATGACATGAAGAAGGCGAAGCTTCGAGAATGTTTGTACGTGGCCGAATCTCAGCAACTCTTGCCCCTTGTCGCAAACGCTCACAGAAGCTTCGTGGACACGGCAAGCGGATAGAATCATGGCAAAGAATGCGATGTAGCTCGCGGGAACAAGAAATACAATCGTTGTAACTTGAGCAGATCCTACGTAGTCCTCAGGATACAGCCAACAAGTCAAGCCAAAGTACATGATGCAAGCATTGAAAAGCGACGAGGTGAACAGCAGAGGTGAAAGATCCTTTTCCATTTCGACCACAAATCGCCTGATGGCCAGATAGTTTTCAAAAGCGTCATCATATATAGTTGAGTCTGATGAATCTAATGAGTGCTTGAAAGTGATAATAATGTTTCTCAGGTTGCAGCAAACAACAGTGTAGTACAGTGCAAATAAGTTGATGGGTATCATTAGGAATGGAATGAAAGTTATTACAAAAATTAGTATTAGGGTAGATTTCAACATCAGATTTTCAATCTCATAATTAAAACAAAATGGTCGAAATCCGACATCAGCAAGTGTTAAAACACTGCATATCATTACTGGTATATGTAAGCAAGTACTCATTATTATCGACGTGTAAAAACGTCTAGCTTTCTTGTCTTCAAATCGCACATGCAAACGATTGGCAAGTTTAAATAATTTTGTAGAAAGTTTCTGAAGATTTTTTATGCGATAGCATAATATACATCTGTTAATTAACACTACAGCTGTCATTGCTGCATTTGCTTTGTTCATAGCAGCTCCTGGCATTGTCATAGCTCATAGCAAACGATATATTACAGAATGTATGGAAAATAAGCACGAATGCGTTTAGGACAACATTTAAACACTTTACTCTGCTGATGCAGAGGCGATTACACGGAGTATTTCCACACGCAGCGCACATTTGAAAAAATATAAATAGGTATTCGAAAGTAAGTTTAAATTTTCTGGACGATATTTTTGCCATCTGGAGAACAAATCTTTATAGAACTTTCAAATAGCAAAATTAAGTGTTTTATATTAAATTAGATCATATTTTTTGCTTTAAAAGTTATTCATTTGATCACAATCATTACACCTATATTCGAGTTCCAATATTTATTGAAAAGTGCTCTTCAAAGAAAATTCTCGTTGTTAATAAATATAAAGCCGTTCTGCTCATGTAAGCTTAGGCATCGAAAATTGATTTTGTTAATAGCCCATCGTGTTTACTTTTGGTGTTGACACTATTAATATGTGTTTGCTTTGTCATAATTGTTATTTACCCTGAAGCAACATATGTCGGTACGTTAAACAGATTCAGGATTTTTTTGGTGTTTATTAAAAAAAAACATTGTCTTTTAAACATTTTCTCATTTTTTAAGTTATTATTTTATAATGGTTTTAAAAAGAAATAAGTCTAAAGGAATAAAAGAAAATTCTAAATAAATATTAGGTTATTCTAAATAAAAAAAATTGATTTGGAAGTAAAAAAAAACTCACTAAAACGAAGAATATAATTTTTTTCCCTTGGGGCGAAAAACTAATTTCATATATCATGAAGTAACAGTCCAAACTTTCAATTCCTCGTCATCCAACGCAAATTATCCAGCAAGACACAATATGTAAAGATAGTGCCCATTGCAACCAACAGAAAGTTTCTTTTAATCGGCACAATCTTCCAAACTGTCAGAGTCAGTTCTTTTTCGATGACATGAAGAAGGCGAAGCTTCGAGAATGTTTGTACGTGGCCGAATCTCAGCAACTCTTGTCCCTTGTCGCAAACGCTCACAGAAGCTTCGTGGACACGGCAAGCGGATAGAATCACGGCAAAGAATGCGATGTAGCTCGCGGGAACAAGAAAAACAATCGAAGCGACTTGAGCTGATCCTATATTTTCTTCGGGATACATCCAACAAGCCAAGCCAAAGTACATGATACAAGCATTGAAAAGAGAAGAGGTGAACAGCAGAGATGAAAGATCCTTTTCCATTTCTATCACAAATCTCCTGATGGCCAAATAATTTTCAAAAGCGTCGTCATATACAGTTGAGTCTGATGAGTCTAATGACTTTTTGAAAGTGATAATGACGTTTCTCAGATTGCAGCAAACTACAGTATAGTACATTGCAAATAAGTTGATGGGTATCATTAAGAATGGAATGAAAGTTATGACAAAAATTAATATAAGGGTGGATTTCAACATCACATTTTCAATCTCATAATTAAAACAAAATGGTCGAAATCCGACATCAGCAAGTGTTAAAACACTGCATATCATTACTGGTACATGTAAGCAAGTACTCATTATTATCGACGTGTAAAAACGTCTAGCTTTCTTGTCTTCAAGTTGCACATGCAAACGATTGGCAAGTTTAAATAATTTTGTAAAAAGTTTCTGGAGATTATTTATACGATAACATAATATACACCTGTTAATTAACACTACAGCTGTCATTGCTGCATTAGCTTTGTTCATAGCAACTCCTGGCATTGTCACAGCAAACGATATATTGCAGAATGTATGAAAAATAAGCACGAATGCATTAAGGGCAACATTTAAACACTTTACTCTATTGATGCCGAGGTGATCACTCGGAGCATTTCCACACACAGCGCACATTTGAAAAAATATAAATAGGTATTCGAAAGTAAGTTTAAAATTTCTGGACGATATTTTTGCCATCTGGAGAACAAATCGTTTATAGAACTTTTAAATAGCAAAATTAAGTGTTTTATGTTGAATTAGATCAGATTTTTTGCTTTGAAAGTTATTCATTTGATCACAATCATTACACCTATATTCGAGTTCCAAATAATTAATGTTAAGTACTCTTCAAAGTAAATTCTCGTTGTTAATAAATGTAAAGCCGTTCTGCTCATGTAAGCTTAGGCATCGAAAATTGCTTTTGTTAATAGCTCATCGTGTTTACTTATGGTGTTAACTCTATTAATATGTGTTTGCTTTGTCATAATTGTTATTTACCCTGAAGCAACATATGTCGGTACGTTAAACAGATTCAGGATTTTTTTGGTGTTTATTAAAAAAAAACATTGTCTTTTAAACATTTTCTCATTTTTAAAGTAATTAATTATTTTATAATGGTTTTAAAAAGAAATAAGTCTAAAGGAATAAAAGAAAATTCTAAATAAATATTAAGTTATTCTAAATAAAAAATTGACTTGGAAGTAAAAAAAACTCACTAAAACGAAGAATATATTTTTTTTTCCCTTAGGGCGAAAAACTAATTTCATTTATCATGAAGTAACAGTCCAAACTTTCAACTCCTCGTCATCCAACGCAAATTATCCAGCAAGACACAATATGTAAAGATAGTGCCCATTGCAACCAACAGAAAGTTTCTTTTAACCGGCACAATCTTCCAAACTGTCAGAGTCAGTTCTTTTTCGATGACATGAAGGAGGCGAAGCTTCGAGAATGTTTGTACGTGTCCGAATCTCAGCAACTCTTGTCCCTTGTCGCAAACGCTCACGGAAGCTTCGTGGACACGGCAAGCGGATAGAATCATGGCAAAGAATGCGATGTAGCTTGCAGGAACAAGAAAAACAATCGAAGCGACTTGAGCTGATCCTATATTTTCTTCGGGATACATCCAACAAGCCAAGCCAAAGTACATGATGCAAGCATTGAAAAGAGAAGAGGTGAACAGCAGAGATGAAAGATCCTTTTCCATTTCTATCACAAATCTCCTGATGGCCAAATAGTTTTCAAAAGCGTCATCATAGACAGTTGAGTCTGATGAGTCTAATGACTTTTTGAAAGTGATAATGACGTTTCTCAGATTGCAGCAAACTACAGTGTAGTACATAGCAAATAAGTTTACGGGTACAAGCAAGAATAGATGGAAGGTTATGGTAAAAGTTAATATAAGGGTAGAATTCAACATCAGATTTTCAATCTCATAATTAAAACAAAATGGTCCAAATCCAACACCACCAATTGTTAAAGCACTGCAGATCATTACTGGTATATGCAAGCAAGTACTCATTATTATCGACATGTAAAAACGACTAGCTTTCTTGTCTTCAAATCGCACATGCAAACGATTGGCAACTTTAAGCAATTTTATAGCAAATTTCTTGAGATTATTAATACGATAACATAAAATCCATCTATTAATTAACGCTACAGCTGTCATTGCTGCGTTGGCTTTACTCATAGCAACTCCCGGCATTGTCACATAAAACGATATATTGCAGAATGTATGAAAAATAAGCAAGAATGTATTAAGAACCACATTTAAACACTTTACTCTATTGATGCCGCGGCGATCACTCGGATCATTTCCACACACAGCGCAGATTTGAAAAACTATAAATAAGTATTCGAAAGTAAGTTTGAATTTTCTGCAAGACATTTTTGCTTCCGGGTGAAAAAGTTTTTTTGGAAGTTTAAGATAGTCAATTCTCTTAAGTGTTTGATGTTAAATTATATCAGATTTTTCTTTATTTATTCATAAATCACACAGAAACATGAGCTTTGGAAGCCGCATTCATTCGATTATTACACCGATATTCTCGAGTTCCAATATTAAATTTTAAGTACTCTTCAAAGAAAGCTATCGTTGCTAATAAATTGAAGACGTTCTGCTCATGTTTTAAACATCGTAAATTGCTTTCGATAAAAACACATCTTGTTTACTTAGTGGGTGTTAACTCCATTAATATATGCTTGCTTTGCCTTAATTGTTATGTACCCTGAAGAAACATATTTGGGTACGTAAAACACAAGATAAAACTTTCGCAAGATCCAGAATTATTTTATGTTTATTTTAAAAATAAAATTGTGTGTTACACATCGAAATAATTAGTTTATAATGGCTTTAACAAGGAATAATTTAATATGTGTGGATAAGTTGTTATTCGAAAGAAAAAATGGGCTTTCAAGTTAAACACTTTTTATATTATTTTTAGTAATTATGGACTTCGGTATTTTGACAATGAAAAAAAAATTCTAAAATTTTTGTAAAAAAAGTTTAATAAATTTCAAATAACTGCATAAAACGGGATGAACTTAAATATACTATGATGTTATAAGACATAAACTTAGAACTTGCTTACTAAATCATACAAACATTTATTTAATACGTAATTTATATAATAAATTTACTAAAGTAAAAGTTATATTTTAAGAGATGGAAACACTTAAAAGGTCCTATAGATTATTTCGTAGCTTATATAGCACAACTGTGAGTGTGCATTAAGCGTTCTGTCTTACAAATCAGATAATGCGTTACATCCCACTACAAAAACTTTGTACACCTCAATTTAAACGACACTAAACCTGAAGCCAGTATCTCCAGCTCTCCCCACCCTCACTCCACCTTTGCGACCCTCACTACAAAGTAAGCGATGTAAAAAAGCATCAAGTCTGTATCAACATTCAACGCAATTATATGGATTTTAGTAGCCATAAACGCGAAAGGCAAAAAACTCAACTTGCTCCCGATCCCAATTCAAATGTCAAAAGTTTCTGACTTTAACGAAGTGGTGGGGGGTAGGGATAGGTACATATGTATTCCGGCTTGTGTGCTTGATCAGAGACCCACTTATATAAATAAGCTTTCGTCAATTAAGACTGACACAGAAAGAATTTTATACTGTCACAGAGAAAGGAAATTACACCCAGGGCGAAAGCGGGATTCGAACCAGCACCCGTTACAGCGCGCTGACTGCTGGCGTAATGTTCCAAACCACTCGGCCATCCGGGTCCCTTTTGCGAAGTATATGAGCAAAACTACTTATATTCTATTTATGAATGTCATTTAGTATTTGAATTCATCTGAATCAATTATGCCATCGATTCACTTATTTTCTTTTGATTCGGTTATTTCGATTGTTCTCCACGCCAGACACGGAACCAACTGTATCGTATTTTACTATCCATTCAACCCTATTTCCTGACACGTCATTTTAAAAGCAAATAACTATTACTTGTGAAGAAACTAATATTCTAAAACAATTTTCAAAATTATTCATTTTCAAAGAAGAATTTATTCCAACTTTCCAATTTGAAACTGAGTGATCTTATTTAAATAGATAATTTGAATAGTTTTGTTTCAACATACAATGTAATTCAATGAACAATTTGCAAAACGTTTCCAAATATCAGAGCGGTTCAAATAGCGAGACTGTCTGTTGCATAATGCGTCCTGTTGAAACTGAAAATAGCGGAGGACTTCCAAGCTTCTATTTGTAAGAAAATATATTTTAATCGAATTATTTATTATTATTTTAATATAATGAATTAAATGGGAAAGTGTTTTACATAAATGATTTTCATTAGCTTTATCTCGAACTACGAATTTGCAATAAGGTATGCTTTATTTTTGCATTAATTAAATGAAATAATGCTATGGTAAATATGTTTACACAAAAAATAGCGTAGTAGAAATGGTTTACAAATTTCAAAATTTAGCATAACTTTTCAAATTAGATTTATATTCAAAATAAGTCTAAGTGTTTTGATAAAAAAAATTAAAAAATTTTTTTAGTATAGGAATTCGGATACTTACTCCACTATGGCTAGTTTTGTATGTTCAAAGATTGATAAAAAAAATTCTCAAATAATGTAAGAAATCTGTACTAGAATTTAAAAAAAAAAGCAGTTGAATTTGGATGTTTTTTTGCTCTGTTTTTTCAATGATTGCTTAGAGGATTTGCACAAGTAATATAAGAATGTACTAGATGACTTTTTCCAATCTATCACACTTGGGTTTCTAAAAAACTAGTTTTAATAATTGTTATTTATAATTTATTTAATTATAATTTTATTTTATTTAAGAAATTATGGATCTGAACGAGGAAAGGCTGTATCTTACACCTTTCCCCTTCTCTCCGTTGTTTCCACTTCTAATTGCCTCCTTAGCCACGCAGAAAAATGCACCAAAAACAAAAACTGAGTTCAGATCAGAGTACGATTACATTATTGGTAAGTGGATAAGCTCAACAAAAAAATATTTCTATATCTTCAAATCACTGTTAATAATATTATATTGTAATGTTTACATTGTAAGAATCCAACATATTAATGTTAGAGTAAACCTTTCTTAGTTGTATTTATCCTATCACTAGGCATAGGGAACTAGTAATTGTCACCCAGAGGTGCAGACCTTAATAGAAGCACTAATAGTCCGACTCATTTGCCAGTCGTCAATTTGTAGCTGCGATTGTTTCAAAACACGACATTGCAATTCATTTTTATAACTCTAATAGTCATTTCTTAAGAAGTAATCACTAAATATATAAAATCCCTAAACTTTAACAACTCTCACCTAACCTTTTCCGACAAAGAAAATAATAATATTTTAATTTTACATTAAGTATTTTAGTTGTGGTACAGCTGGATCTTTGCTGGCAGCCCGGCTATCGGATTACAATAAAATTTATAACATGTTCACTAAATATTAAAGAACCTTAAACTCAATGTAGCCGTAAACCTTTAAAGAAGGAAATTTTTTTAACGGATAAAATAATTTTCTTATGGATTTTATATGATATCCTTTTTAAGTTAAAGTTGTGTTGTAAAATTGACAAAAAAATTAAACTTAACATTTTTAATTATGATTTTTAAGGTTTTTAATTACAATTTACAAATACAGTATCCTGGCCGTATTTAATGTTTTATTAGCAATTAATAAAATTTTTAATAATATATATGCACAATTTATATTTAAACTAGCAATTGCCAGTAAATTTGCCATATCAATGCTAACTAAAACAGTGATAACTTTATTTCTATTTACACTAATAGAAAAATTCTTGCTGATTTATGAAGCCAATAAAATGCGCTTTTAAGTAACCTACAAAAGAAAATTCTGAAATTTGTCATCGACCACTAATCTTTTTCGACAATAAAAAAACATTCGACGTTCATGCAATAATTTTCAGTGGGAGGTGGTTCTGCTGGATCCGTGCTGGCAGCCCGACTGTCAGAAGTTCCCTGCATCAGCGTGTTACTGCTGGAGGCTGGCAAACCCCCACCGAAACTGTCAGATGTGCCAGCTGTGGCGGGCAGCTTCATACAGAGCGATATTGACTGGAAGTATCGTACCACGCCACAGAGAAATACTGGATCCGCGCTCATTCACAGGGTATGGGAACGAGTCGTTCTGAGTATTAAAGTTAATTTAACTTTTTTTGCTCAATAAAGAAGATGCTAATGGTATTCCCAAATGAGCCTGGGGGTTAGGGGGTCACAGGAGTCTTAAAAATGTGCAAAGAAGCTACTACAAAACATAGTTTGATCTTTCATGTCATTTTTGAACTACTTAATGTGTAAGTATAATTTTTTTATATGTAATTCTACAAGATTTATTTATTATAAAACAAATTTTAAAATTTATGAAACTTTAGCCAAAACTAAAATAAATGATATTAAACATGAAGCTATTTGAACACATTGTGATTAGGCTTGCGCGGCAAATTGTGAGGTCAAAATTGAAAAAATGACCAAGAAAATGACTTTATATTGTACAAATATGTACAAACAAAGACTAAAACCTAAATCCTCAGCTCAATTTTATTTAGAAATTATTTTAAGAACTTTTTCCTAAAAAAAATTATAAAATTTTTAAAATTTTGTGTTTAAATTTTTTTAAAAATAATTTCTAATTAAAATTGAGCTGAGAATTCAGGTATAAGTCCTTGTCTGTACATATTTGTACAATATAAAGTCATTTTCTTGGTCATTTTTTCAATTTTGACCTCACAATTTGCCGCGCAAGCCTAATCACAATGTGTTCAAATAGCTTCATGTTTAATATCATTTATTTTAGTTTTGGCTAAAGTTTCATAAATTTTAAAACTTGTTTTATAATAAATAAATCCCGTAGAATTACATATAAAAAAATTATACTCATTTACTAAGTAGTTAAAAAAATGACATGAAAGATCAAACTATGCTTTGTAGTATCTTCTTTGCACATTTTTAAGACTCCTGTGACCCCTTAAAGCATTGAATAAAAAAGACATCAGATGCTTCAAAGATACACCACGATAATATAACCTTAAAATGTATATTAAATATATAAATGCATTTAAAAGTCATTAGCATCCTGGTATATCATTGAAACATGTTATATAATTTTCAATCAATGTTTTTTTACCCATTAAACAACCGTTCATGAATGAAATTAAGACTATCCTTATTAAGGGGTCACAGGAGTCTTAAAAATGTGCAAAGAAGGTACTACAAAGCATCGTTTGATCTTTCATGTAACTTTTTAACTACTCAATATATAAGTATAATTTTTTATAAGTAATTCTACAAGATTTATTTATTATAAAACAAATTTTAAAATTTATGAAACTTTAGCCAAAACTAAAATAAATGATATTAAACATAAAGCTATTTGAGCACATTGGGATTAGGCTTGCGCGGCAAATTTTGAGGTCAAAATTGAAAAAATGACCAAGAAAATGACTTTATATTGTACAAATATGTACAGACAAGGACTTATACCTGAATTCTCAGCTCAATTTTAATTAGAAATTATTTTTAAAAAAATTTAAACTCAAAATTTTAAAATTTTTATAATTTTTTTTAGAAAAAAGTATTATTAGAAAAAAGTATAAATTATAAAAATTTTAAAATTTTGAGTTTAATTTTTTTTTTAAAATAATTTCTAAATAAAATTGAGCTGAGAATTCAGGTATAAGTCCTTGTCTGTACATATTTGTACAATATAAAGTCATTTTCTTGGTCATTTTTTCAAATTTGACCTCAAAATTTGCCGCGCAAGCCTAATCCCAATGTGCTCAAATAATTTTATGTTTAATATCATTTATTTTAGTTTTGGCTAAAGTTTCATAAATTTTAAAATTTGTTTTATAATAAATAAATCTTGTAGAATTGCACATAAAAAAATAATACTTGTATATTGAGTAGTTAAAAAATTACATGAAAGATCAAACGATTATTTGTAGTACCTTCTTTGCACATTTGTAAGAGTCCGATGACCCTTTAATTCATAATAAATCGTTTCTTTATAAAGCTTTCGTTTCATGATAAATGCAGTTTTTAAAATTCGTTTTACGTGTAATTTAATTTGTCTTGCATTAATCTCTCAGTACCAATGTTCTGTTCCCTCTTGACTTTGCTTCATCAATCGAGGCTCCGAGAAAAAATTAATTTTCTTTCCGCAATTTTTTTGCTACTCACGACTTAAAACATGCCCATTCACGTTTTTATTTATTTTTTAGTTTCAGCAGTAGTTCAAAATTATAATGCCTATTATCAATAGCCTGTATGTAGCTCTAGTGGGGCACAAATTAATTCAACTTATTTTAATTTGATTTGCTCCTTTTCAGAGGGTAATTATACCTGCTGGGAAAACTCTTGGTGGTGGAAGCACAATCAATGCATTGGTTGCAAATCGAGGACACAGACGGAATTACGACGAATGGGCAGCACTCGGTGCAACGGGATGGAGCTACGAAGAAGTCATGCCGTATTTTCTCAAGCTAGAAGACAATCGTGATCAGGAGTATATTACGAATGGTAAAATGATTAATTGATATTTTTTTATATTTAAAACCTTTAAACGTTTCATCTGAATAAGATTTTGTTTAAATAGTGTTAAGTTTTCTAGAAAATTTTGTGTTTTTTTATATAAATATAGTAATAATAGTTACTTTGGAGGATAAATCCTTTTTTTCTCCTAATAACCTAGATTACTCTACGTAAAAACCAAATAGTGTGAACCAAACTCTATGCAAATTTTAAACAATATTGTCACATTATTTGCTGCAAACCCGTTTTAATAAAAATAAATAAATTTTACGATAATTATAAATTGTATTTTTGGAGAGTTATTTTTTCACACTAAAAATTACTTTTATACAAACTTTTTTTAAATTTTCATTAGTTTTGTAAAAAAATTAAAGTTGAATGATCAATTGAATTTAATATTTCGCGCCAGTGTCAAACTGACCAAAACATCAGCTTCATTGCACCCCATTGCCCTTGTTTTCGTAACCTAAAGGCGGCACAGCAAGCCATGGCTGTTTATGGTCTATTGTGCCACTGAGTTAACAGTAGACATACCTAATTTATAGAGAATGTATATGTTTCTTAATAGGTTTCCATGCAGTTGGAGGACCACAAACTGTTCAAAAGGCTCGGTATGAGCCCGAAGTAAAAAGACCGATTATCGATGCTGTTTTCGATTTAGGATACAAGTTCATCGATGTGAGTGCAGCTACCATGCACGGTATGGTGTCTTTAAACCTTTAATTTTGTTAAATTCTGCTAAGTTAATCTCGTGGCATCAAGTGCTGCCATCGGATTTACGGAGTAACGTTACAGCAAAAAAAGTAGAATGCTTGAAGCTTCTTCCTATTTTATGGTGGAATGACAGAATAATGGAACCATAATTTAAAAGAACAACGAAACAATAAAATAAAAAAAACCCGAAAACAATCTACTGATAAATATCTCTAGTGTAACCGTTAGATCTAGATGCAATATAATCTTTTGTATCCATGCATCAAGATGCTGAGCCGCGTATTCTCGCCTTCATTACAAGGTGATAATTATGCTTATTTTCTAGAATTTCAGAGTCCAAGTCAAAATCTAAATATTTTTGATGTTTACCCAGAGTTAGTTGATAATCATTCAATAAGAAATTAGGATGGGAATTTCAAAGATTTCTATTGGTTGTGAAGAAGCTAAACGAAACCTTAGCTGCGTTAAAACACCATTTGCATGGTATTCAGGACGTAGCAAAATTAGATTGCTCAGTAAAATCGGTATCTTAAATTATAATTATCTTTTATGAACTTAACAAGCATTACAACCTACTTTATTTTAAACTATGCTAAATATAGTTTAAAAAGTATTATCTGATTTGTATGTGAAAGAAGACGCATTGCTAAAACACGAACGTGATACTCTTAACTGATAAACATAAATAGAGAATTGCTATAAGTGTTTTTAATAATGTTTCCTTAAAAAAAAAAAAATTTAAAATATTCTTCTTGAATATCATGTTTAATTTTTAAAACGTATTGAAAGTGTTATTAAATCCAGAAAGTAAAATTAGTCTTTTCAAGTCCAATAAATTTTCTTTTTTTGTGTACTTATTCATTTTTCCCCTCCCTTTAACTCCCTTTTATTTTTTTTAGGATTTTACAATTTGCAAAACACATTAAGAGATGGTCAAAGATGTAGTACAGCCAAGGCTTATTTAGTACCAAGTGAAAATCGAACAAATCTTGATATATTGACGAATGCTATGGTAACCAAGGTAAATTACATTTTTATACATTTATTATTTTTAATTACCTATATGAAATATAAAATAATGGAAGTATTGCGATGGAGTCTAAAATCTGAAATGGAGAACTTGTGTTTTCTATATATATTTTAGATTTTATTTCATTTCAGACTCTTCATTTCTTTGTAGATTTTGATAACCCAGAGAAGAGCAGTTGGGGTACAATTCGACTTCATGGGATTGCGGCGACAAGTCACTGTTCGAGGAGAAGTTATTGTCTCGGCAGGAGCGGTCAACACGCCCCAACTCCTGATGCTGTCTGGTATCGGACCCATGAACGAACTGGATAGACTACGAGTAATTTCTCATTTTGAATATCTCGAATAAACACTCGGATATTTTTAGTGTGCCTGGTTCGTTTGGTGTCCACATCCTGAATTAGGAAAAGATTCCATCACGAGAAATCATTACCATAGACGAGAGGGAAGAGCTTACAGTACAGTACTCTACAGTTACAGGGACGCTTACATAAGAACGTCAAACATTGTCTTAGCCTATTAAGACCCGAGCAAAATCCCACACGTATATTCTTAATCTAAACATACTTTTCGTAAAAATATATGCTAAAAAGTATGTTTTTCAAAGAAATTAAAAAATATATGTTTAATAGTTACTTAAGCCCTTATCAGACGATGCGGACATCGCTCGTCAAAAAACTTTTGGGACAGCAAAGGCGTCATCCAGAGACCGGCTACGACATGCGTGACATCACAGACTTAAAAGCAGTACTCTCACGGTATTGGAGGAGGCTCGGTCGTGACGTCACGACTGAACTTCGTGTTTGATTGGAGCAGCCGTTCGCTCAGCGAAAAAGTAGCGGATTTTTTCACGTCGACTCGAAAAAACTCAGCCAGCAAAAGCTGCTCGAAAAACCAGTTTTTGAAATTGCGTAGGGACGTCGCTGAACGAACGAGCTCTCGTGTAATAAGGCCTTTAGGGACACGCCTTAAACTCTAAAAATACGCATTTTCTGTGCTACAAATGCAACAAAAAGGCCGTATCACTGTTTTGTAGAAAGCAGATTTAATTTAAGATTTTTTTAATGCAACATATCTTTAAAATTAACTACTAAAAGAACTTTTTGAAAAGTTTAATAAAAAAATGTAATATTTTTTTAAGAGCTCCAATATCGCATTGATCCTCGTTCAACTTCATTTTTTATAGAAATAAATGACTGATACCTGTAATCAAAGGCTGAAAACTGATATTTGTGTCTTCTTCTATCGGACCAGGTCATTTTCGTAACTAATTAACGCGTTAATTGTTTGTGGGGTGGTTTTTTAAAAAAATGTACTCAATTGGGTACGTTGGGTCGCAAGAGGTTAAACCCCTCAAACAGGTCACCCAGCAACTAAATGCATAGGGTAAAAAAATTGGGAGAAAGTGAACATTAAGAATTTTTTTAACCAAAAAATATTTAAAGTTTATATAAATATAATTACTAAAAATCCTCTAAATTTTAGAATTACAATATACAAGCTACGAGAGGGATGAAAAGGAATCAAGGGGCAATAAGTCAATATTTAAAAAACATAGAAGCAGTTCATTTTTACTTGGAGTCATTAGCGTTAAAATTAATAAGCCTCTTTCATTAATCATTGTAAAGTAATCAGAAAGATAACCAGATAGAAACACACACACACACAAATGTTTCTACAATAAATGTGTTTTTCAGATTCCCTTGATTGCTGATTTACCTGTTGGTTTGAATCTACAAGAGCACTGTGCCGGATTCGTAGCGTTTCATTTGGGGGATCACATACTTCCAATGCACAAGAGGTTAATCGCAGAGGAAAGCATTCGTGCTTATATCGATCACAAAACAGGTAGTGAAACCCGCTTTTAAAAAAAAGTATTATGTTTAATTTGTATAAAAGTAGCAAAATTTAGAATCTGAAGTGACACAACGAGTGCAAACAATAAAATAACCAATTTTTCAACGATTCAAATTAGCCCACTTTTTATTTTACTTTTGGCCAACCAACACTTATAAAAAAATTTCATCCATATGAACTGTTCAGGATTTTGATGTCTACAATTAGACGCTTACATTCTCTAATAGTAAGAACAATCACTTTATGATGGCGTCTTTTTCAGAAGAGATGTCTAGACCATTTTTGAAAACCACTTTAGGACGCAAAAAGGTGTCAACACAAAATAAATTAATAGAATAGACGGAAGCTTACTTAAAAATGTATGGCTTAATGAAATTACATTCTCATTACATTTCATGAAACGTAAATTATTGCTTCTAAATTATTCGTCCTATTAATGACTTAAGAACAAAAAAAATATCTACCTTAAAAGATTCTAATTTGAAAGTAAATCCAATTTCGGATTAACTTTTAACGTTTGCAATCAAATTAACTAATTAAAAATTATAAAGTCTTCAAAAAATATAATTCGTTTTCAAACAAAGGTGACTTAATTATTTAATTATTCAATTATATGAAAATATTTTTAAAGCGGATTCCTTTGCATTTAAGGACCCTTGGAATATGCTTCTGGGATAAACCTTTTAGCTTTCCTCAGCAACAACAGTACAGGTGAAGCAAACGACATTGTTGACCATGAACTGTATTTTCTGGAATTGCCAGCCATTGGTGCCAAATTTAGAGTTGGGATGACACCGGAGGTAATATTTAAAAATTTAAAAGATAACAAGAAACCGTTTTTATTTTTTATGTCCCCACCTCCATTTTGTATTTTCCATCTCGGAAAATAGAATTGTCCGTTGTTATTTGGACCTAATAATCTCAATGTGGCTTTAAACAAAAAAAAATCAATGTGTAACACTGCACGACTTTCACAATTACCACTGAATAAATCAAAACAGCATTTTGCAATAGCTCAATATCACAATCTCGTCCAGATATATTAGTTTCTTACTATTCAATATATCAATCATAGAGTTAGGAAGGAGGTGTAGAAGGGTCTATCAGTTCAAATGGTTTGAAGCAGGGTTGTCAGGTTTTTAGAGCTACTGCACATTTTGAGGCATCCCAAGATGCACCGCCCTAGCCTGCTTCTTTTTGTGCGTCGCTGCGCACATGCTGGGCCGCTCTATTCTCTTTCTTAACACTATGATATTAATAGAGGAACAAAACTAGAAGCTAACTCAAACTACTTATAGCTAAAATTTTATATTTTCCCACAATAAAATGGAATTTTACTAACTTCAAGGCAACTTACCCCCGTAAAATATTGAATCTACCCCTTTGCTTTTTCATTATCCTTCTAACTAAACTTTAAAATGGGTATCTGACTTTCATATTGTTTATGGTTATGGCAGTGAATTTTTTAACATAGTGACTGGGCGACACTGATGTCGCCCAGTGAAAGAAAAATGTCGCCTAGTAATATGAAAATCAAATCACTGGGCGACATTAATAAAGTCCGTAATTTCTTAAAACTCTCGTCCATTTTATCATAAATTGCATATTGCAAAAAAAAAGTTTGAAGTAAAAAAAATGGGCAAGTTGTAGCCAATTGTTGTTTAACAAGTATCGCACATTCGTTTCAACCCTGTAGGACTTAAACTAAAACGTTTCGAGTTACCAAGGGGGTTCTCCCCCTCCCCTTTCCTTCAGTCTGGGTTCGTTCATAGTGTTGGTTCGTGTGACCGGCCTCGGACATTTGTCCTGATAGTGGGAAATTTATTGCTTTAAGGGGGGATCATAGTTAACAAAAACCAAAAAATCGAATTTTTGAAACCAGTATTTTCTGATAGATGGAAGCCCAATCTATCGAATAAGACCAATTTTGTATCGATCGGTTAATTATTTCTTACAAAAAATTACAATTATAAGAATAAACAAATGTGCCACGCCTCCTTTGAATTACTAATTGTATGCTTGTATTATTTATGTATTACATTATAAAATCTGATTTTTTTGCGTTAATATTTGAAAACTATTCACTGGCTCAATGTAAAAAAAAATTCATAACGATTTACGTGAAATTCGGTTAACAAGAAATGTTTCGGTGGCTATTTCGAGTTCGTGTTAACGGGATCGACTGCATTTGTTTTTCGCGTTTTTCTCAAAACTATAATTTTCAACACTTAGGTACACTTTTCTCCAAATCTATTGAATATTTTTTAATATTTTTTTTTGTGTGTTATAAAACCATTTTAGATCTATTTAAGTCACCTAATTTAGTCTTACAAATTAAAAAAAATATTTCATTATTTTACACTTTTCATCGTTGAAAATCAGAATTTTTATGAATGTAGAATATAATGTTTTTAAAATAGAATTTAAAAATTATTTTAGGCAAAAAAAATAGGTGACTTGATTAGATCTAAAATATTTTTATAACACACAAAAGAAATTATTAAGAAATATTTAATAGATTTGGAGAAAAGTGTACCGAAAAAATACTTGTATTTTTGAAAATTCGTAATTGTATGTTTCAAAAGATGTCTTTTTTCAAAAATAATAATTTTTAAAAATAGGATTCTTTGGTGTAAATATAATAATAAAAGTGCAATTTATAATTTGGTACAATTTTTTTTATTGTACCATAATTTTTAAATGATTTAGAGCCTTTCGAAATCAATACTAAGAATTGGTCATTTTTGCTGTCGCTAACTATGATCCCCCCTTAAAAGATAAGGCATTAGTCGCCCTCCCAAACTTAGATAGAAGCTGGGGGCAGGAGACGATGCTTTTTCAGAAACGGAAAGTGAGCCTATTGTAGTAAAAAAACTTCGTATTATATTGCCGTCTTGCCTTGCTTCTTTAATTGGCTGAGTACAAAAGCAAATGGGATTGGATTTTCTACGAATTGCGGACGGTGGATCATAGTAACAATCTATAGCTTGCGCTATGGGAAAACATCGTTAAAAGTCACTCGAAAAGCTTGGGAACATGGAAATGGTCAACTAAGGATAGGTGGTTAGTAGATCTTTATTGATATGTCATTGTATAACATTTACTTCCGAAGTAAACACCCAAAATTTTTTGCTCCAATCTTATTTTCACTTAAATCTAGCCTTGCGTCGTAAGATGAGTATTTCTGCTTATACGTACGTTTTTATGCTTTTTATATATTTGTTTTTTAATGTATTTCTCTCCAATTTTGGTGCTTAAAAGTGGATTAACTTTTGAGGATTAAGAAGTGGCAGATGTGTGAAATATTTATTTACTCCAAATTATTGATGACATTTTAAAAAGTTGAAGTAACAAATATGATGCATTAATACAGCTTGAAGAAGTATTAATGTAATATTTTATATATTTTTTGTTTGTTAATTGTAGTGCCGATAAAAATATTGCCTTGTTGTGTAGGTCCTATAATATACTGATTCCCGCGTACAACACTAAAATATCTTATTTCATTGAAATACTTTAATTCTATAAAAATTAAACACAAGCATTTTATTTAAGATATTATTCCACAAATAATTTATTACCATATGAATATTTTATTTTATTTCTTTATAAAATTTCAAGTATTCCTTGTCAATTACAGACTTTGAAATATATATGGGGATGATATGATGTGTAACTAGGGTCAGATTTTTTCAAATGCCAATTAATCAAGAAACTGAGCCAGTTTAAAATTTTTAACTTAAAGACAGGTATCATAAGACCAATTATTTTGTATTGGAACTAAGGGGACAAGATTTTAAAAATATCTGCATCTAGGGATATTTGTTACAATATTAAAAAAAAATGACCTAAGGTACGTACGCTAATTCCACTTTAAATTCTTTAATGTAAAAATCAAACATACAAATGTGGTTTTCACCAATCAGGATTAATTTATTAACTTATTTGAAACAAAATATAAAAAAAATCAATTTAAAAATTATTCATAATCAATATTTCAAAAGACTAATCCCTTAAATATGCCGCATTGTTCTTCGAAATTAACAAAAAATATATATTAGGCAATTTAAATGCAATTTTATCAATCATTTACTTAAATAACTCTATTTTTCAAAGAAAATATTTGTTTTGGAATAAATAATATTGTTAGTAAGACAGTTATGTAGAATGTAGTATAGTACTTCATTTAAATCGGTTACTTTTGCAACATCAAAATATAGATATTTTTCCTAAAATGTAATTTTTAGATAAAAACATAACGTTACACTTCTCCCCCCCCCCCCCCCCCCTCAATCTTTTTTATAAGCAATGTCGCCCAGTGAAAAAATCTTAGAAAATTCACTGGGTTATGGTTATGGAAATGTGATATACTTGGGTGAAGCTTCATCAACTCGTGTATTGTTTCAGGCATACGCTCAAGTGTTTGGTCCTTATGAGAAGAAACCCATTATGGTGTGCATGTCGCAGGTACTTCATCCCAAGAGCAGAGGTTCGGTTCGACTTCGCTCCACCAATATTTACGACTTCCCTAGCATAGATCCCAACTACATGGACGATCCACAGGACTTACAAGATATTGTAGAAGGTAAATGTGCTTTGCAAACAGTAACACTTTGATGAACCCTTACTCTTGCTACCAAGGCCTGTTCTAGGGAATCTCAGACTACAGGCACAACCTATTTTAGGGGCCCCTTTACAGAAAATGTTATGTATGATTTCCAGTAATGATGGTGCTGTATGACATATGTATCATATTTTTGCTACAATTTTATAGACTTCCTTACAAGCATCGATCAAAACAATCACGTTAAGTCAACTTCTCAGTCAAAATTGAGCAAAAAAATGGAGTATCAGAATTTTTTTTTTTTTTTTAGTTTATAATATTTTGGGGTTTTACAGCATTTAGCATAATAGAAACTGAAATTTAGGGACCCCTAAAGTTTTGGGGCCCTAGGCCCTGGCCTGACAGGCTTTTGGAAGAACAGCCTGCTTGCAACCCTCAGTTTCATTCTTTGCAATTTAGGCTTTAAATTAAAATAACGGTCTTTTTATTAAAACTAGAATCGTGGAGATCAATTTTTGGTATTTCAAAGTACTGATTAGTGATATTTGCTCTCTAGTCCAACATTTGGCGATTAAAATAATGAAAATACTAATTAATAAGTAATTATAATATGAATGAATTTATTATCACATAATTAAGGATAATTTCATTTAAAAATTGCAATGGTAAAAATCAGTTTTGACTGTGTTTAGTTTGTTTAAATAAAATTAAGCAGAATATAAGGGTGGATGGTAGTGAGTAAGTTTACCGTGCCAGGTATGCACAGAACATCAATCACTTAGGGTACAATTTCTAAGCTAATTCTCACTCCCGATTATCCGCGGAATTGGGTGGCGCGGCTTCCGCGGATAAGCGAATTCGCGGATAATCCGCAAAAATGAAGAAAATGCCTATAAACAAAATTTCTTCTGGATTTCATTAAAAAGTAAATTACAGAAATCGTATATAACTTGTACAAATTTACTTACTTCAAAATGTCTATTACTGTCGTTTATTCTATGCCACACTGCAAGCACATTTGAATTTTAGAGGATCCGTTTTCTAACTTTTTAATGAGTTGTAGCTCGTCTTGGTCTTGAATTGTCAAGACAACTTTTTTTTTAGTTTCTCACGCATTTCGCTAGTATCAAAATCACATAAAGCAATTCAATTTAAATAGCGGGCAGTTTATTTCACAAGTGACGCTTTTTGACAAAAACCTGTTCGTGATGTGCACCTGGCCGAACACCAATTTTTCCTAGTCATTCTTATTATAATCATAATGCATTCATTGTTCTTGTTAAATGTATTTGTCGTTCTAGAAAAGAATTCGTTGTTCTTGGAATGCATTCTTCCAAAAAGTTTTGAAACAAATTAAAATTCATGTATCGCGTTTTTATTTAATATTTTATATTTGGACTGAAAAATGGGAAAAAGTGACCCGCGGATAATCCGCAAAGCGGATAATCCACCCGCGGATAATCGGGAGTTTACTTAATTTATTTTCATTTCGCATTTTTGATGCCACTCAAGAAGCAAAACATGCTCAGTAGGGCATTTTAACTAACGATATATCCCAGGTGTAATAAATTGGTGGTGCGTGACGCTCTGTGTCGTTAATTCAACTAAACCAACTCCATTCATATACCTTTGCAATTAATTTATTATCTGAACCCTATGCCTTAGGTCTGAAGACGTGCCTCAAGATCCTGCACCACCCAGCCTTGGCCAGAGCAGGAACCGTGATCCTCAACTCCACTTTCCCGGGGTGTGAGCGGTTCCACCAACAACCCGGAGGGGAGCTCCACCTGAGGTGCCTGGCTCGGGCCGCAGTCATGTCTGTCAGCCATCCCGCGGGGACGGCCAAGATGGGACAGCCCTCGGATCCCACTACGGTGGTGGACCCACAACTCAGGTTGGTGCCCTGTAAAAAATAAACATGACCATCGTCGCAATACTGGATGTGAGAGCCAAAAAATTCTGCAGAATTCCTTCAAAAAAATTTCGATCTTGCAGTCATCTTTAAGAAATCTGCAGTTTTTTTGAATCAAAAGAAAATTGAAGTATATAGAATGGGGATTATGCAGTTTTTCTGTAGCAATTGTGCAGCAAATCTAAAGTCATTTTTAATGCTTCAGAAATGAAGGCCGTGGGGATTTGTAGAAATAAACCGACACAAGTCTTTGTTGTAAATAAAACGAATACTTTATTGTAAAAGGAACATGTATATATATTAAAAGTAAAATGTATAGCGACACCTGGCGCAGATAAAATGAAACAATAAATTTGCATGTTACCAGTCTTTGGTGATGCCAACAAACTCCCCCTTGGGAAGATGCAAATTTAACACAACAAAATTAGGCATCCTTAATCAGTCCAACTTGATCTAGAGTCCACAATAGTTTGGTTTCAGGTACTGCTTTAGTACAAAAGTCTGCTAACATTTTATCAGTAGTACAGTGAATTAACTTTATTTTATTATTCTCAATGAGATCTCGAACGAAATGAAATTTTAAATTTACATGTCTAGTTTTAACAGAAGATTTAGCAGCCTTGCACCAATCTATTGCGGCTTTGTTATCACAATGTATTTCAATGGGATAGTTTACATATTTTGAACAATTTAACTCTTCTAATAAATTACAGATCCAAATCAGATTCTTAGTAGCATCAGCAATTGCAAAAAGTTCAACTTCACAAGTAGACATTCCTACCGATTTTTGTTTATTTGCTTTCCAAAGAATTAAAGACTTACCAAACATAATAACTGACCCGGAGAAAGATTTTCATCCTTCAGCATTTCCCCAACTTGAATCAGTATTAACACAAATATATGATCAACACTTTTGTCATAAAATAAAATACTATCTTTAGAACCTTGTAAGTATCTTAGAACTCTCTTCAATTGCATGTAATGACGCTTTTCAGGTTTTTGGTTATATTGTGATAATAAACTAATCACAAAACTTAAATCGGGACGAGTACGATTTGCAAGATACGATAATTCACCGATCAATTCTAAATACTTAGTTTTATCAACCAATTCTTCCGTATCGTCTGAAATTTTCTCATGCGATTTAGAAATGGGAACTTTAACAGATTTGCAATCAGTCATACCATGTTTTTCCAGTATATTTTCTATATACTGCTTTTGGGAAATTCCAATCCCATTTTCATTTATACTAATTTCTAAACCGAGAAATTTACCAGTTTTAGTAGTTTCGTTGAGTTCAAAATGATTTCGCAACTTGCAAATAATACCGTTACTTACATTCTGATCACTGCTAAAAAATCCAAGATCATCTACATAAATACATATAGCAAAGAAACAGTTCGGATCATCTAAAACAAATACACGATTATCAGAGGCAAGTTGTTTGAGTCCAATATTTAATAGCACAGATTTCAATTTGTGATTCCAATTTCTTCCGGATTGAGGCAATCCATAAATACTACGCTTAAGTTTACAAACCTTATTCTCACCGTATTCAAATCCCGGAGGATTTGACATGTATACAGTTTTTTTCAAATCACTGTGTAAATAGGCTGTTGAAATATCAAAAAATTGAACAATTAAATCTAGTTTTGCAGCTAATGACAGCAACAATCTGAAAGATTCTATATTAACAACTGGAGAATAACATTCATCATAATCTAAAGATTTGATTTGATTAAATGCAGATGCAACAAGACGCGCTTTATATCTTAAGCCGTTTGAATCTTGTTTAACATTATAAACCCATTTACTTTTAACAATTTTTGCATTATCAGGTTTATCAACTACTTCCCACACGTTATTCTTTTCTAGCGATTTTAATTCCCGTTTCATTGCATTTAACCAATCGTTCGAATTTCTATTGGACATGGCTTCCTCGTAGTTATTCGGTATGTCACTAGTTACTAGAGATGTTAAGTTTGGTTTTAATCTTTCTGATCGTCTCACGCCTTCATCTAACAGTTTTTGCTCATGCTCTAAACACTGTTGGCGATGTATTTCCCGATGTATTTCCTGAGCTTTTACTTTTGTCATTCCGAGTGGTCTACCTCGCTGTTTTTGTGACTCACTTTCGGTAATGGGTTCGGATAGGTCGGAGTTTGGTTCAAAAACTATAAGATTTTTATTACCTTGCAAATTTTCTAAATTTGATCTTATAAATCCGTTATTAAAGTTTTTTTCTATATCCCAATTATTATCAAAAGAATGTTTTATTAGATTTGAACCTTTTAGATTTTCATTAAATTTTACGGACCGTTCTTCAATTACTCGGTTTTCCTCTACATTATAGATACGATAAGCTCGTCTTTCTCGAGAATAACCAATCATAATACCAGTTTTCCCAGGAATTTGCAATTTATTACGAGACACATTAGGTGTATGATAATAAGCTATGCAGCCAAATACTTTAAGATATGAAATGTTAGGTTTAATTTGGAAAAATAACTCGTACGGAGTTTTACTCTTCGATTTTCTGGGAGTTAAGTTAGATACATGGGTACTACAAGCGATAGCTTCCGCCCAAAACCTTAAAGGTAGTCCGCTATCATAAATTATAGTTTTAGCGCGATCGCAAAGTACTCGAATCGCTCTTTCACTTTTTCCGTTTCAAAAAATACGTGAAATACATTCCAGAATAGTCATCTACAATAACAAGAAAATATTTAGAACCATTCAATGAATTCACAGGCATTTCACCACATAAATCTACATGAATCAATTCTAGCACAGATTTGCTCTGGTTTTGAGTAATTGATTTATGAGGTTTATTGGTAATTTTTCTAACACTGCATACATCACAATCAAATTTTGTTACTTTATTAAAGCTAGTGGAATTTCTAATTAAGTTATCATTTACCATTTTATTCATATACTCATAATGCAAATGGCACAATCGTCTATGCCAGAGATCACTCGAATCACTGTTAGCATAATTACATTCATTTTCCATGGGTTTAGCATTTGGTTTAAATTTAACTATTAAACGCTTATTTATTTTATTTGCTTTAAGAATCAATCTATTCGTATTATCAGTAACAAGCATATAGTTATTCTTAGACGTGATTTGAAACCCTTTTTCTAATAAAGTTGTCAACGACAGTAAATTAAATCTTAATTCAGGCACATAAATAACATTTAATATATCTAAATTATCATCTTTATATTTAACCTTAACAGTTCCTGTACCTTTAGTTTTTAGTGTAGTATCAATACCAGCTAATTGAACTTCATTATCACTATTTTCAAAATTAGAAAACCATTTTAAGTTATTTACCATATGTGCTGTTGCACCACTGTCAATTATCCAAGTGTCAGAATCATCCGAAGCTGGTAAGTTATCGGAGCACACGGTCAAAGCGGAGTTGTCCCCCCAACCTCGTGTTTTCTGGCTGTTGTTACTAAAGCTTGAATTTCGGCGCTTGCTGGTTGCCCGGGAATACTTCTGCTGATTCAATCTCTTGTAGCACGTCTTCCAGACATGCCCCCGTCCGGAGCTGTAACCGCAGATCTTCTAACGGCAAATGCTTGCTCACTCCTTGGGCTGGATCCAGTTCCTCGTTGAAACGTTTGTTCTTCTTCGCGTAAGGTCTCCAAGATGTCGTCTAGTGATTTGTCTCTTTGGGTCTTCAGAATCTCACGAACTCCGGCGAACTTTGCATTGAGACCACGAACGACATAAAATACTAGTTCTCGACTGGATATCTCAAGTCCGAGGCTTGCACACTTCGTAACCAGTCCTTTGGCTCGTGCGACGTAATCGTTGGCTAGTTCACTGTCCAACATTCGTAAATTCTTAACTTCTTGGCTGGCGTCTATCTTTCTATCATCGATTCCACCCGTACAGTCGGTCTTTATTTTCGCCCATAAAACTTAAGCATTCTTTTCCATACCGTACTGTAGAACATACTGGTCTGATAGCGAGAGTTTTATAATCGACACAACTTTAGAGTTTTTCATAGTCCAGTCCTTATGGGTCGCGTCGTCTGACTTTGGTTCATCATTTTCTATTACGTCAGAAAGTCCGTTTAATGATAAAACTGCTTCGAGTTTAATTGACCAAATATGGTAGTTTTGTCCATTCAGGAGTGGAACAGAAGTTGCGTTATCAAGACTAAGCATTTTTCTAATTGATTGATTAAATTTCTAGATATAGCACGAGAGCGAAACTTTTCTATACAACCAAGTCCAACCATGCGGAACCACGCTCTGCTACCACATGAAGGCCGTGGGGATTTGTAGAAATAAACCGACACAAGTCTTTGTTGTAAATAAAACGAATACTTTATTGTAAAAGGAACATGTATATATATTAAAAGTAAAATGTATAGCGACACCTGGCGCAGATAAAATGAAACAATAAATTTGCATGTTACCAGTCTTTGGTGATGCCAACAAGAAAAACTGCAGTTATTTTGAAGCAATAGAAAAGTGAAGCCTGACTATGGATATATTTGCGGTTTTTTATGCAGCAATTCTACAGCCATTCTGAAGTCATTTAGTCACTTTAAAAAAACTGCAGATATTTTGAAGCAATAGAAATGTGAAGTCTGGTCACGGTTGTATCTACAACTTTTTAGAAATTTTGCAACCATTCTGAAGTCATTTCGGTACTTCTCAACTTCAAAATTATGCAGAATTGCTTCACAAAAAAACTTCAAAAAAAACTTCACAAATTCTGAAGGGATTTGAAACACTTAGTCTGCAGAATTGCTTCAAGAAAACTGCAGCTTTTTTGAAGCAATATAAATGTAAAAATTGACCACAGGTGTATGTGCAGTTTTTTTGCAGCAATTCTACAGCCATTCTAAAGTCATTTCGGCACTTTAAAAAAATAGTTATTTTGAAGCAACAGACGAGCGAGAATATTTTCTAACTAATATATAGTTTGCTCATATATTAACAGAACCAACTTCATAACAAGCTTCTGTAGCACAGTCGTTAGAGCATTCGACTGCTGCCCAATTCCCATCGGATCAAATCCCGCGCTTCTACTTCCGAAATGGTCAGAAAAACAGCCTACTCGTTCGATAATTTATTTCTTTATAATTTTTATTTTAATAACATTTCGCTAGATGGCGCCACGTATTCTTAAAAAAAGGCCAAAATAACTGCTTTACGAAAACTTCAAAAAAGCTGCAGTTTTCTTGAAGCAATTGTGCAGACTAATTGTTTCAAATCCCTTCAGAATTTGTGAAGTTTTTTTTGAAGTTTTTTTGTGAAGCAATTCTGCAGAATTTTTTGGCTGGGGTATTACGTGGCCCCATCATCATAGGCCAAATATCTCAGAATCGAGCCCCAGCTGAGTCGGCAGGTTTTTCTGGATGGGAAAATAGTCGGAGTGAATGTCATATAAATAAGTGGAGCATAAAAGATCCATTGAGTAACCATTTGGCTTGGATATTTCAGAAAAATTAAATATCGGCATACTTTAAATAGGCCATAGAGGTTAAATATAACCTGTGCTTCAAAATTAGAGCTGCCTAGATAGATAGTGACTAAAAAAAGGCTGTCAGTTTTGGGAACTATGCCGAGTCTGCAAATGGTTGAGGTATTATGTGCCCACCTAATAAGCCCAAGATCTAAGATTAGAGCCTTAGCTGAGTCGGTAGATTTTCAGGATATGGAAATCGTCGTGATATGATTAGGAATTGCATGTCATTTAATCCTGTTTCGTGTAAAATATTCTTTGAGTAGCCATTTAGGCTTACTTATCTCGCCGAAATGAAATATCGACATACTGTAACATCCATAAAGATTACAATACAATAAATGAAAAAAAAAACTACAACAAACACTCGGCTCCTACTACTTCGTCAGGGGAACAGGGCATGAACAAAGGGGGTGATTCTGATTGCATCGCGGCAAAATTAAATATCGACACACTGTAACATCCATAAATATGAGGTTGAGACAATCTGAGCATCAAAATTGGAGTGCCTAAATGGTGCCACAAAAAACCAATAGCTCTTGTTTTGAGAAATATGCCGAGTCTGCAAAAGGTTGATCCGCCAAAATAAGTCTGCTCCATTTAATAAAAAAAAAAATACGTTGCCTAAAAAATTGGAGGGACTTTGTTGTGATACAGAATGGTATGCAATCGAACCACAACTTTGTGCATGTGAAATATCGGAAATTTTCGTGCAATTTCCAATTATAGCTGTGTGCACATGGCTAGAGGTTGGCCAAATTATTGTTAAAGACTAATGCAAAATTTGTATAGTTCATACGCACCAACTTAAATAAGATTGTGTCGCACTTTTCTATTGACACCAATTTTTGGAACAACGTTTAATTTATTTCGTGTGTGTGTTAATATGCTATAACAAATGTGTAATTTTAAAACAGCAGAAGTCGTCGCATTTTTAAATAATGTCTATGCCACAAAGGGTTTTTGTTTAAAACAATAAATATATTTGGCCAGGATAGGACGACCAGGACCTGCTCCTCCATAAGGCCCGGGCCTAGGGTCCCCAAAATTAGTGGAACCTAATTTTCAGGTTCTATTATTCTAAATGCAGTAAATCCCCAAAATATCAGTAAACTAAAAAAAAATTATGATACTCCAATTTGCTTTTCGCTCAATTTTGGCTAAGAAATTTTCCTAACGCGATTGTTATGATCGATGTTTATAAGGAAACCTATATAATTGTAGCAAAAATTTTATACATTGGTCTCTATAGCATCATCATTACTGGAAATTGTACTCAAAATTTTTCGTAAAGGGGCCCCCAAAATAGATTGTGCTATAGTCTGAGATTTCCTAGAGCAGGCCCTTAGGACGACCCACCGAATTGGTGGACAGACATCTCAGTTTGGTGAGGAACTGGGCTAAAAGATAATGAGTTTGTAAATATTATCAACTAATATATATTTTGCATTTCAGAGTAAAGACAATTCAAGGATTGCGAGTGGTAGATGCTTCGGTCATGCCCACCATTGTTTGGGGAAACACCAACATTCCGACGATAATGATTGCAGAGAAGGCTTCGGATATGATCAAGAGCACCATTACTTGTCGACAATGAACTGAAAGAAAAAATAAAACTTTTGAAATTGAAAGGGTTTATTGTGTCTACAATTTAATTTTTCATATGCCACATACTTTATTTTAACTATCATATTTACAACAGTACAAGTCGCAAGATTTCAACAAACACTGATAAATCATTTTCACAAAGGGACATTTAAATCTCAATGGATATTAAGAAAAAAAGGTTGTTCTAACTTATTTCTATATATGGTTTTGCTCGCCAAATTGACTGTTCTTACAGTTTTGATGAAAGATACGAAGTTTAGACAAAAAAGAAAATATTATTAAAAAATAGAAAATTTTTGGACCAACCTTGCTGGGTCACTGACCTATTGTTGGTTAACAATATTTGTATTTGTTTTTTTTAAAACACAACCCACAAATATTTTTTTTTTTTTCAAATTTCTTAAAACTAATAATTAGTAGTTAATTTGCATATTTAATATTACAAGTTATAACTTGAGTATAACTTGAGTTTGAAAAGTTACATTAGCAAAATAGGACGATTATAAATAGTAGTTCTAAATCAACCAGAACCAGCATTCTCTAAAACCAAAAAGTTTAGAAAACGAAATCTTCCCATTTCGGTTTTTCTACCCCATCGCAGTATTTTCATTAGGTTACATATAATATTGGAAAATTGAAAGTAAAAAAAAAGGAAAATATATAGGTATTAGCATATTAACAGAGCGGTGCGATGCTTGATGCAGTGACAAACAAAATTTAAAACAAAACAAATATTTCTAACTCTTCTAATGGGGAACATTCATGCGGTTTGGTATCCTACTGCTCTCGAACCACGAGCTAATGTTATCCTATACAGCTATCGAAACACGTGCTAATGTTATCCTACTGCTCTAACCTGTCAAACCGCTTGTTTTTCACAGCGATTTGGAATTGAAGCTCAGGTGGATATGGCGTGAATGTCCTCACAGACGAAGAAAAATTATAAATGAAGGAAATTTTGATAGAATACTATGTCATCCTGCTAGTTAGAAATGGCCGTTCATAAATTCAACTTTGAATTAAAATCATCCATTATAAACTTATATTTTTGTGAAAAATTTATATTTATTTTCCGTTGGATATGAAAGATTTGCCTACCGTTTTTCCAACGCATGCGCTTTGAATGTGTAAACAAACCATATTACAGAGCCTTTTAACTTGTCTGTATTGGCAACATTGAGTCTTGTTTTGCTTTCCGATTTCTTGATGCGATTAAGATAATGCAAAAAATCCTTCCGTCATTAATTCTGTTTTAAATTGAGCAGATTTCTTTGATTAATTCTGCTGAAATGGCTGAAATTCGTAAAAGAAATGTGGATACTTCAGGCCCAGAACCTGAAGAGGTATTTATATTTGTCTTTCTTTTAAATTTGTGGTATTGCGTTCTTGTAAACAACAGTTCGCTTACTTACTAATTCGTGTAATAAAAGGAAAAATAATAATGAATATTTTTTCCTTTTCTTTAAAGCATAACTCTAAATACTTAACGGCAAGTGTTTCCCCAAAATATGAGGATTCCTTTTGATGTAAATTGTCTATAAATTTTAGAATATTTGTTTTCCTGCTGTCACTTTTAAAAATTGTACTAATATGGCTTCATTTTCATACTGCTTTAAAAACAAAAGTTTTCGCCGAGTGCTTTATAATTACTCAGCAGTTTTATGTGTAAAAGTATGCTAGCAATCTAAGAATGATTTTTTAAAATATATAAATTTATAATTTAATATTTTTGTTGGATTTTGTTTGGGGCAATTCTGTTAAAGTATTTTAGCTCTTTAACAATGATATTTTTGATCAGTTTTATATCTTTTAGATTTTATTCCAAGTAGCATATTTTTTTCGATCATTTTGCACACCAAAATTTTAAACAGTATCCCCAGTTTTTCAGAGATTACATTTGTACCTTTCTACTAACTAAATTTTTTTAAAAAAAAACCCACACACAGTAATTTTACTAAATTATAGAATGCATAAAAATTCATCGTAATACAAATTCATCATAAATATTCTTAGTTTTGAAACTATTACAGCTGCAAATAGCATTCAATTATAAAGAGTACCCTAAATCATATTAATTAATAATTATCCATATGTTACAGTCGGAATTATATGTTTTCTGGGGGGATTCAGCAACAAATCTTACACAATATCTAATTTAAATTCATTCCTATAAATTATTTGTGCTCTGCTGTTTGCATTCCATCTAACCTCAAAATTGATTTTAAATTATTTTTCTTATCTCCCAATCATAATTACATTTCTTATAAACTTAACCATTCAAAGATAAATCTCCAAGTTGTATATTTTCTAATATGCACCATAACTTTTTAATTGAATATATCCTGATTGTAATGCTTTTCAGCCTACTAAACTTGAAGAAACAAAACCAGCAGACGCTGCCGACTCTGATGACGAACCCATTCCTGATGAAGCCAACCTGGAAAATCTCACTCAAGAGTTGCCACAAGCTTCCGACAAAACCAACGAAATGCTGGATTCGGCCCTGTCTTCTCTTCCAACGAGGTTAGTAACTGTAGAAGATATACAGTAAACAAATAACAAATAGTGACACAGTAAACAGAAGTATCTTTAAAACTTATTTATTTTTGTTTATTTTTTCTGAATGCTTGATTTATTAAAATAATTCACGTTCAGTTTTTGTTCTGCCACATTTTGTATTTGAAACATTTGTTATGTTTAAAACCAGCATGTGTATGTGAAACAATCTGTAGTGGAATGATTCCAGAAAGTACCGTGGGAAACTGGTTATAGGCGACTGTTTGTCGGGACAGGGTGAAGTTGGGATGTTAAAGTACAGTGATATTAAGAATATTTGAAAAGGTAAATAAGTTATTAAGTTGAGGGAAGAAAATATAAGTTTTTGAAGGGTTTAAGTCTGGATATGTCATCTATATTTGAATATGTTAGAAATCAGTTTACTGAGATGAAATTGAAATTTAAACTTATGAATAATTTATTTTTCTTATCATCTAATTGTAAGGATCAATTTAAGAAATGACTTGGTGTATATTCTGGTAAATAAATGGTTTTTGTCTACATTTCTAATTTTTTATATGTTTAGTGATTAGTCTGTTAGTCTATATAGACTTTTGAATCTATAAACTTTTTAATATAATAGATGGAGGAACTGGATTGTACGTGGGATCTTCACTCTGCTTATGATATTTGGATTTTTCTTTTTAATATGGCTTGGACCCTTGGCTTTGGTTGTTACAGTAAGTTAGTTATAAATGTTTTTTTCTTTTCTTAAAATTGGTATTTTATAAATGTGAGTGTATATGAATAAAAAAAATCTAAATCTTTTGTAGTTTTTGAGTTATTTTGTTTTCATGCTAAGATTTAAACATAATTTATTCACTATAAGAGTCACTATAGTGTTTGTGATAGTACAATGAAATGTTAAGTGATATTTATTTATTTTTAGAAATTGGCAACTGCATATTAATTTTGTTTTATTTGTTTAATGTAGACTCTTGCTGTCCAAGTCAAATGCTTTCAAGAGATCATCTCCATTGGCTATGCAGTCTATCGCATCCATGGCCTTCCATGGTTTCGATCTCTGTCTTGGTACTTCTTGATAACATCAAATTATTTCTTGCATGGAGAAGCCATTGTGGATTATTTTGGGGTTCTTCTTAACCGAGCTGTAAGATTTTTTTTTATAAATTTTTAATTTGACAAAAGTTTTTAGATAGATTAAATTGTTGTAAAGTAACTTAAAAAAAAGTTTCAAAGTTTTTGGATAGATTAAATTGTTGTAAAGTAACTTAAAAAGAAAGCAAAGCAAATTCTTTGAAATACAAATAAATTTAGCAAACATTACTTAGTAATTGTTGAATTTACAATAAATAATAGTTTTGAAGTAAGAAATATTACATTTTTGATGTTAAATAGTTTAATTTTGACATTTAAAAGTGTAGCTTTCAACTAAATGCTGTTACAGCAACCACTCGTTATATCGCACTTCGGGAGACAAGCAAAAGACCGCATTATAACGAGTGACTTAAAAATATTATACTTTTGACGTATTTATGCTCAAAACCAAGTTTTTAAGCTTAGCGCAGTATGTATTTGAAATATAAAACTAAATCTCTAAAAATAAAAGCAAAAATTTATAAAGGACTTATTATTAGTCAGTATAATCATTATACATTATTGCACAGGTAATACTATAATACTCATATGCTAGTAAAAAAATCATCTAAAGTTAGCTGATATAATTTTTCTCGCAAAAGCTGCTTCCCGGCAAATATCAATAAAATAACTATTAACTGCATCTCACCACTGTTAGATGAATTTATCCACCAATATTAGATTAGATTTTAAGGAACGTATATATTGATAATAAAAAGGGGAAAATTGGGATATATAATACAAGGCGCATACCCGATTGCGCAATGTAACGAAGCACAATATATAGCTCCTATAATAGAGAGGAGTTACTGTATTTAGATGCATGAGATTCGGTGTGTAAACAGTTATAAGTGAAAATTTCTTTTCTTTTTCTACAAACCTACTTGTTTATAATTAATGTATATTTATGAAATTGCTGTTTTTAGCAATTGAGAATAGTACACAATTTACAATACTACATCATTGTTTGTATTTTATATGATTGAATCACTGGGATTTTCGTTGTTTGATCACATGATATCTACATTTTCATTAACGTCACATTTTACACAAGAAATATTTAATGTTACATAAACTTCTAATAATTTCAACAATTTACTTAATTTGTAGTTTTGATAAAACTCTCAATCTGTTTTTTTTAATAACATTTATGTGCATTTCTTTAACCAGACTTTTGTATTTTTATGTCCAATATTTTTTACAATTTAATATAATTATAATTTTATAGGACTTCTTACGACCACTGGTTACTTATCATCGATTTATATCATTCAGCTTATACATTATTGGATTTGTATGGTTTGTCCTGAGTCTTGTTAAGAAGTACTATATGAAGCAGTTTTCTTTGGTATGATATCTTTCATTAATTCATTTAAAATTCATTACCATCTAATACAATTTAGGAATATACTTCATGAATGTCTTTTCTTACAGTTTGCCTGGACTCATGTTACACTTCTTATTGTTGTAACTCAGTCATATTTTATCATGCAGAATCTGTTTGAAGGTTTGATATGGTATGTTTTTTTTTTTCTTATTTTTGTAATTATTGTACACTAAATACAACTTTTATAAATATCAAGTATGCCATATTATATCTGCAAATAAAGCACCAATAGGGTAACTGTGACCAAATTAACTAGATTAAGGACAGGCCACTTCAAAGGGATTTAAATCTAAAAAGACAGAACTAGGAAATACTCCAGCTGCAGAAACCGACTCGTAACTGGATCCAACACATATTTACTCTTGTCCAGCCATCCTGGAAAAATTGCTACAAATCACCGACTCGCCTTACAAAGTCCTTTATGAGGGCCATTGTCTACAGAACTCTGAAGCTGTCTATGAGACCTTTGGTGCCCTGTAATCTTTATCCATGGACAAGACATCATCATACCGTATTATAACTAACAAAGTGAAACTATTCTAAAAAGTTAACCTGACCGTGTAGTGTTACTTTTAAATAAAAATCTTACAACCCTTTTAATTCATTACATAAGAACTTCAATATATTCTCTTTTTAAGGTTTATTGTTCCTGTGTCCATGATTATTTGCAATGATGTGATGGCTTACATGTTTGGATTCTTCTTTGGAAAGACCCCCTTGATCAAACTGTCACCTAAGAAAACTTGGGAAGGATTCATTGGGGGATGGATTTCAACTGTTGTATTTGGCATGGTGGTAAATGAATTTTTACTCATTAAAACCACTAAGCTCTGTTTTATTACTTGAATAAGATTGTTCGATTGAGGATCAAGTTGATGGCCTGTTAAAAATATCTCTTGCTAAGTAACTAGAATAACACAATTTTAAAAAAAAATTGGCCATGTTAAGACAATGGTAAGTAAATATTTTTTTGAAAATCCAGTTGCCATTGCATTATCAATTACATTTTAAAAAATTGAAAAACAACCATTGACATTGATTACATTAGAGAAAATATTAGTTCAATTACATTACAAGAACTGCTCTATTCTGACCAAAGTTTATTTTTTCTGTTTGTAACTTGGTAACAAAAAACAAATTTTTATTTAAGAATAGAAATTAAAGCGTTTTAGCTACCATAGAGTTAGTCATTCCAATTTCAGGTTTAAAAAAATAAGTTATTAAATTTCTAAATGGCACCTTCAACATTTCTCTACTTACATATTAATTTTGTATTTGTGCAGGTATCTCATTTCATGTGCCAGTTTCCCTACTTCGTATGCCCTATGGCATACTCGGAGACATTGCAGAAAGTGACTATGGACTGTACTCCTTCTCATCTTTTCCAACTTACTGATTACAATCTGCCAGGACCCCTTCATACATTCTTTGCAGTGGTTTGTATTCCTTTTATTTCATTTTCTTATTTGAATTAAATGAATATTTTAATTTCAGATTTTAAATCAAAAATAGATTTTATCTGATTAATTTTTGGTTGTTATGCCAATTTGCAAAGAGTAACTTGTAAACAGGGTTGGTACGCCTCCTGAATTTCCTTTTTATTTCTTTAAGGGCCCTTATAACAAATGAAATATCATCTCCTGATATTTTCCCCAAAAAAAGTCATGAAGTTAATACAAAGGTCATGAAAATTTAAAAGGCGATTTTTAATTAAAAGGCGAAAAAAAGCGATTCCCCCCCCCCCCCCCAAAAAAAATAGGGGTTGCCTTTTACATCGAAGCCTCAAATTGTCCAACATTTACACCCCTTGTTTCTTTCATTCTTGGTCTAAGTCACTAGTATAATGATAAAACACATATTCCAATTTATTTCACGATACCTCCTGAATTTACACATTACAATTTACATACACAATTTACAATTCTTTTATGTATATTTCATGATAAATTACGATTATTTTTAAATCGTAGGTAATTTTGTTTGCTATTAGCATTCTAGTTGATTCACATTCTTTCTTGCCTAATAAGCTTTTATTAATTTTTTGTATTTACCATATTTTTGTTCAATCGTCAGAAAATTTTAGTTAAGTTATCTTTGTTTCCTTTCATTAGAAAAGTTAGCATTTAAAAACATTTCTGTATGTTTTTTTACTGTTTGTGCAAGATTTATTTATGTTTTAACCAATATGTATATATTTTTTTTCAGCTTGGTTTTAAAGGAAAATTGACCATGTATCCATTTGTTCTCCACTCCCTGTCTTTATCGATGTTCAGCTCCATTATCGGACCCTTCGGAGGTTTCTTTGCAAGTGGATTCAAGCGTGCTTTTAAGATAAAGGCTAGTACAACTTACATGAAATTTATTTGTGTGAATATTTTATGTATTGCGACAGCCCTTGAAAATCTCAATTATTATTTTATTTAATAGCCCTTTAATAAGGGCTGTGACAGAACTGGGAAATTCTGTGATAATTTCCCGGTTCTGTCACCACCCTGTACTAATAAAAGGTAAAATGGAGCCATCATGTAAAAGTAGGTTCTATTGTATATTTTGACTTCCCAACACTAGAGCCCCCTACCGCCCAACTTTGAACTTTTCCCACAGCAGCCAGAAACGATTTGGTGGGTGGAGAAAACTTTTTTAGACGGGTAGAATGGTGGAAGAGCCCGAAAACAGACGTTATGCCCAAATGCATGCAAACAATACCTTTTGACTTTAAACTAAATTGTTTCCATTAAATGTTTAAACTTAATAATTCGTGTCTTCATGTAAAATGGACCATCAATAAAAAATATAATAGAAATTTGCATTGGAGTGATTTTATGGTCCCGTTACAATGTTATGTTGGTTGTGAGTGATATTTTTTTCCTTCTAGTGTTAGAAAACAAATTATACTAGAATTTATATTTGCCTAGTAATGGCCAATAGGCCCAGCTTAAAACCTATCTTTAACCTGGCATAAAAATGTTTTGTTACATCTTCCAAAGCTTTTTAATTGCGTATAAGGGAATCAAAAACTGTTATATATAAAGTAGTTCGTATAACCTGCACAAATTTTTTTTGTTGCATGTTCTGAAATTTTGACAAAGAAATGTGTGTAAAATTAATTTGTTCATTATTTCTTTCCATCAGGACTTTGGTGACATCATTCCCGGACATGGTGGAATTATGGATCGATTCGACTGTCAATTCCTCATGGCAACTTTTGTAAATGTATACATATCGAGCTTTATCAGGTAAATTGTTTTACTCTTCTCACACAAATATACTTCGACCAGATTTATTTTGAAGATATTCACTATTTTGTTGTTTTTAATGGTAAAATATTCATTACAGGAATTTTCGGTATGTATCATATAAAATGTTTTATCTACTTTATTTTAAACAGATGCAGGGGAATAAACATTTGTAATAAATTTTAGATAAAAAAAATAACTAATTTTCCAAAACAATTGCCTCTTCAGTGACAATATCTGTCCTTTTTAAAAAATGCTTTTATTTCACAAGATTATTATTTAGATTATTAGTAAGCATGTATTTTTTATTTTGAATATTTAAGAAAACAAATATTTTTATGTTAATAGATTTTTTTAATTATATATAAATTATTTTTATTAATAAGTTAATTGCATTAAAAATGGTTTAAAAAATCTATCCAAATGAAATTACAAATATTACTTACGTGCGTAATGTAGTATTATAATTTAGCAACTCAAAATATTGTTTAAATTGATAAAATACTTTTGTTTTTAACTAAAAAGTATTTTGTGTGAACTCTAATTTTTGGTTAAATCTATGTGGAGTGCAACAAAAATTAGTTATTAAATATATGTATGAAACCACTCTACAGCTTCAACTAAAAGAGCTACAGTACATCAAATTTGGTACCCGAGTTGTTAGTACCTGTCACACATCATATTAAGGTTTACGATAAAATTGTGAATGAACAAGGGTTAGATGCCCTAGAACTTAAGTTTCATGTAACTTTGTAAAATACTTGTAAACTGCTTGTAAAATATATTGATTTTCACTTAAATACAAACTTTTATATATTAATTTGAAGGTAATTTAATGTAGAATTTAGTAATACAAATTGCCCAAAGTGAAAATTAATATATTCTACAAGCACACAATGTTGAAAAACATTAAATTAAAAAAAAAGTCCACACTTTTGGCCACCACTGTAGTTATCGTAATTATAAACCTTACTTTGAAAAAATTTGTGAATTTATTTAAGTTCGTATGCCGTTACAAACCCTTAGTTTTTTACTATGATGCAGACACATTACATTTTTCTTTATCACTTGTTGGCTTGTAAATTTATTTATAACAGAGATGTCTTATAACTAATTCTAGAGGGCTGGGGAGCTGTTAGTCATTCGCCTAGCATGCGAAAGGTCCAAGGTTCGGGTCCGGTCATTGAAAAAATAACTGCCAACCTATAAACGGCCCATACTGCCCAACGAATAATACCCCCTGTAAGGGAGGGCATATTAAATATCCTTCAAAGTCCTAACGCTGTGTACGATGTCGCCCTTAACAGTTGCGGGAGATGCCTATTCAGGTGTCGACATGTCACTTGACTGTGGTTCTAAAATACGACGCCCGTCGCCAATAGCCCTTGTGTAGCTTTAGTGAGATGCTAATTCAAACTAAACTAAAATTGTCGACTGTGTTTTCAGAGCTCCCAACCCTCAGAAGCTATTGCAGCAAGTTCTTCTGCTGAAGACCGACCAGCAGCTCCACATATTCCGCTCTCTCAAGGACCATCTCCTCTCCCGAGGAGTGTTGGCCCAGTAGAGCTGCGACATGTGATTGACGAAGTAACATTCATTTCTGTGTCCACTTTTATTCTTATCAGTAGCGTGTGACGTGCCAATTTCTTAGTTGTAAGAAGAATCTACTATTCAAAACTGCATTGTGGATGTGGAAGGATTTATTGCCATTGTTTATTTAGTCAGTTATCATGGCATGGAATAATAGAGCAATAAATTAATTTGGTAAATGTTTCTTTAGAGAGTGAAATAATAGGTCTGTTGATTGTGTGTTGCAGCTGGTTCATTGCTACACACGAGGCCTGCTTGTACAAGAAGTAATCCTTGAGGGTAAATGATCGCAGGTTTCCATACCAAAGTGCATCTGTGTTACTCAAAGGAAAAATACATGATTAGCTATGCTACATTTGTCCTACTGTATTGAATATCTTTGTAAACAGTTTTCTTATATGGATAAACATAGTTAACTAACAGGGTTCTGTAATCCCACTTTTTGAAATTGGTTTGAATATTTTTTAAATTTTAAATAAATAATTTTACCATAAGGTATTCAAACTAATTTAAAAAAGTAGGATTATTCAGCTCTGTAAGTCTGGTACAGTTAACATATTGAAAAGTCGATGGTAAAAATATTAAATGTACTGTAATTTGACTTATAAAGCTATTTTCCATTGAATAATAAAGAGGCACTTTGGTAAGGAAAAAATCTGTACTCAGGAAGAGGACTTTGTTCATCAAAACAATGCCAAAATTTCAGTGGTGACTTAAAAAGGTTGCCACAAAATTTGAATAAGAGAGGCTTAAAAAATAAACAATTCAATAGTCCTTTTACTTCCACTGTGCAGAAATTATCTATATGCTGTTTCCTTTCTTGTGAGGTGTTTGCAACAGTAGAGAATGTCTTTTCTGATGATAATGGATTTTAAGTAGCATTTTCTGCATGTCGCTTTTAGTTGCCATTCCACTACGAGATTCGATGCAACTAGACGGCACTGGTTTAGCACTGTTGGATTGATGTAGTTTTTTTTAGTGTTGTAATTGTATTTTTCTTTGGATTGAGTGTACAAAAGGAATTTATTTTAATCATTGCAGCTCTTTTTATTGTGATATACTATTTTTAGTAGTGTAATGATTTTTATTTATGACTTGAATATTGTTAGGTAATTATTAGTTTGCTATCCTATAGAAAAAAAATCAGTTCCTTGTGTATCCATTTAATTATCTTTGAAAATTTGAGATTTTGATGGATTAAAAGTGTTATTAATAATTAAAATTCTAACTCAATATTAAATTGATAGATTATATATGAAAGTTTTTACTCTAAAAATATTTATTCATTACATAACTTTTAATTATACCCTATAAATTTTATTTAATATTGCTTATAAAATGCATTTTATGCAAGTATTTCTCTATTCTTAATATCTGTTTGCATTAATCTTTGTGTACTTCAAATAGTCATGTTTTCATATAGTAAATTTTTCATTTAAATTATTATAAGTTCTTTTGTTTTAATATAGAAATTAAAGTATGTGAAGGATGTGGTCACAAATATTCACTGAAAAATATATTTAAGTTTCTACAAATTGAACAGCACTTTTTAATGTGTTCCCTGGTATTAAACACTAAATTTAATTGCACATTAAATTAAACAATTTATATGTGTATATATATATTAGTAGTGCCAGAATTTCAAGTCACAAACACAATAGCATGTATTTTAACGAATTTAGTTCGTTAAATGATCAAAAGCTCAACCATAAATACCATCAATTAGTTTTTAAAGTTTTTCATGTATATTTATTGTGGTTAATTGCTACAATCGCATTTAACTTGTACAAATATTTGGTGAAATATGTTAAAATAAATTAAAAACTTAAAATTTTGTTTTACCAAAATGTTTTATTTTATGATGATGGCAACTTTGTTTCAGATAGATAGTTGTATTGCCGTATAGTGTTTACTAATATTAAAAAACTCATTATTTAAAACTGAATAAGAAAATATCTACCAGTACAACAAATTGTAACTAAATCAAAATCCTCATTGTTTCTTATTGATTGTTAGAATCCTTCCTCCTTTAAACTGTCCTTGAATTATCCTTGTATCTTTAGTAAAGATGATTTAAATGCTGCATTATATTCAATATTTATGTCATCTTTTTGTGTATGGTCTGTCTTTTTTTCTTTTTAACTTGCATAGCATGGGGAAGAACTCCTAAATCCTATCTATTAATTGTTATTAGTTAATATTAACCAAATGTTAATGTCAATGGTTTTACAATATTAATATTTTTTTTTGTACTTTTATTTAAAAGTATTTTACTTCAATATTTACTTTTTTTCAAAACTAATGTGTATATTGCTGCATGCTTAAGTTGAAATTATTATATTTATATTTCAAAAGTATATATTGTCTGCTGTGCATATATTTTTAAAGCTATGGAAAAAATTCCATAACATTCCAAACATTTTTGTTTTAAGGTTTTCTTACATTTATTGCAAATCAAGTTGGCATATGAGATGCATGATGTTTGTTAGATTTTATTTTGCACAAAATATATTTTTCATTGCTTGTTTTATTTATATAATTGCATCTTTTAAATATGTATATATATTTGAAAAAAACAAATACATAGATAGTTTTTATAACAACGTGTGCAATATTTAGTTCGATATAAAGATGATTTTTTAAAGGATATTCAGTCGTGTTATTCAGTTCCATAGAACTAATGCATTAATCGTTTAGCTGGAAATCTCAATCTCTTCACTGCAGGTATTGTGTTGACATGTAAGCGAATTTTCGCCCAAGTATTAGAATCACCAAAACAGCGAAATTAATGTAATTTGAAGGAAAAATCTGTTATTTAATTACTTTTAAGTTTTAATCACCCCACAATATTTGAAAATTGCGGCTCTTTTTTAAACTATCGATTAATTATTAAATAACCAAATGCTTGTTTCCTTTCAACTTAATTTTATTTTGCTTTTATGATGATTCTCTTGCGGGGTGAAAAAATACTTAGCAAAGCAGTACTTTCACAGAGGTTGCGATTTCGAAACTAATGCATCAGCAGTATTGGACTGAACATTAACTGCACATCTTTCTTTTGTAACCAAAAGTTTGTTCTTTCAACATAAATAACTTAAAAAATTATGTAGTGTCAACAATACAATAAAATATCAATACAATAACATGTGCATATTTTTATTGTACAAAACAATTTTTTAAATATATTTTTACTGCAAATGCCTTGTATTAATAATTATTTGGTAAAAATATTTATTTTCCTTTTTGTTCTTTTATGGGTTGTATGGTTCAACACTTTATTCTAAAGTTTATTTTTTCTTAAATTTTTTATAAATATTTATAATACCTTTAATTTTTTATGATTTGTTTGATATTAAGATGGAAAGTCTTACTATTTTTCTTGTATATTTTTTGTAATTTTTCTTTGGAAATATTGTTTTATTGTAATGATTTCTTTTGTATAAAAGAGTTCTTCCTCAAATTAGTATAACAGCTTTTATATAATCCGAATCTAGAATTATATTGTTGAATCCTTATATGAAAAAAAAAAGATTTCCCCTATAGAATTTTAAGACCTGTTTTAATCTTTCATTATATATTTCAGTGCTAGTTTTTCTAAATGAAATATAGAGAGAGATAGCTTTTGTTTCTAATGCACTTCCTTGTGCATTTTACTTATATTTTAGCATTAATTTATGTTTTATATTTCATCATTACGTTTTATTTGAAATTTTATTTCTTATATTAAAAGTTATTTTAGTGCAAAGCTTAAGCAAATGTTTTATCAAAATCATTTTACATTTTTTGTTCCAAAATGATATACATTTTCAAATCAAAATTTTTTCTGAAACTTCTCAAAGGATTTTTTGTTATATGCTAAAACTAAGTTTTAATTTAAAAGCAATTAAATTTGATTAAGATTTTTAAATGTTTGTAACCAGGTTAGTTATTTTCTCCCATTTTAGTTCAAAGTTTTAAACTCATTCTGTTGTGATAAAAAATGTAGATATAGGTGTTGTTTATCTTTGAGAATTTTTATTACAGATATTCTTAGCATTTGCACTTTATTTCATTTATAAGTGTATAGCTGTGTTGTGTACCTGCTTTTTCTCACTAAATGAAGCATCTTAACATGCATTCATCTGAGTGTAAGTTTGTGTTTGTGAACAATATTTATAGCTTCATATTACTCTGAATATGGAGTGTAAGCCTAAGATCAATCAAATACACTTGTAATGTTTTATATTCTAAATGTATACTGTGTTATGTCAGCAATCCAAATTGATTTACGCTTTTCAAATAATTCAATTAAAAAGATATTTGGATGGAAGAAATTGTGAATTACTGATAATTCATTCATTTACATTATTACAAACTATTCCTGGTAATAATGTAAACAACGTCTAAGGTGTACAAGCCCATGTCTACTCAGTAGTTTTTTGGTGCTTATGAGACATTATTGAGTTTATGAAATTGTAAAATGCATTTGTAATTCAAAAAGCTTCCTCACACAGATGTAGTCCCTTCTTAAACCCCTTAGCAATTAAATTTTTTCTCTAAATCAATCCACCAAGTTAAAACTAAAATTGGGGGGGGGGGATATTATTTGCGTTTTTAAGTGAATCTCTTTATAAAGATGGGGTTTAGTTCCAATTTATGGCAACCTTATTCATTTAACCATGTCTCAAACGTTGGAGATCTGTCATCAATTTCTCCAATGTAGCTTTAATTTAAAAAATAAACCAATCTATTTTAGATGAAAGACTATGAAACTGGCCTTTAAAATATTTAAAATGCAAGTTAAACTGAAATAAATACAAGAAGCAACAATGTATAGGGCAATGATGAAGGGATTAAATGTAACTGTTAAGTAATATTTTTGAAGGAAATCCTTTTTGGATTGCTTATATAACACTATACCTGTTATGTTACAAATGCTGACATAATTTGTGCTGTATCGAGCAAAGTTGTTTACTATTGGCCTGTACTTATGTTATATGTATTTAGCCTGCTAAAGAGTCTAGTCGTCCCTGCTAAATGTTATTTATCACATAGAGAATTATATAAGTATATTGAATCTTTTTGTGTTGGGTGGTATATGTTCAACAAATAAAACATTGTTACCTTTCAAATGTGTGGGATTTTTTTTTCATACGTATTTCACTTTGTGTAATGCAAAATAGTTGAACTAGACATACAGGGGTTGGACAAATGTATGACACATTTTGCAATTTTTGAATGTTTTCACATTTCTTATAAATTACTATGAAATATTTAATATGCATAAAAAAAAGCAGAAAAAAAATTAACTTTATACTTTACAGTAACTGTAGCTTCAAATCGCTTCCAACTAAGTTTTCCAAAAAAAAAAAAATTCTAACACAGCACTTTTATCTTATGCGGAGTCAAACCATGACTTGGTCTAATGCTCCAGTTTTGGTTTTATATGTAAGTCTATTTTTAGCAGAAATTAAGCGAATAAATTTGTAAACTATACTAAATAAATTTGAAAAATTATGTAATTTAAATATTATCTATTTCTATGGCAATATTCAGGTTAAACTATCTTTTTGATGTATATAGTAACTTTTTAATTTGAAATAAGTCCATGCTGAATGCTGATGGATATTAAAACACATTTAACCTTAATTGTTTTGTATCTGAGACGAATATCATTTCCAGATTTTTTTAATATTATTGCCCTGGAGCACATCCTATCTTAAAATAACTTTAAATAATATTGAATAAAAACAGTCAGCCCATTCTTTCAACTTCGTGGGAAAATCAGACCAGCTTTTAACAATAAAAAACTTCCTGAAATCCATTTCTTTCAAAATGTGAGGTTAAGCAAAACTATATATGTGTACGTTAATTGTTACTTTCTGGATGAATGATTTTAAACAGTATACTTATACCGAAGGATTTTTTTTAACGTAGAAATCGCATTTATATTTTGTTAGGGTCAATTTTTTTTGGTGTCCAAATAATTGTATAAAGTTTAAATTAGGAGACGCAATATAAAAATGCTGAATTTTCACGCATGTTCCAAACTTGAATGTTTCTCAATTATGAACAATGTGTTTTTCTAAAACTAATCTATTCTTCTAAAATGGTATTAAGGGGGTCTGGCACCTCCATAGAAGCCCATGTTAAATTGTCCAACTTTGGGGGCATCTCAAGAATTAACTAATTAATATATCCATTTCAAATTTTCACAGTTTCATCTATAGACATTTTTAAGTATTTTAACATAAGATTATTTTGAAAAACTAAAAACTAGATTAAATATGAATTTTTTTAAATATCGTTGAAGAATGTCAATATTTTTAACCTAAAAGATTTTTTTTAAAAAAAAGTAAAATCTTTACAGACTATTCCCTGCGTTAAAATGTTTAAATATACTTGTGAATTACACATAAAAAAATTCAAGTATTTAAATGAATAACATTTTTAGTTATGTGCCCCCAAACATTCACATGATTCAAAAATTGTAAAACCGAGAAAAACCAATTTAAAGTTTTTATTGTTAACCCATTTCCTTACGAAGGATTTTTGCTTCCTCGTAATATTTGATTGGAATAACATTATCGAATCCTTAGTCGTTCGGCCGTTCTGGGCCGTTTCACTAAAGAAAGGGTAAAATAAAATTGCCTTTAATGTCAAAAATATTTTTCCAATCGTCTTAAAACTTTGTGACATTATTAATAAAGGTTGATATAGTATTTTAAGCCACTAATTTTTTTTTTAAATTTTTTTAATGATTTTGGGGTGCCAGACCCCCTTAACCTTGACGATGCATTTAGAGTGTCATATAGGTCATTCATTAGATAAATATCGTTGTAATTTTCAGTCCCGGTGATGCCATTTTGTAATCATCATTTTTTTGATCATATTTTTTTAAAAAATAATATGACTGACATCTATTGGTATTAATAAAAAATATTTTCTAGAAAAACGTTTGAAGAATCGAATGGTGTGCTTTTTGATATAAATAGCTATAGACGATCAGAAAAAAAAAATTCTGAAATAATAATGCCAAATTGTCATCGGGACTGAAAGGGTTAAACTGAAAGGTGAAAGAGAATAAAAATTTCGCTGAAAAAATAGAAAATTGATATTATATAAAATATACCTACATAGTCACAATAAATAAATTATAATTTTAATAAACCTGAGTTAGATCAGGTTTTTTTTCGAGTAATTGAACACATTAACCATTAACTAAAACAGTATTGTAATTTTAATTTCAATTTCTTAAAAAAAAAAATTTGATGGTTAAGGAAAATTAAGAACTGTACTACACACATATTACGAAAAAATCTGCTCCAAATACCCAGGAACCAAAAAATATGTTAGCCTATAGAAGGTAATACTATCTTCATTTATAAGTCCATCCAATTTTAAGTTGAAAATGTGAAGTGGGTTTCTTATCTCTTGTGTATTAATATTCTTTAAATTTACAGGAAATGTTTTTAACGTTTCACTCCAGAGCATTACCAAAAACAAAAGTTTTTTTTTTTAAAAATGTTCTGTCTTTTTCCCCCGAAAAATGCTTAAAAGGAGGGGAGAAAAAAACTGGAAAACTTTTCTAAACCACACTGTTAAGAAAACGCAACAGAACGCTTTTTCAAAAGACCGACCAACTACTGAATTTTCGATTTTGAAGTGGGCAGTTAAGACTCCATGTCCTCCTCTTAAATGCAATCCCAGAGAGTACCTTTTGAAGGTACTCGAACGTTTCCGTAAATTCTGGAGGAAAATAAATCAGTCCATCAGTCCTCCGTCGGGATGTCCCTTTGATCTGTCCATTTTGAGGGTCCCCCGAGGACCGAAACTCGAAGCGAATTTCGAACGGCAGTTTTCAACATTTAAATGTCGAAGGTATAATCCTCTCCACGAGCGATGGGGTCTCCGATAGTCGTTCCTGTCCACTGCATCCATGGTTTAATTAATTGAATTTTGTGAGAGGGGGGGTTGTGTCTGAGACTTTAATAAGATTGGAGAAAACCGTGCAATGCCCATGCTTGGGATTCGTGGAATTCATCAGTAATCATGCTTTTAAAATAAATCCACTCTGTCTGTAAGGAATATATTATATGTCAGGTGGAGGTACCGCTATAGTCTGTCTATTTACTATGCGAGCCTCGAAAATTCTTTCTTCCTCCATCTCTTCGCTTGGTTTTCTACGAAACGGGGGAGGAGCATTGCTTTTTCAAACCTAATAGATTTGAGGTTCCGTTGTAAGGTTAACAATCCGAACAGTTCAAACCCAAATAGGGTGGGGGAAAAACACACTCACTCCTTTTCGAAGAAAACCACTTGCGGGGATAGGAGAAGAAAATGCTTTCTCGCTTTCTAGATAGACAAGATACAACAAGGTACAATAAACTAGTCTACACACTGTCGGCAATGAATGACAACTATCATCAAAATAGTAGAAAAACCATCAAACTAAATCACATTGTCGTCCACTGCTAACATTATGGTTTAAATTTATTGAATTTCGTGAGTTGGGGGTTGTGTCTGAGACTTTAATAAGATTCAAGAAAACTTTACAAGTCGTCATGAACTGGAACAAAAAAATAGATATGCTTTTAATGTAATATAGGATTGCGTCAGCTATGTATACTAAAGTCAACTACACGTAAGCAACGATGACTGACGTGACGGTCAGTCGGTCACCATCACTATGGAAGAACTACAAATTTTTACAGACGAATGGCAAACATCGTCAAAGCGGACACCCTCACCATGGTAACAGTCGCCAGTTCAGTGCTATCCTCTACAAGCATCTGACAAGGCGGTTAATAAGAAATTACCATAAGAAATTTTACGTTTCATAAAAAATACAATATTCATTTATATAGTGGAGGTTGACATTTCTAATCCTCCACCAGTCTGACGGATTAAAACTACACTCTGAAAACGAACGAGCGATTTCAACTCAGTCTGAGTTAATTTCACCCCTCCAGTCTGGAAAATGCACTTCTCCGAAAGGAGCGGATACTTTGTGTGTTAAAGCTCCGACAGGATCACTCCAAACGAGTGATTTTAATTCAGTCTGAGTTAATATTCACACTTTTCCAGTGTCGAAAATGCACTTCTCCTATTGGAGTGGATTTCACTCTTTTGTTTTAAGAGTGTAGATCAGCGAATCTTAAATTAGCGATTTGAAGACAATCGGACATAAGAAGATGAGACGAGACGACCTTCCCAAAGATGACCCAAACAGTCCAGGAGGTGAACGGGAGAGGCCTGGTACTGGTGGTGATTTAACCTTTAGAATACTGATGGTACAGCATGTGTACCAGCAACAAGTAGGCCATAGACTAAGAATCCTTCAGACCAGCAAAAATCTATCTGATACCTAGCGCTCTAAAAGTGTCGAAAGGAACTAATGCACTATTAACGATCGATTTGCTGGTTGGTATAATTGTACTTTCCGATTGCAGTGCTACTGTTCAGTTTTTCCTAGGTAGGTAGGTTTGAAATGTCGTCGCATTAGAGCTACACAGGTTTTCCCTAGAAAAAGACAGCCATTACATTAGTTCCCTTCGACACAATTGGGGGCACTAGTGTTTATCTCAATTTAATAAAATCAGAGTTTCAGATCTAGAGTGTATTTAATCTATGCAGCTGTCAACAGTACCAGTTCAGTAGGCAAAAGGTTAATAATAGGGGATAAGTCTTTTTACCTTTGAACCAACCAGTGGAAGACTGGAAGCTGATTTTTTCTAATAGGAAAATATTGTTAATCCATTTTATTGCTAAGTTAAAACAAATTACAATAATTTACCACCATCAAAAGGACAAAGGCCCAGCAAAATTACTGAAAAAACTATCATTGTTTCATCCTCCTTTTTTTCAATCCTCCTCAAAATCATAATTAATATTTTTTTTACAGATTAATTAAAGACATCCAAAAAGCAAACATGTGCATACAATATTAAACATAAAATACATCAGTATAAAGAATTTCTTTACTGAACTCAAAAGCTGTGTGAAATATTTAAGAATCAATTATTTAAATGTGTTACATTTTTCTTTATTTTTTTCACCAAATAGTTTGAAATTTAAATAACAAATATGCATTAGAAATGATGAGACTAAAAATAATACGACATTCTAATTACACAATCATTTGTTGCCATGCAATTATTTACATTTCTCCATCTGAAATAATATTTTTAATATTTATGAACTTCTCCGAGTTGAGACATTAATTAAAGTTGAAATGAGGAAAAAGGAAGTAAACATCATTTTTTTAAAACAAACTTTTCGCCTACTCGCTTATTAGCCATGTTACTTTTTCTCTTCATATTTAAAATACCTCATCCACAACTAACATGCGAATTATATGAATAATAAATAAGACCTCTAAAATAAACAGAAGCGCCCGACTTTAAGTGAAAGCCACGCTTTTTAATTTATTGAAAATTCCACAGACCCGTAACGAACGGTTTTAGTTGTAAAATAATTTATCCTGTGTCCCAATGCCGAGGAGAGTAAGTTAGAGATTATAATAATAAATATTTTTCACTTTTAAATGACTGCATTTTTTTTTCATATAGTAAAGTCCCTCAATTTTGTTTGCAGAAAAAAAAATAGGAAATGCAGAATGCAAATTTCGTGGCTTTTTCCGTTTTAAATTTAAGGTTATAAAGGAAAAAACTATATGCTATTTTTACTCGTTCTTCGAAATGGACAAAATGCAAATTTAATTCCACAGTAATCGAAGTCTTTCGGGAGTTCTTTAAAAAATAACTTTTCTTAAACACCGCACTATTTTGGTTCCATTCAAAATGGTGTTATTACAATATAAAAAAACAGCTAATTTTATAATTTATTTTCAGTAAAACCTGTTCCTTTGAATTTGAAAAAGCCTTCTGAATAACTATTAAAACCGACTTGAAAACTGTTATTACATTATGCTTTATTTAAAGACATCTCAATTACCATCATTTTTATGATATTCATTAGAATTCAGGGAAGTAAATACTAAAAATGAAGTTTCATTGTGAGGGAAATTACATTGGAGTAGTGAAACAAGAAATCGCCAATTTATATAGACTTGAAAACTGTTATTACATCATGCTTTATTTAAAGACCTCTATTATAAGCATTTTTATGATATTCATCGGAATTCAGAGGAAGAAAATACTAAAAATGCAGTTTCATTGTGTGGAAAATCACATTGGAGTTGTGAAACAAGAAATCGCCTAAACCTATTTTTCGCCTTTTTTCAACAAAGGAAAGGATTGAGAGAAAATAACTCAAGAAACTAACACTTAGTTCCTAAAATCAACCCATAAATATGACTTCCATATTTCACACAACCTCTCGGTCAGGAATGATTCCGATCAATCAGCAGTGTGGGAAATTCAGGAAAAGGAACAGCATCAGAAAACTCATGTTCCTCTGGACGGATGATGCATCCATTATTCATGGCCTTATTGCCGTTCATGCTTACGTATGCAAATCCAGAAAGCGGCCCCGAGATCTTTATTAAATTATCACTTGCATTCCGTGATTGCCGCTAACGCTTCCGACCAGTGAAGTGATTTATGCTAAGTAATCTTACCGGCGAGTTATTATTCCGAGGCTCTTTTAAAACGGGCCCTCATCACCCGACCGACTGCTAACGAACACATTGAACCGCTTGTGCATGCAGGTGCTTGGTGTGACTTGGAAGAGGACAGTTGATTCTTGTTCAGGTATCTTTCCCGATGAGTGTTTTCAGCCTGAAGAGTACGTAGTAGAAAATCGTCACTGAAGTTTCCATATGTGTTATCTCACTTTCCTCAACGGATCAAATTTACTGTACGATAACCCTTGGCGAACATTCCAATGTTGCGCCAAAAAGGCAGTATTCTGGCGACTTTTGACGTAACGCTCTCTTTACTACGCTGACGCCAAGGGTTAGAGTACACTAAATATGATCCGTTGTGCAAAGTGAGATAGCACATCAAGTTAACATGAAAAACAAAAAATATATTTTATAAAAATCGAATGTTGTGAAACAACCAGACAGTTTCGTTGAAGTAGCCTATACATATATTGTATCACAGCTATACCCAAACAATTCTCGAATAAATCTCAATACAGGATATTTCCTTCAGGTTTCCCCACACATTGCCTGGAAACTATGACATTTGCCAAGTTCTGGTAGGGTAGAGGTAGGTACATATATATTCCGGCTTGTGTGCTTGACCATAGACTCACTTATATAAGCCTTCGTCAATTTAGACAGACACAGAAAGAATTTTTACTGTCACAGAAAAAGGAAAGTGCACCCAGAGCGGGAATTGAACTTATCACCAATTTACAGTGCGCAGACTGCCAGCGTAATGGTAAAAACCACTCCATCAGGCCCCCTTTGCCAAGTTAAGAAAACAGGGATAAAAAAAAACTGCCGTCTGCACTGTAAATTTCGTGGTTGGTTGGTAATTACTTAATCTATTCACCACAAAATTGGTCACCGTCCGAAAGTTTGTAGAGTCATTAAAGAACATACCTCATCTAAATGTCCGAAACAAAATATTATCCTTTAAACACAGTTACAAATTAATTTATTGTTCTTTCTCTATCATCATCACTATCGGGAACAGGGATTTTCGCTCCCCTGGGAGTGATTGCGCAATTTTATGCCACGAATTAGTTCTGAATAAAATATCTCGTCAATGAGACCAAGAGCTTATGTACTATTTATGGCATAATTTCGGGGATAGAGCTGTTGTCTCAATTTGCTCATTCAACTGAGCATTTGAATCAGTCCCTTGTTAGCTATCACGTAATGCATATTAGCAAAGACCTCCCGATTTTTTTTTCCAATTAAAATAATTGTTCTCACCTTAACTAGAAATAATGTATATGTTAAATCTTTATTCTTCTTGAAATATTTTCACTTGATATCTATTTTTATATTAATTTTTTTTCATTTCTTAAAAAACAGTAAAAGGGCACAGGGAGCAAAAGTTTAGAAAGTTAAATGACCATAACTACATTAATTACAAAAATTGCACGCATTTGATACGTATTGCAGCTTGATAAGGGTTAGTCGTGTTGTAGTAACAGTGGTCATAAACCAATTTATATTTATTAGGGCTGTTCCCTAGTACAAAATCTGTGGGTCTGTATCCCACTCTGATATATGAATGTTTTTAATCATACGAAATTTGTTTCAGACAGTAGTTTCGTGTCAAAGTATCCCTATAAAAAAAAAACAGACTTTTTTCTGGCATGGTTTTTGCAAATACGGCATTAAGCTTCGAATTATGTAAAAGAGTGTTCTCTATCTAACTCTGTAATAATAGGAAATCAGTTTTTCACATGTTTTTAATGTCCTATTAATAAACAAGATTTAAAAAAAAAACGTTTATGCAATAAAGGATGCAAATTAAGCGAGACATTTGTATTAGGTGCTATACAATTAGAACTTTAAAAAAAATATTTAAAAAATTGATAAAGCCTCTTGACTATTAGTAGCACACAAGGGATGATTACAACGTTTCTCAAATTAAAAAAAAAAAACGTAATTGTAAACCTTTTCAAATAAGTCATCGTGTTTAATTTCTATAAAATTTAGATTAATTGGAAATTCGAATTCAAGAGCATTAAGTACTTAAAGCTCTTTTATATGAATTTTCTAAATTATCAGTTTACAAATAATCCTAGTATGTACTATTTACAGAGATGAACTTTTGTTATCATTTTTCGTTAATATTTTTAATTGAAGACCAATATAAGTCGATGAAGAGTCAGTACACTGTAAAAAATCTGGCTTGAATTTACCAACGATTACTTAGTAACTTTACAGATTTTCACCATTTACTAGAAAATCATCTGTAACCTAAAGAAACTACTGTAGTAATACTAAGCAATTCTAAGTAAATTGATGTAACGCTTACAGCGCCCCCTGGCTATCTTTTCTAGAGATTATGACGAATCGATATCGCAACAATAAAAAACCTAAAAACGTGTTTTTTTTTATTTTAGTATACAAAAATTACGTTAAATTATTTCGAAAACTTCACATCCCCCCCAAAAAAAATGAATCTTAAAATTTCTTAATCAATAACATAAAACTCCTTTAACGATCAAGATTTTAATCTCTTTATTTACACGCAATCAAAATGCAAGTCCCCGATAGCAGCGAGGACTAACGCGCAGTTCTACGTTGCGAGACATGCGGATACCGAGGATCTTGGGTTCAGTCCTTACTCCTTCTCTGGAAATTCGATATAAAACCTGACTAACAGAAAAAATAGTGGTGCCCTCTGGTTTTAAACTTTTGTAACCAGTTTACTACCAGTCTCTTTGTAAACATATAAGAAAATCCCTTGCAAATCTACTACAGTTTTCTTAGCATAACTTACTAAGCTTTAATTAGTAATATATACACATATTTCTTATGTAACAGTACTAAAAAAACTTATGGAAGCTGAGTTTCCTAGATAATTCTTAGTAACCTTACAGATATTTTTTTAGAGTGTATAATAATTTTTTCATTTGAATTTGTATAAAAACCTCAATAAATGTAAGAACTGCACAATTTTGTTCTGTTCGTTTACAATATTTTATTTAAAAAAATCTTACGATTCTTAATATCAGTGATGGCTGAACTGCATTCGCGTTTATTTACAAACCAAAACTGTAAACTAACAATACATTCACAAGCAGACTTCATTTAATCAAATGACAAAGATACTTCACGAAAAAATTCACGAAATTTCTCGCTATATGTTTTCGAGAATATTCACATCAGACTTTTCCGGTCCCATTTTCAGTTCACCATGACAAAATTTTACATTGTTCTCTTAGAATTTTCAAGAAAATTCCCATCAATTACAAACTAAAATTTTCAAGAATTTGCAAAATTATTCAAGGACTGCATAACCGGTGATAGATACGTATGAACCGAAAAAGCAAGAAGAATGGCAATCGAAAACTAAACTGGGTAATCTAATAGAGTGTGAAAACTTACGAATACACGGCATTAAAATAATCTCTATTCCCAAGCGAGAATATTCTATTAGTTCGCTCTCTCGAAAGAGGATTACGTTATACCTATCACGCAGAGAATGAAAAATCAATTAAAATCACAACGGGTATGGGAGAAGAATTAGTAGCAACTGGCGTCTACATTGATTAAAATGGGGACGATCTGGAAACAAGTCTCTGTTTGGCATGACTTGGTTCTTCTATTTTATCAAAGAATAAAGGTTTAAGGCTCTATTATATTTTTAAAATTATATTCAAAAACATCTTTACTAATGTTAGATAATATCAATAGTTTTACAATAAATTGTATAAGATGAAAAATAAGTTGGGAGACCAAAATTTTAATGTTCTTGCCGTGCATCCATGGGGGAAAAAATCCCCCCTTTCCTATTGTCGTTTAAAAATGTGAATTCTAACCACTCATATACATTATACAAAGTCTACATGGCAAAAATTAAATAAAAGTTTTTCATTATTGAAAACGTTGAATTTGGTTAGAAATCTTGTATAAAATGTATGTTACTGAGGAATTTAAATTTTTACTGTCAATTTCTGAAATTTATGTTTTACTCTTGGTTTATCTGTGCTAGAAATGCAATATATTTTACAGGATATACACTGAGGAAAGAGACGCGTTCAAATACGAGTAAATCTACGTTTGCCGACCCGGTAACGGGCTATAAGGATTCTGTTCCTCCCTTCTAGAGGGCGCATTCCATGTTATGTTAGGTTAAATCTACGTTTAAATTTTTAAATGAGACATTTGTTTGAGTAATATATACACGGGACCAATATTTAATCAGAACCATTTTGACAGCGACATACTCACATACTCAGATATGAGTATTTTTTGCTCAGCTTTTTAAAGATAGATAGTTTTTGGAGAGTAAAAGACAATTTTTCAGCAAACAAATTTTAAGTATATTCGAGGCAATTGAGACAGACATGGACATGCACTACTTTTTTTTCCAGGAAAAAAAAATACTTTTTTTAGGAAATTGCACAAAGATTTTTAGTTCATTTTTTTTTTTTTTTTGATATTCGCCATACCATTTTTAATGCATGAAACTTATGTGCGATTGTTGCAAGATGGAAGCATTGTTCAGATTTATGGACCAATTTAAAAAAAAAAGTCTGAAGTTTCTTTAATACATCATCATAAAAATTGATAGAGAGCTATAATGTATAGCCAAAGACAATCAGTAATAATATCAATTATCCAAAATCACATGAAATGTTCTTGAAATCATGGTTTAAATTTGAATACTTAAAAACAAATGAGTCAAAATTTACAAATTGGCTTACAGCGAATTTACTAGATTTTTATTGCACTGAAAAAATCATCCAGATACCAGCTGAAAAATTTGTCAATCAATATTCTAATGGACAAAAGCTAAAACTTTTCATGAATAGAATCGTGCACTTAAAAACTAAAATAAACGTAAACAACAGCTTTCTTGTGAAATTTTTATCACTATTTATCTTTCGAATGAGATGTTTCACATTTAACATTAAACAGAGATACTTAATAATTCTACAACCCTGAAATTAAATTAAATATCGGCAGAAAACGGGGCGTTTTCGCAATTCGACGACTAGCGATAATATTCTTCGCGGGAAAAATTTAAAATGCTCTTTGATACCCTTGAATTCACGTCCTCCTACGAATTGTATCTAAATTATTCCTTTTAACAAATTGCAGACGATATGCAGCCGGAAATTAATTAATTACAGAATTGATATCAGGGATGCAAGTTAGTATTAATTTAGCAATAATTTATTTTCTTATAATTTTGAATACAGTATTTTTTAATTAAAAGCATATTTAAACGAATTGAGATAGATATTTAAAAATATAGAAACAAAAATGTGATTAATATTATATTTTACTTTTATTTATGTTTGCATGTTTTATTTAAATTCATTGAATTAAGCATTCAAGGGAACGTTATTAAAATTTAAATTATTTGTTGAAATTTTTTTTTGAAAAAATTAACTTAGTACATATATGCACTTGCTTAAAAAAAATGCATGATGAATTTATTCAATTGGTAATACTTAAAAAAAATATTCAGCTTGCACTCCCTACTTGAGGAATTGTCTTTAAATAATTTCTAAATTTAGGTTTTATATGTTATTTGGAGAAAAATAGTTTCTTTTAAGAAAATTCTATAAAAGGTTTCTATGGTATGGTACAGCTGTGGAAATAAAAAAGTACCCACTTGAGGTTATTTCATCCGTTAGTCACAATATAGAATCGGACCTTTTTGAGATTGTGTACAATTAACATTCTGAGTTAATTGCACGATACAAAATTTGCATAAGGGGCCGTCTTCATATTAAAAATATTACGATCTTTAAAATTTCCAATAGCGACACCCAATTTTAATAAATTAGAAATGTTAAGCACTCTTGAAAACCCTTAAATCTAAGTTTTTGTTACACTTGGATGAATATTTGACGAGTTATTCAATCGAATCACTTGTGGAACTTTTGGGGACCATCCCTAAAATGACAAGCAAGCATGCATGCAAAGCCGTCTTTATTTATCAATTACACACGTAATCTTATACACAGTCCCCTAAAGGGTAATTATAAAGTATTTTGTGATTTACTCAGCAAATTATGAATAAACATTTTTAAAAATTGGGATTTCGCTTAAACTTCTTGTCTTAAATTTATTTCTTTAAAAATATTAAGGGGTTTCCATTCATATTTTTTTAAAAAATCAATATAATAATTATTTAAAAATATAAAAATTGTTTTAAATTCCCCAATATTGAATGCATTTTGTTTGGGTTATTATAATTTCTTTTCAGTAAAAAATTCGTTTCATTATCTTAATTATTTATAGATCGGGATAGTTTTTTTATGTGCAACTCATTTAACATTATGGGACCTAAACTTTGCACGTCTCTAACTCCTCTAATAATGCTTAAAAACGAACAAAATTTGGCATTTCGTATTAACATAGGTCAGAGATTTGAAATATGGATTCAAAAAGGGGTGTTGCTATTGGAAATGTCAAAGATCGTAATATTTTTAATATGGAGACGGCCCCTTATGTAAATTTTGTATCGTGCAATTAACTCAGAATGTTATTTGTACACAATCTCAAAAAGGTCCGATTCTATAGGGTGACTAACGGATGAAATAACCTCAAGTGGGTACTTTTTTATTTCCACAGCTGTACACATATATTCCAGCTTTTGTGCTTGTTCAGAGAACCGCTTATAAGCTTCCGTCATGTGGGACAGACACAGAAAGAATTTTTAAAGTAACAAAGAAAGGAATAGCACATAGATAAATAACAACATTTATTGACGGTCACAAACATCCATGCCTAACCGGGATTCAAACCCAACCCCAGCAGCTCCGAAGGCCAGCATCCTAACAATTGAGCCACCGGGGCGGCAAAAGGTTTTTAAAAGCAACGTCATAGTACCACAAAAAATAAAGATTTCGTTATTTTCTCCGGACTTCCAATATGCTTGTAATGGCACTGAAAATGTCGTTTAATAAACCAAGTATTCATATTTAAAAATTAGAAGGTGATACGGCACGGCCAATTTTTTTTACAGTAGTAATACTTTTTCGATTTAGCACTTTAAAATACGACAAAACGAACTCATTTTAAAACATTTATTTGTGTGTGTGTTATTATTACTTTCTTTCACTAACAGTTGTATTTCCCTTATCCTTATCTTCTGTATAAGTTCATAACACTTCCGAGTAGGCAGATCATTCAATCACTTAAAGAGGTATCCGAAAAATAACGGATTTGTAAGACACCATCTTTGTTCCATGGCTTCTTGGAAAATGGAAAGCGCCATTTACATAATCGAATATCATCGGCTACGTGATAGGATGTTTATCGAATCATCTTTCATCAATGCTCTATCGGAATCTTTAAAAAGATTCGGGAGGGATTTTTTTTATCTATGTTTTGAGAAAGGGATGTGATACACAACAAGGGTATGTCAAGCACAATGTTCCGATTGAATAAATTATTTGTTTCAGTTGACGTTAATTTTTTTCAATATTTTTATTTCGTGCAAAGGTTAATTTTGGTTACTTTTGCGTGAATTTTAATGTATTTGTCAATAAATATACCATTAAGCAATAATAATGAGAAAAATCGTACACAATCCTAAAATAAGTAAGTGGTAAATTACGATCTAGATTAGATGTAGACATGATTTCGCTATGACAGAAAAATATTTGGTTGATATTCGATGGATATCATAAGATATTGGGGCCGCCGTGACAGTGTCCACTGCTAAAAGATCGTGTCATGAGCAAAGAAGCTTTAACAAGGCCATCAAAATGTAGTAAAATAGCTCAATAACGGCGTTGGATATTTCTTCATTTCTCATTGGTCATTTAATACTCAAGAAACAACTATTAAGAATGTCTGGGCCGTGTTAATTTTCTTTTATTTTTTCGACGCAATTTAAAATTTAAATTGTAAACTTTTCTTTTTAGCTCCAGTTTCAATGCTGATCTTTTAAAGAAGTAAATTATCAGAATAAAGCATTTGTTAAAATTGTAGCACACAAATTTGTAAAAGTCATAAAATTTTTTTTAAAAAAAATATACAAAGTTTAATCGCATAAATCAGACTGTACTAAAAAACAACAGTATTGAACCAAACTATGATTTTGCAGTTCATTTTTTGCAATGAAATATTTATTATTTAACTAAATAGTTACGCATTTTACTCTGATGCCAATATAATATACATCATCTTTATTTTTCTTTCACTTTCAATGATTGTTTGACTAACTAGGGAAATAGAACGAGTATGGGCACAAATAACGCTTCGAAATGCTTCGTCGCTCCACAACGACATTTTCTGAAAATAAATGCAAGAAAATAAACAACATTTAAAAAAAAAACCTCCCATATTTCATTTTAAAGAACGTGTGAAAATATACAAAGATCTCGTCTTTAACTTCCTTCTCAAAGCGAAAGTCCCGAGCCATAATCTCAACTTTTTCTTTCTTGGCGATCGCCAAACTAGCCATCTGGACAGCGATAAAAAGGCAATCTCAGGGGCTCTGACTTTATAAATATGTTTACTTTCCCCCTCCCGCCTGCCCTCTTGTATTCACGAAGAAATGGGAGGGGGTGAGATGGGCCCATGGCCTCCGGGCCGAATAAGAAGAGGAAAAAAAAAGAATGAAAAAAGAAAAGAAAAGCAATTTGGGGCTGAGGCGTCACGCCGATCATCGCCTTTCTTTCTTCGATTCTTCTTCAACTTGTTAGAGGTTCTGGCGCCGGACATCGTAGAAAAAAATCTTAGAAAAACTTGTTCCGTAGTTTGGCGAGGGAGCTGCGTTTTGGTGCGCGATCTTGTTACCATGTAATCGTTTAAATTTAAAATATTGTAAGTCAACTGACCCAATAACCGCCTCGCCCTTTTAAATTTTTCTTCAATAATTGAAATTAGAGAAGGCCCCAGATATCGCCTTCAAAACGATTTATTAACTCACAAGCTGTATTATCTATACTATTATTATATATTAACCGTAAATTTATGTAAAATAATATTTTTCAAATATACTTTAAGTCAAAACCCAAAAAAAGGTAGGAAGCAGCAAAACGCGATTTGTACATGTCCCTTCATTTGTTAAACACGAAGGCAGGTATATTTCCACCAAGTTCACATAATATTCAAATCACGTCTATTAAAAAGCACACCCGAGCAACTACAGGAATATAAATCTAGTGTGAGCTAATATTATTGATATATTTCCCAGAGAATTATTGTGATTTCGTAGACGAGTTAGAAGTAGATCCCGACAAATGTATATTTTCTCTCTTTTCTTACAAAGTTCTGAATTTTAAGGAAATTGTTTTCTGTACTTCTCGACGTAATATAACATATTTTCAGAAAGATGTGTACTAAAAATTAATAGATTCTTGTCAAATGTCAGTTTTCCACTTAAAAATAATACGATGGAGTAAAATCGTATCAGATATAATTGATATTTTCCCTCGGTTTATTTTTTCTCAATACTCTAATAAATAGAAAAATTAGCTAGGATTCATTCATAACTCGAAAACACGATAAAAATGTGTAACATATTAATAAATGATTAAAAATAAAATTATTTAAACATGCATTCTCATAGAAATTCGATTTATTAAGTTTAAAAAGAAGCGTTATCTTTCTTTTGTGTGTAAGATAATTAAAATTTTAATCGAATTACTATTCTTTTTTTTTTAAACAAAGAAATAACTTTTGTAAGAAGAAGCAAGGAGTGAGGCAGAAATTAAACTAGTATATTTAAATAGATAAGATGGGCATGGTATTTCCGAATTGTTTAAAGAAAACTCAATTTAAATTCAATTAAAATTAAAAAAGAATTTTTTCCATTTTTAAAAATGCAACTATCTGCATTTTATATCAAAATTAAATATGTATCTGCATCCGTTATCGTATACCTATTACATTCGTACAGTTTTGAATGAACTTTTGTACAGTTATTTAGGCTATCATGTTCATTAACTTGTAAATAGGATTTAAATTGAAAGAAAATAAACACAACAAAAATGATGTTGAAGAATAAAGTTAAAGAAATAAAAAGATAAGTAATATTGAGACTAATGTATTTTCGTCAAAAATATGTTCACAAATTTAGAAGTTTATACATTTTTATATGATAACGCTATGACTTCAATTTTAAAGTTATTAATTTCATTTCTTGGTCCTCCAATCTCTCCATTATCGTACCACTATCATAAATCAAATGCATAAAATAAAATCATACTGTAAAAAAAGACAATAGTAAAATTTTTCCTTCAAAAAATTTCTACAATGCATTAATAAACGACAGCTTTCAGTTCGACGCCAGTGTTTTATTGCTACTGTTGCTTTTCTGCTGGATTCTAGGGTCAGCTTGAAATTTAATAGTCTTTATTTTGATTGTATCAAAAAAAAAAATTTTTTTTTGATCATATAAAGATAGAGTTTGAGTATTACACTCTAAAAAAATATCTGTAAGGTTACTAAGAATTCTCTAGGAAACTCAGCTTCCATAAGTTTTTTGGTAGTGTTACATAAGAAATATGTGTATATATTACTAATTAAAGCTTAGTAAGTTATACTAAGAAAAATTAGTAGATTTTACAGGGGATTTTCTTGTATGTTTACAAAGAAACTGGTAGTAAACTGGTTACAAAAGTTTAAAACCAGAGGGCGCCACTAATTTTTCTGTTAGTCAGGTTTTATTTCGAACTTCCCGAGGACAGAACCCAAGATTATCGGGATCCGTGGAACAGCGCGTTAGTCCTCTCTGCTATCGGGGACTTGCATTTTGGTTGCGTGTAAATAAAGAGGTTAAAATCTTGATCGTTAAAGGCGTTTTATGTTATTGATTAAGAAATTTTAAGATTCATTTTTTTTTCGGATATGAAGTTTTCGAAATAATTTAACGTAGTTTTTATATACTAAAATAAAAAAAAACCACGTTTTTAGGTTTTTTATCGTTGCGATATCGATTCGTCATAATCTCTAGAAAAGATAGCCAGGGGGCGCTGTAAGCGTTACATCAATTTACTTAGTATTGTTTAGTATTACTACAGTAGTTTCTTTAGGTTACAGATGATTTTCTAGTAAATGGTGAAAACCTGTAAAGTTACTAAGTAATCGTTAGTAAATTCAAGCCAAATTTTTTACAGTGTAGTATGCTTTCGTTTATTATTAAAAGGTCACTTTAATATTTCTTTATTTGATTTTTAATCAATTTTGGTTAGTGGGAAACCATTGTGTTTGGTGGATTTCATGCTCGACTAGCTCTTTGGAATTCAATTATATTTCCATTATCTCAACAACGACGGGCAATTTCTTTTTCTTTATCTTCTATAGAAAGATGTGATGAACGACGGAGAAGGGAAGAAAAACGTTTATTGAAAAATAGTGCCAATTTTTTATATACAAGTTAATTTTAGAAGAAATGAAGAAATTAGATATTTGATTTCTTCGAATATGAGTACAATGTTTGAAGGAAGGGTCAATGATCTAGATAAAAATTAAGTTCTTTTTATACAAGCGGGATAAAATAAAGTGTTTTTTTTTTATCCTAACAGGATTTCATCAAAAGTATAGAGTGAAACTTGCATGAAGCATCAATGAAGGCTACGTACAGAGCAGAGTATCAATATAATAAATATGTGAATCAGGGAATACACTCTAAAAAATGAATGCTCAAAAACGACGAAATTTTCCTTAATTTTGACGATTCCGTTACTGGCAAATGCTCCGAGTTTTCGTTTGCTCAAAGTGAGGAAATTTGAATCGTCATTTTTATGAGGATTTGATTGTCGTCTAATCTAAAGAAATATGTCGTCATTTTTGAGCATGCGAGTACAACAATGAAATTCAGTTTCCTCAAAATCAAGATACAGAATCGTCAAATCCCGATCGTAAAAGTGAGGATTCGCGTTTACTCAAAAGCCACGTGATAGTTTGACGAAACAATTTTCAAACTTTTTTTTGAGGTTGAGGATTCATGAATCGTAAAAAATGAAAGTGTTATTTCTGAGGGTGTATGCAGTATTGCACACAGTCAGAAAAACTCAGTTTTTAACACTAAAGTAACCCTAGTTGATCAGAAATAATTTCCGTTATGATAATAAGCTTAACATTTTTTTTAAAAAAATTGTGTCGTTTTGAGGGGAAGATTTAGCTGCACAGTGTTTCAGTCACCAGTGTTTCCTCTAGAGAGTTTATTCTTTCGCTGAAATAGAGAAAATTAAAAATGGGAAAATGTCAATCAGTGAAAAATTGTCCTTCTGAAACAGGAACAAAAAAAAAAGAAAATATTTTAATCAATAATAACTAGTATTTGTGGGGTTAGTTTAGGGTTTGTAGGGGAAAAAAGAGGATGAAGTAAGACCAGTGTTTAGTTATGTAGTTTTCTTAGTTCAATATAACAATACTTATTATGCGAGTAATGTGTATAATATGTAAATTTGAAATTTATTAATAGGTTTGCAACTACTTAAAAAGAAAATTCTTATTTTAACCAGCCCATCCCCGTCTATCAATCAACTTTAATTCAATTCAACTAGAAAATTTATGCCAAATTTGGTATATAAATTCTTAAAACATATAAAATCTTAAAATTTACTTTATTCTAGAAAATAATGGATTATTTTTCATACAAATATCCTTGCAAGCAAAATTTTAACAGTAAGAGTTAAGAAACTAGCAGCAAATTGGTCAAAACCATTGCAATTGGTTAAAATATTTTTTTTTGTTCCCCTAACTAGGAGGAGGATACAGACCTGTATAATAGACATAAATTAACATGTTTTTAACATTAAGACATGTGTTCATTAAGTCATTCATGAGGTTCGTATATACCCAAAAACGTGTAGAAGCAAGGCAAGACCATGTGGTTCGTATCTGGGAGGTCTGTTTGTTGTCCAAACCAGGTGTTTAACCAGACTTTTTTTAAACAAAATTAATGATGTGTCCAAAACGCCACCTTGACAAGGGCAGGGCCAGAGGACAATGGTCAACCCCTAGTGTCCTCCTTCCTTTGGAGATAGCTCGACCTTCCTTGTCGGGCTTTGTGGTTTTAGCTAGGGGACACTTTCCCCCCTCACTTCCTTCCAAAGAATCCGTATAATCAGTCTTGTGCCCTTAGTTAGTTCTGGGCTGATGAAGTTAGGTGTCAGAACACCTTTTGGGCTGCATCCGTAAGGCTGCCCTGTAGAATATGTCGTCCAATCTTCCTAAAGGATCGCAGAAGCCAAAGACAAAAGGTCTTAAACTTTTGAAAATTGTTGAGTCTCTTTTCTTGAAGCTGAAAGTGAAAAAGGTGAGTATTGGTTTTATTTTAAAATACCGTTGCCACCGTTTCACAGGCATATATAGTTAGGCCTACTACAACCATAGAGATTCCAAATGAAACAGTTAAACTTCGTTGTTTCATATTTGGTCCCTAAATACTTGGCTAATATTAGAATTCTTCTGTAAATTTTTATTTTTAGATTCACGGAAATGCATTTTTTTCTATTTTGAAGTCTCTATCTGACAGAGCTTTAACACAGTCTATGAATATAACCTAATAATTCAGAATGGTAATGTCCATATAATTATACTTGGAGTCAGAACTTTGAAGCACAAAGAATCTTGTGCCAATTAACTTTAGCACGAAGTACTTAATCGGATTCTTTTTTCGCCTTATCCGTTCATAGAATGGTTCGGAGGAAAAATATTAGGCCCAAATGCCGTAATCTCTGGGTTTCTTAATTTCAACTCTAACACTTTACCAATTTAGATCTTCAGCCGCTTTTGGATATTATTTGGTACGCACAAAGTACTTCCTGAAAATCCTGAAATTGCCTTGTGCCTTACCTACACCTAAGTCAACTGAACTTCAGACCAAAATGTCAGGTGAAGACTGACAAATATTTAGAGTCTGTCCTGTCCTAGCTTATATATGGAGAGTTATCAGGTGAGAACAAGTCAACTTGATTAGAGGTGACACTAATAGAGTTCGATAAAAGAAAAAGAATACTACTATTGTCCAATTTCCGGGATTTGTCGATTAGAAACAGGATACTAGGAAATTTTCTTCTCATAGCTAGATATATCTTTTAATTGAAACTTCAAAATTGAGTGTAAACTATTGTGTTGTTTAAGCTCCCTTTGTTAGACGTAACTGTATGTTTCTCTAAATCAAAATACTTTTTTTAAATATAAAACAAAGGTTAAGAACAAACAAGAATGCTTTACTTATTTTCCACTTTCACATGGTTTTTGAGTTATCTACGTTCGCTTTTTTTTTCTACATCGCTGAGCCGATTACAGGTTAATGTTAAACAACATTTAGAATTTCTCAGGTAGGCACTTTTCGGGCCAGATCAATTTAGACTTTAGTCAAAAGGGAATCATGTCCTTGATTTGAGGTCTCCGATTGCAGACAGGATACATAAGAAACTATTACGTCCATTGCTATATTTCTAATCAATATGGTAAAGCAATAGGTGATAAAGTTTTTTTTAAAGGCTAAAGAGCCCCGTGGTCCCACTGGCTATTCGGTGATTGGGCTTTTCGCTTATTTTCAATCGAAGGGGAGTAATCTAGATCTATATAACCATTAATTCGATCTTAAACTCTTATACCATAAACCAATTTGTTACAAATTCTTTGTAGTTAAGTGTGTTGGGAGTAATCGATACTCATTTCCAATCTTTGAAACCACTGATAGACTTTCTCTACAAAAACCGAGAATCTTTTTTTGTTCAAATTTCCTGCCTTTTATCAATTTCTCTCTTTTATCACCAAACTGTCCAAATAAACGGCGTCTCTCATCCCGCTATCTCAAGTCCCAAGCAAGATGTGTGTTCGATCTTTGATGAATGCTTTCTTCTCCCAGCGGATGAGAAAACTCGCGTCAAAACAGTGGCAACTCGCACAAATAAGTTTTACACTGCGGGTCACGACACCGATTCGGAGCTCAGCGGAAAAAGCACTGACAGACGCGTACGCTGACGGATCGTTCATCTTGAGTTTAGGTTCTTTTAGGAGGGTTGTTGGCTGAATAAACGTTTATTTAGAATTCTAGAGCCACGAAGAAAGCATGGTTATTTTTTAACGTTTTGCATTTAATTAAGGATTTTTTAATTAAAAAAATTGTGGTAGAGATAGGAAGGAAGAAGTGGTATAACTAGCAGTGAATGCTCATTATTTGAAAATTACTTCAAATAAGTTTTACTATAAATTACGTATGTTTTAGGAAATAACCGAACTTAATAAAAAAATCATTTTTTACTAATTTTTTGTAGTTGATTCTAACAAATATTTTTACTTGAGTTAAGAGTTGAAAAAAATTATATTGACATCGTGGATTTCAAGTTGATTTTGAGTCCAGTTTAGCGTTTTCAATTTTTTTCAGTGAAATATTTGTGTTATTTTGAAAATTGAGTTTTCAAGAGCAAATTTATGTAGTTCAGTTTTAACAGCAAAAAAAAAAAAATGTTGGATTATAACCATCATAAACTTTAAACAAGATCTATTCCATTCAATTACTTTCTAAATTCTTAAACACCAATTTTGAATCATTTGCCCTCAAAACAGTGCCAAAATACATGAATAGTAGAATAGTTTTACTGTTTATCTGGTAAAAACAGTGTTTGAAAGCACAGTGATAGTTTGTCGATACCATTTTTTTTTATTTACGCGTCTCTCACAACTCCTTTCTTTTACAAAGAACAGCTCGTTAAAAGAGCAGCTAAACATGCCTATGTCCCATTCCCCCATCCCGCGTCTTCCAAGAATTGGCGACTACCCTTGGCGACCGAAAATCCCTCCAAACTCCCTCCCCCCCCACTCGCCATTCCTCCGGCAACCCCTCTCTCCGTCCTGATTGGCCGCCCCGACCCGGGCCGCCTGGCGATTCGCCGGCAAAGTTGCGGTTGGCACTTGACGGGCGCTAACCGGGGAAGACACCCCTGAAGCAGGGGGGGAGGTAGAAGCAGACGATTTTTCTCTTTTCCAAAACAAACGTCCGGCAAACAATGGTATTCGATGTTCGCGACTCGAGGTATCGCTACCGTCGCTGCTGTTGCTTCTGACTGTGTTGTGTCGGTGTCAATCGCTGTCGGTCCGTGGATTTTTTGTTAGTGTGCTGTTTGTGTGTGTGACTGTTGTCCGTGGGGTGTAGGAGGATGCCTCACGTGGGGAGCGGCGGAGATGACCTCGCGTCCACGGACGAGATCAAAGTGTTCAAGGAGGAGGGGGACGAGGAGGATAACAGATCGTCCGAGAATCTCACCGAACTCAAAACTAGTCTGGTCACTGAAGGAGAGGAGGTGAGAACTCATATCAATTTTTAATTATATTTTAAAATTCACGGCCCACAATTTATTTTGTACAAAAGTTTTGTATGTATCTTCACATCTCCTCTCTGTTATGGAGGCACTGCCATTACACAGAGCAAAGAAGAAAGCATACTACTCTCATTTAATGTTTTATCTCGAGTAATTAAATTGTTTAACCTTAAAATTTGTAATGCTGAGTTCTGTGAAGATGTGTCCAATACTCCAGGGCATAGTTAAGATACATAAAAATAGCCGAATATAAATTGTTTGTGATGTTTGGTTAATGTCAACAAAGGGCTTTATAAACAAGCAAGTTTCTAATATTTTTCGGGAAACAATTTTATTTTTACAGGGCTTTGGACAGCTCAAATTTATTATATTTAAAGTAGCGATTTAGGTCTTAGATTGAAATTTTTTCTTCCAAAATATTACCATCATTAAAACTAAAGGGCCCCTTTAAGCTCTATCATAAGTTCTATTTCAATTAAGCAGCATGTTTAAATTTGAAGCTATGTTTTTCCATGCTGTTTTTTTATGTTTAACCTTTTACATAATTCTGCAATTAAAATTTTTAATTATTTTTTTTATAAACGCAGCGCCAAAGTTTTTCTCGTAATATTTATTTCAAGAATTAAGTCTGTCTGAAGTTTAATTTAATGAGATGATATGTTTACAAAATAGGAAGTGAAACATAACTTCTAAGTTCATGTATCTAATCTTATACTAATTAAAAAGCCTTTCTATAGGATTTCTTTAAAAACCCTTATATTAACTATTAAATAACAACGTCTTTTATCAAGAGCCATGGCTTATAGAGCAAAGCAAAGCCTCATGCTTCTGTAATAAGCTGCCAAGTTCTATTTACAAGTATAATTGCATGTGACTAAACTCTATATATCAATAATTGTAAGATCTTAAGACTACAAAAATAAATTATGAGTTAATAAATTTATCTTCATTGATTAAAACCATATTTGTATTGAATATTATTCATTGAATTTTACCCTTGTGCCAAAGCAACCGGACCTAGGTATAATGCCGTATTGTACCTGGGAATACTTTAAAAATATATTTTAACGTCTTCAAAATTTACTCCTGTTAAGCACATAACATAGTTATAGCAAGTAGTTTATCTAATGATACTTTGACTAAAAGTTACACGATTTGAATTAGCTCAGCTGTAGGTTTATGGGGATTCAAAAAATTTACGGACACGCATATTTCCATCTCAATTGTTTTTGTATCTAGTGTTATACATAAATAGTCACTTTTCCATTTACGATTAACACTGCATTTTTCAGTGCTACGTAGATTGTAGTAGAAAGTAGCTACTATATTAACAAATTAATAACATTTGACTTATCGAATTACCAAACGGGACCATCATAACATGAAAATCGATGCTTGAATACATAACAAACTAGAGTCTAAACTTTTTTTTAAAAAAGCTTCTCAACAACATTCGTTGAAAACTTAGAGAAAACATTTACTTGATCATCATTTATACCTTACTACTTCAAAACATTATGCAAGTACAGAAACTATCAATACTTATCAAAACAATCCTTGAATATACAACAAACAAGAGTTTAAACTTTTTTTAATAAGTTCCCAACAGCACTCAAACACTCTTCTAAAAAATCAGTTTTAATGAATATATTTATTGGACCATTAACTTCTCCAAAAACATTACCTGAAGTACAGAAACTCTCAATCAGGAATACGGAACTACGAAAAAACCGGCACAACACGGGGCCTCTCACATTTGGCACCACTCACCCATTCTCACTCAATGTTTACCTAACACTTAAAAAAAGACCTGTGTTTCAAAATACAGCCTACTCGTTTTTTGAAAATGTTTAACCGGTAAACCTTGAGCCGGGTAAGCATGAGAGCTGTCTCCACTTCTTTATTCATAGCTCTTTAATTTTTTTACCACTAACAACATCATCCGTTTAACGTCTCTGAATGTCCTAGAAATGGTAAAATATAGGCACTTAAACTGTGAGAGGGTGAAATATGTCTTTTTCACCGTATTTTTAGTCGCACCCTATGTTTATTATCTTATTTTTCTCATCTGTGTTGGTATGTTAGCAAGCAACTCAATTTTTAGAGTTAAAAATACGTGAAAAAAGTTATGAGCCATAATGCAAGGGACTTGCTAATGCAGGTGAAAATAAAGCTTTTATATAAATGTACATTTTTAGAACTAATTATAACTTTATTTTATTTTGGGGAATATTCTAATCATATATTTTTTCGGTTCCTTAGATCGAAGTTGTCGAATAAAAGTTTGTTAGAGATTTTATTGTTTTATTTTCCTTTACGGTTGATAGCTGTAATAATTATATTAAAAGAAGAAATTTCCTAACTGATAATATTTTCATACATTATAATATTTTCATACTAACACATTTCCTTATACAAACAATTTCATGCATACCTATTCTATTAAATTCTAATTTAAGGATAATCAAAACTGCTCAACATAATTATAAAATTAATGGCTATTCTGATATAGATTTGAATAACTGTTATGTAAGCAAACGATTATTATTACATTAGTACTTACAAATATCACAAGGAACTTTAAAAGATGCCGAGTAAATTGCTAATGTGACCATTCAGCAAATGCGCGCTCCTTTAACGTTCGTGTGGCTAATATAAACTGGACTTGGGCATTAACAATAAGACTTTAATTAACATACAGTACCTTTGCGATCGGATTATATAGCGAATATATATTCATGTATTCATTATCGGTTTTTCTTTACTAAAGACTTGAACTACTGGTAGTGCGTGCTAAGTTCTTTAAATGCAATAAATAGTTGATTTAATGTTGTATAATGAATAAATCATTTGTATTTTAAATGAGCATAACTCTTTTCCCGGTTAATCAAATTATTATTATATCTTGTGTAAATATTTGTCTTGTGTGTGTGTCTTTTACGGATCGTTAATTTCCTTTTGAATTAATCGTCTTTTAAAGAGACGTGGAAGAGTTTTATAGATGAGTGAAGTTATTCAATTTCAGATGAATTTAATATTAAATATATTTACTCTCACGTTATTCCTTTATGTAATTTATTTTGTGTTGAAATTGTTGTTTTTATTTAATTACCTGCTGTTTACTCTGAAATTCGGCTTTGTTTGAGGATGCTTTTTAAAACTTCATTAATTTTTTTTTCCACATAATTCCAGTAGAGTATAAGCTTTTAATTTTTCTTTCTCCATTAAGTACTTCACCTTATTTTAATTATTTATTGCTCATTTCTTATAAAATTTATTTCTTATTCGGAATTCACATTATTCATTGCAATATCTTAATATTGTTCCCAAATAAAACAAGTTATACCCCCTTTTATACAATAACACTATAAAAATACACAACCACCCACAATTAAATAAATCTGTTAAAGATATTAAAGAAAAACAATATAGCACAAAAAAATCAAACTAAAAGTATCCAGTCTGAACCCCCAATAAACATCCTCCCAAATATTTCATTCACGCAATAACAACCGAATCGGGCCGGTTTAGTTTGATACACTCAAACGAATTCGGTCAGGGGCTAAGCAACTGCGGGCGCCAAGAACCGTATGCACCTGAAAAAGGGGTGGCACTTGTTGGGGTACATTTCTAAACTAAGAATAAACATGGAGATTACTAGGGACGACCCATCCAAGCCATAAATTCACCACTTCCTCTTCTGAAATGCATCCCCCCACCCCCCCTTACCGGGTACTAACTGTACCCATGTGTTGTTGGCTGCTTCTTTTGAGACTACATACGGAGAGGTACCAGTTGGCATATTTTTCCTTTTACTCAGGATGAAATTATATTAATATTTTTTATTTTGAGTTTTTAAAATACTTTATTTATTTGGTCAAGTTTCATATTTTTTATTTGGAATCAGTCTATTTCTTTTTTCTTCTTCTGCTAAATCCATTTGATCAAGATGCCAATATAAACAAAAATTTGAAACAAGTTAAAAAAAATTTCTAAGCTTCGGAATTCATCAAATATGCTTTTTTATAATGATAATAGATTGTCTTAACATTTCAATTCATAATTTCTTCTCTAGACAGTTCCAAAAATCTAACTTTTCAATTTCCCAAGTACTTTAAACGCAATTTCGAGTACAATCCTCATCAAAACCTCCACATTTTACTATATTTTCCGAGAAGTTGGCTCACTTTTGGATCCGTTTTTTATAATGGCAATATGAAGTTTTTCTCAGCCTTTCAATTTATCATTTCTTTCAAGACAGTTTCAAACTTTACATTTTAAATCTACCAAGAGCTTTTACCCAAATGCCAGTAGTACTAAAATCAACACCAAAACCTTCGCCACACTTTCCGAGAATTTGGCTCACTTTTATAATTGCAATCCAGCAACCCCTACCATATAGAGGGGGTTGTACACTGTACGTATACACCATGGGGCTACATCACTCATTCTATCTGGGGGGAGGGGGGCGTAACCCTGTGGTTATACTGTCTTCGTTGGGGGTACCAGGGCGAGACCCCTTTTGTGGGCAACAGAAAAAGGAAATTCCTCTTTGAAAAGTGGACAACCGTGGTTTCTGTGAAACGGTGGCCTTTCTTCTGTTGTTAACGAAACGCTAACCCTTTTTGGCTGGTTTCTTTTACCTTTTGAGAAAGTGGATTGTGTCTGTTGGAATGCGCTGCTTTTTGGAGAAATTTTTGGTTGGGTTTTGTGTGGTTGTTGTCGCTAGGGAAAGTGACACATGGTCGTTATTTAAATGTCGAGAGAAGAGGGTCCGAAAGAATGTTTACAAAAGTAAAAGTGTCCCAATACACTGCAAAAGCTTAGTTCTCGGAATTCAGCAAAAAGTTCTTAATTTCGAGTACTTTCTGGTGTACAGGTTCCAAGATAAAGTTATTTCAAAATGTGCTGGAATCCAATGCGATATATATGTAAACATTTACAAGAAATAATAGTCAAATCATGCAATCGAATGAATTTGAAAAAGTTAATGTACTTATTTAACTTGAAATTATTTAGAATATGACGTGTTTTATCAAAACATTAGTTATCGGATGAAAATGTTTTATTCGTTAAATCTGTACAAATTTCCAATTTTTTTTTATTATGTATCAATGTTAATTTTTTTTCTTAAGGGGTCATAGGAGTCTTAAAAATGTGCAAAGAAGGTAATACAAGGCATAGTTTGATCTTTCATGTAATTTTTTAACTACTCAATATATAAGTTTAATTTTTTATATGTAATTCTACAAGATTTATTTATTATAAAACAAATTTTAAAATTTATGAAACTTAAGCCAAAACTAAAGTAAACTATATTAAACATAAAGCTATTTGAACACATTGGGATTAGGCTTGCGTGGCAAATTTTGAGGTCAAAAGGAAAAAATGACCAAGAAAAAGACTTTATATTGTACAAATATGTACAAACAAAGACTTATACCAAAATTCTCAGCTCAATTTTAATTAGAAATTATTTTAAGAACTTTTTTCTTAAAAAGTTAATACAAATTTCAAAATTTTGATTTAAAATTTTTTTTAAAAAATAATTTCTTATTAAAATTGAGCTGAGAATTTAGGTATAAGTCTTTGTTTGTACATATTTGTACAATATAAAGTCATTTTCTGGGTCATTTTTTCAATTTTGACCTCAAAATTTGCCGCGCAGCCTAATCCCAATGTGTTCAAATAGCTTTATGTTTAATATCATTTATTTTAGTTTTGGCTTAAGTTTCATAAATTTTAAAATTTGTTTTATAATAAATAAATCTTGTAGAATTACATATAAAAATTATACTTATATATTGAGTAGTTAAAAAATTACATGAAAGATCAAACTATGCTTTGTAGTACCTTCTTTGCACATTTTAAAGACTCCTATGACCTCTTAAGATATTTTTATTGAAATATACTGTTTTATAGGTAACCTAATTATATAAAAATGACGCAATTTTCTTAGCAATTTAAGAAACTCGTTTGTTATGCTTTACTGCTACTAGAAAGTTATTAAATAAAATAAGTAAAATATTTATGTCATAACTAGCTTTACTTTCTACTTACTTATGATTCAGTTAATGATTACGGAAAATAGGTCCGATAAATAATTTTCCATTTAACAAATTTGTGATGAATAATACTGCAGAAAAAATGCCAGAAAAAAATTTCATTTTAAATTCAATTTACGTATTTTAAATAATAACGGAGAAGCTGATATATGTATTTCGTATTCAAACATGTGTTGTATGAATCGTGTAATCAAATTAAAATAACCATACATGTATCAAACAAAAACTAGGTGAAGAGTAACCTCATTTACTGAATGGAGAATTTATTTCAGCTTTTGTGTGTACATGAGTAAATTTTTGATTTAATGAACACTCATAAAATAGTTACTTACTGACTCCATTATTCCATAATTGCCTCATTCTCTAGTTTTTTTCCCCACATTACTTCTGTAATATGAAGATAATTTGTGAGTAATAGCGGTTTTTTTCTAGTATAATAGAATTTTCCTCACCAGTAAAAAATAACCTGTTATTGCAATAATAAATGAAGATAAAAAAATTTGAAACCTAGCATAGCTTAAACATTTCAAATGGTTTTATTATTTTTAAGATTTTTAATTAATGCGTTTGTTGCTAATGTAATTTGATAATTATTGTTGATTCGCATAGTTATGTGCATGGAAACTTTATTTATTTCCAATTTGCTCAAACCTTTGGATATATGCTATTGCTTTTTACATTTAAAAACTTTTTGAATACATATATTATTTGCGGCGCAACCTCGTAAAGGATACACGTGTTTGTTTTCAAACAACGAAGCACAAAATATCTGTACACACCAGACAGTTAAAAAATTACATATAAACATCAATAAAAGACAGCGCAATCCTTAAAACTTCATTGAAATTCCAGTTAAATACTCTTAAATATATAAATTCAATGCATGAGTAAGGCATTTGAACCCTAAAATTTTTTCATTTGTCTGCCACAAGAAAGTGCAAAACCCTCATTAATCTTCTAATTACTGCATTTCTTAAAATCTTTTACCATTGGCTTTCAAAAACGCATATGGGACGATTATGTTTATAAAAACAGGCCTCATTCAGGCTTTGCTCTCTTATCACAATCACTTATGGTGAATTCTGTTTTTGGGAACAAATACTCGTCGCGTTTACCCAGGGCCTCTTTCAAGAACATGGCGATATCAACCTCCAGTATTTACAATGGTTCTTTTCTTAGTTCTACTCGTCCTGCTTTGTTGTAACCTCCATCACAAAACGTCATCTATGTTTGCCTATCCAAAAGAGCCTAAATTGCTGCTCTAAGTTTGATAAACTTGTAACAGACACTAATTTGGTAGATTTTGATAAATAATAAATTACTTTCGATGTGTTTTTGTTGCCGCATAGGAATAGAATTTTTAAAATTCGATGCATTAAAGCCTCATTCGCAATGAAAGTATTAACGTAGTTCTCCGGCTATAACTAAAGAACCTGAACTAAAGCAAAATACAACACGCTGTACACTAAAGCAAATAATTGTTTGTAATATAAAAATTCACAAATATATTTGTAATCCATAAATATCATATCAATAAAATTATTTATAGCTGATTCTGTTTTCATAATAATCAATACTGAAAAACTCATTTAAAAATAAAAGATTTCGCCTACTTTTTTTCCCGTATGTGAAATACAAAAGAAAAAGAAAAGGGTATTTGGAAAATCCAATCTAGGCGGAAAACTAAAAACGTGCATTTTATATAAATCGTAATCAAATAACTATTCAATCAATTTCCACATAAATATCGATTACATTTCTGTCAAACTGTTTGTTTTTAAACTCTAAAAGCTATCTCTTTTACGACACCTTTGTCGTTTCCTAGTTCTTTTATTTGATAGCTCTGATCTTGGTTACAAACCTGAATTAGAATGGTGAGATAGAGGAGTGTTTGCCTCGAAGAATTGTTGAGAAGTTTGTGGGAAATCCGGCTATGTTATTGTGTGTGCCATCGAGGTTTTAGTTATTTTAAATTTATTTTTATGCGAGTTTTGGTAGTTGAAACCGCAAATAAATATGTACTATAAAGATTACTATTTATGACATATTCAGTTTTTTTTAAATAGAATTATTAAAATAAAAAAATGAGTTATAAAAAATAATAATATTGAATTATATTTATGGTATATATATATATTTTATTTTACTATTCCAACTGGGAAAATACTTTTAATTACAAAATGAAATGTAACATTAAAATATATTTTAATTTTAATATATTATTAATGTATCTGCATGTATGCAAATTTATTTGATGAACTTGGTATGATGTAATTAGTATTTCGAATCGTCAAATAATAGACATGCTAAAATTAAGGCCTTATATGGCATTCGTCAATAAAATGATATCTCAACTACATTTTAATATGTACTACTATTTTTCATTTTTATTAGATTAAAAGTTTTTTATGTTAACATGTTTTTCAGTTATTTTTATGAGCTTAAACACGTTATTTTCATACTACTGATTACATTGATGTAGTTCTTTGCTTATTGCTAATACCGTATCAATTTTAGAGTGATTAAAAGTACACAAAATTTTACTCATTCAATATAATGACCTTTGGAAAAGTTATTAATTTTAAGTAAAGTTCTATGCATTCAAATTTTAAGTTATTTGGATATTATATTTTTGTTCTAGAATTTATCTGTTTTTGAATCTCCCTAAATTCATAACAATAGCTTCAAACTTTCAAGTAAATTATTATTATTTGGTTTGTAATTGCCTAAATATATAACTCTTAAAATATAACTTGGAACTTTACTTTTCTAAAATTACCAACTTCACATGAAATTCCACTGCACCTTCTTTTTTTCTTATTTGATTTGCACTTCCATTCTAACTTTGGTGCCATGAATATACGTTTGATAGGTGACTAAAAGTTCAGTTCCTTTTTCTCCTAGAAAATACCCATGCGTGCGTCTCTAAATAATCACTTTTTAGCTTGCGTTAAATCTCAACAAGGCGTAGCAAATTATATATTTTGATATCAGGGAGGAATAAGCGCTAAGAGCCACATGGTCACACACCACAATAGACATCGGAAAGTTTTTATCTCATATTCTCATCTTTCGAACTAAATCTTGTTTGAGCATGAAAGTCTTCTGCACAAAAAACCTAATTTCTGTTTACAGACGGACTTTTGTAGGTTTAGATGAATGCTTTTGACCTTAGTCCCTTCATGGATCTGTCATATATAGTTAGCGAGATAGAAGATTTTTTCCCCTCCTAGGTCACTGAAGGATGTTAAATTTTAAAGAAAGTTAGGCGAGACTAGATAATTTGATTCGAGAATATTTATTTCTGAAAGAAATACTGGGCATTGGAGTCAGATCAAAACCTATCTAAACATAGTATTATATTGATTAAGTACCTGGTAAACATCTCATATGGATCAACATTGTTTAAAAAAAATGGGAGTTTTATTTCATTAAAATTTGGATCCTTGTACACTCTTAAAACAAACGAGTGAATTTAAGTCGGTCTGAGTTAATTTTCACTCTTTTCAGTGTCGAAAATACACTTATCCTATTGGAGTTGATTTCACTTTTTTGTTTAGTTAAAACTCCGACAGAATCACTCCAAACGTATGATTTCAACTCAGTCTGAGTTAATTTTCACTCCTTTCCAGGGTCGAAAATGCACTTTTCCTATATGAGTGGATTTCACTCTTTTGTTTTAAGAGTGTAGCTGCAACGACTGTGCTGTGGAATGTTTCACCATATTTTAATTTTCGATGGTTCAACCGAATACCGAAAATGGTTTAAATGTTTCAACCGAATACCGAAAGTATGGGAAAACATTTCACCACTCAGCCATTGCAGTTACTAGGAACCATTATTATGGTGAAACGAAGTAAGAAAATTTTACTGTGTATCTTGCTTCTTGATCGGTTCTGAAAATTCTCTGCGCAGTTTTTGGTCTTATTCCATTGGTCATTGATCTTTTACAACAGATTACCTTTAATTTCCACCACAAAATTTCCATGTGAACCTTAAATAAGACATCAATTCAACCAATTATTTTGAAACCATGTAATCTAGGAAGTTGAAATTTAGTCAGCCTAATAGACCTTCTTGCAAAAAAATAAACGAATTTTTACGTAAAGACATACGGGTGAAGGTTTGACCTTTTGACAATCTGTCACATTCAGTTAAAAGATTATTATAAAGTGATTAATCAAGATGCAAGTTAAAACCTCTCTTTTGAAAACAGCTTCGAAATTAGAATTAAAATTTTCAAATCTTCCGGCAGACTGATTAGTGGGCTTTTCCAGATTGATCGATTGCTATGCATCTCAAAAAACGAGTGAAATTTAAGTTAATAAATGCGAAACTATTTGGTTTTACTTCACGGGTTATTTTCTTTTCATTTTCGAAAATGATATAGTCGTTTGAATGATACCTTCGTTTTGAATGTTGATAGAAAAGGTGTCTCTTTTTTTACGTTTTTTTTTTTAAACTACTTTTGAATGTCGTGAAATGAATGTGGAAACCCGTTTGTGATTGGTTAGTAAATTATAGTTGTGTGCTATCTTTCTTGCATCTAAAAAAAAGTTTTTTTTTATTGTTGAACAACTTTTCCTAAATAATAAGTGTTTTTCCAAGACTATTTTTATTTGTCTTGTCAATATAGTTTTCTGCTGTAATAATGGTGGACAGATTTAAGATATTATTTTCAAAAGAAGGAAATATTTCCCATTAAAATAACGATATTTTCTAGATCTTTTAGAGAATTCAATTTCGCAATAAAATAGGCAATTTTGAAGTACTTCATAGAGAAAAGAGGATTTTAAATATTTGAGGCTTGTTGTTTTTTTAGAATAAAAAAGTATGGTTGTAACTAAAATTGGTTTAAAATATTGCATACGTACGGATTCAGATTTACAAATACATTAAACGGAATCTTATTCTCATGATTAATCAAACATTTTTATTACGAATCATTATTTGATTTCCTAACAATTTGTAATTATTGTAATTAAAAATAGCATATTTTCTTTTAAACGCTATTAATTAATCATAACTAATATTCCCTAAATCCTACTCTTTTTGCATTTATGTAATCAAATCAATAGTTATCATATTAATACTTGTTTCAAAAATAAAATCTTTTGCATTGCACTTTGTGTAAAGTTCACCTTTTTTCAAAATATTTGTCTTTATTGAAATACATCTTTCTAACTTTGTGATATTTCTTTTTAGGAAAAGAGTTCAGATGTATCAGTCACAAATGACTATGGTTCCCCCTCTAAAAACACAGATTGCAGGCCGGATAGCGCCTCGCATTCTGGTAAGTTAAAAATTAACTATTCAGATTGTACTGCTTTATTAGTTTATTTGCTGTTAGATTGGAATTGTTGAAGTCAGACTTTTAAGGATAGGGACTTAGTAAAGAATTCGATCCTTAGAATACGCTTAGGTTTGCAAACTATCCAAACTTTTGCCTGAAATTGTTGAACCTTTCGTTTTAATTATTTATTAACTAACTAGGAAGATTGGGATTTGTTGAATATAACATGAGGTTAATTTGTTTAAAATATGTTCAGTCGTATGTATATGCGGTTTCATAAATAACATCACTGGAAAGCATATCAAGTAAATGTACATACTAGGTATTCCAATTAATTAATATTTGTTTTACATGGACGCTTGAAGCTACATCCTTGAATGAAATAGAAAATATCCCATACGATGGGTGCGCCAAGAGCCCAAACAACTTTTATCCACTGTGCATTTTCCATTATTCACTCCAACCTTGAACCAGCCTTGCAATAATCCCATCTTCAAACATAACCCTTGTACACACATCAAACCTTCTGAAACTTTCGCCTGAGTTCTATGCGGCCACTTGTCATCCAGCAATGCCGCTCAGTGGGAAGTCCAGTGACACTTCTGTCTGGGCTGGTCGGACATGTCTTCAATCTTCAACGGTTTGACAACAAGAATTTATGGCACTTGACAGGGCTAATTCATCTACAGAGTCGTTCTTGGTTCTTATCTTCAGCAAATATGAATCAAAGTGGTAGGGGTTTCTTCGGTTGAATCGTATGATTCTGAGAAGACGTCCCGTCCGGTTTGGGGTAAAAGTTTCGAGATTTTGGTTGTAGCAGGTGTTGTGTGTTTGCTGTTTGAATTCTAAAGTAGACCAGTAAAGAATGTTCTTTTTCAGAATTTCGGATGTAAGTAAAAAAACTTAAATTTTTAAATTTTCAAAAAGAAATTTTTTCATTGGAACCTTGTACGCAAAATATCACTCTTAGTTTAATGGACGTAACATGTTTCTTAAAACTTAATTAAAAAAAAATCTTGTATTTGTAGTTAGAGATTGGTGTAAGGTATAAGGTTGTTCGATGCATACGTAAAATAAAATTTTTAAAAATTAAATAGGATAGAGAGATAGTACTAATACTTTGTAGGGTGACTGATTTTTTAAAAAGCTGAATTAACCAATATTTGTTCACTGTTTCTGTAAGAGTTAAATATGAAAAAGTTACAATTAGGAGCCGAATTCTTTTTACAAGGGGTTCCGTTTGACTCATCTCAATAATAAAACACACTCCGTTCATATTATTCACAACAGACATGAACCAAAGAACACACAAATACATCGTCTGTAACCCCTCAAATTTATTCGCCCGCACCTGTACCGTCAAAACACAGTGTCACCCACCCTAAAACCCGACACAATCAGATGACAAGGAGGTTTGGGAGTAGTAGAAGGATGCGAAAGAAGATACCACAGTGAAATATTTCAGTTGTTCTTTTGGCGAAAATATAATTTACTAGTATTTTTTCAAACATCATAAATAGAATATGGTTCTTAAATTTTTTTTTATCTTTTAAAGTTCCTATAAATTCCTTAAAATTTTACCTGATTTTTTTCATATTTTATTTTTGTATTTATTATTTCAATGAATATTTAAGAAAACATTGCAAGCAATATTTAAAAAAAAATTGAGATATATTAGTATCAATTAGTAGCAAACTTTTTAAAATTTAAGAGAAACTTAGTTTTGTAAAAAGACATTTTGTATATTTTAAATGTCTTCGTTCTTAAGTCCTGATCAATCTTGGTTAAGAAATACAAGTATAAAGACATAGAGGAATTTTTTTTATCAGAATAAAATAAACAAACTTATTTGACAATAAAAAATAGTAACCTATCAGCAATTTGCTAATTTAAAAAAAATCTCATACACAAACAATTAGATAAAGAAAATTCTTACGCGAAACTGAACTAACATAATTACTAAGCAATTTCTTACCATCGCACAATAACTTACAATAACTCTTCCCCAACTAGAACCACCTCCTTCCCTCGCAAGCCCCTCGTACCAAAGCATCCGATCTGTCAGTCTCAAGTCAGGTAAATTCAGGGCGCACATAAGCGGCTTATCTTAGGGCGTTGGGGGCCCTTGCAGGGGGGAGGGGGGGGGGCTAAGAAATCACAGCCCCCCCCCCTTCTCTTATCGGATAATCCACCTGCGGCATTGGTGCGTTCTTACACTGACAAGCTTGTTATTAGAGTGTTGAGATGTCAGGTTTATGATGTGATGAGGATGGTTATGTACAAGAGCATCTTCTTAGAGGAAAGGGGGGAAATGGGACTTGGGAATGGAATGATACTCGTCATAAAAGTTTTTTTAAGGTGGTATAGGGTCCTCTTTAGGAGTTTTTATTAGGGTTTGTGTAACATCGTTTTTTTAAGAAGGCAGGTCGATGAAGGAAGTTTAAAAAATTGTGTTGTTATATAGTCAGGGTTCTTTTTATATTTAATTGGCGGGATTTTTAAACAGAAGTAATTGAAATTGTTGCGCAAAAGTTTTAATTCTTGTAAGACCTTTGAATCTCTATTTCCTCCCTCCTTCTGAAAAGTTTATTTAAAACAGAGGCAACCTTAAACGTAACATATGTATTCTTTTGACACATCTTTTTTTACTCATAGGATTTTCAGCAATTATTATCTTATATGTGTTATGCTGATATCTGCCTCATCTACGATTTAAAAAAAATGAATGAAAATTCTGTAATTTAATAAAAAAGCAAATAATTCAGAAGTCGGATGTCTTAGCATAGATTATCGTTTCTTTTTTTTATTAACTAGAGTTCAAAGTTATACACATCTATAATATAAACATAATTATGAAATCAACAATTACAATTCTGTTTAAAACTAACTTCAACTACGAAGGCCCCTCATAAAATATTCAGATAATTAACTTTTGAAAGGATTTACCAAATTGCATCAACCATAAGCAGGTCCGATTTCAACAGCACATCAAAGCACCGGTCAGCGTCAGAAAGCATTCGGACCCGAAACTTCTGAAACCTAATCAACAATTGAAGACAAACTGCCTGGACATATCAAATTTTAAAGACCCACTTAAATTCCCAACAACTATTGTTCCCTTTGAAAGCAAAACTTGTACAACAGGGACAGCACGAGCGTATCGAAGGTAATGCATATTTAAAGTCCCGCTGAAAAGCACAGGCATCTTTGCCATTCGAAATCCCCCCTGTGCTTTTCATTCATCAGGAGGGGATTTTAGTTGCGAGGGCTTAGCTTCTGTCCACTGTGAATAATTACGGCATAAGGATAAAGAGTCGCGTGTGTTGAATGACGGTTAATATTGGATTGCTGCACTGGCTGCTGATGCCATGTCATGGATTGTCTGTTTTCAAAATGTTGCTTTGATTCTGGAATTGTGGGTTTGCTTGTTTGGTGTGAGAGTTAGTTTCGAAGCCAACTGGTCGTTTATGGTGGATGATTCAGTTTTATATAATGCTTAGAACTATAGTGTATGAAATGTGCTTTAATAAAATCATCATGAAAGTGAATTATGAAAGTATGGAAATTAGAATTCACCATTGCTTTTGTAAGTATATATAACGCTGCGTACGATGTCGCCCCCCTTAACTAATTTCTTATGAACTTCGATACCTTTATCGGTAGTATGTACTTTCTTTCCTAAATACTTACACAAGGTTAGGTTAGGTTTGAATTATCGTCGAACTAGAGCCACACGAGGGCTATTGGCGACGGGCGTCGTATTTTAGAACCGCACAGTCAGGTGACGAGCCAACATCTGAATAGGCGCCCAACACAACCGTTAAAAGGATAATATAAGTGTTCATTAAATTTACATGAAATCGCCTTTCTGAAGCATTGTAAATAAATATTCGGCCCTTCACCTGATTACTGAATCTATCTAGAGCTAAGCACATGTAAAAAAAGAACCTTTTGTAGAAATTTCTAATCTTCATTCCTATTTTCGGTGTCGCGCATAAAAGAACATCACGAAGTTGCGCCATAACTCCCAGAAGAAGCGAATAATAACCGATGCAGACCAACCCTTACACGAGGTTTTAACTCATTTTTGGACAGCCATACCTTCGCGGCCTACCCCCAGTCAGAACAAAAGAACAATGGGTGAGGATCAGAGTTGGAACGGGTCACAAACTGTGTGACCCATGACCCACTGACCCATTCATATATGAGACCCATAACCCAGTGACCCACTGACCCAGTGACCCGGACTGACCCATTGACCCGGACTGACCCATTGACCCGGACTGACCCATTGACCCGGACTGACCCATTGACCCGGACTGACCCATTGACCCGGACTGACCCATTGACCCGGACTGACATATTGACCCGGACTGACCCATTGACCCGGAATGACCCAGTGATCCGGAATGACCCAGAAGCCTGAACTGAGTAACTGACCCAGTTTTCTGAACTGACCCAGTAACAAAAATCGACTCAAACTAACCTAGTAATTGCGACTAGGCTGACTAGCACAACAACTTGAACTGAGCCAACTAACCACTTTTTCTAGTAATGCAAAGACGAGGTTAAAAATCACTTTGTCTTAAGGTCGAAAAACTAAAATTGGTATTGGCTTGACACAAGTGAAACATGGTACTGCTGGTTCTCATCCTTGCAAACTACATCTACAGCCATATCACACTTCACACGCACGAGTAGCAAGTATAATATTGGTTGTATTATTCAGGCCTGATTAAAACGTGATTTAATATAGCAGCGAAATGGTACCTGGGTCATTCCGGGTCAGTGGGTCATTCCGGGTCAGTGGGTCTGTCCGGGTCAGTGGGTCAGTCCGGGTCAGTGGGTCAGCCCGGGTCACTGGGTCAGTCCGGGTCGTGGGTCACTGGGTCAAATCCGGGTCTGATAGAGTGACCCATGACCCAGTGACTCAGACCAAAAAAGTGACCCAAGTGACCCAGATGACCCACTGACCCGGTGACCCGTTCCAACTCTGGTGAGGATGCGAGGGCACAAATTGTTCTTTCTCTCGATCGCCACACTTCAGTGGTCCCATCTTTAATCGAAGATTGCCCGTGGTCTCAACATTATTGTTTCAAGATCAAGACACGTGTAAAGTGGTGGAATTAGCTGTCCGGCGTGCTGTTCTGTGACCAGTAATGCAGCTTTTTCGGTAGTTAATTGTTCTTGTTGCTATTACCTTTTATGAGATCGCGTGCTTTTTGAAGAAAATAAATGGGTGTTGTGAGGTGTTTTACTTCAACTTAGAATTAAATCCTACGGTCAATTTTTTCTTCATTCTTTATTTTTGAGGACAGTGTTTTCTATGGCAACAATGGAATTTGTGCTGAATTTGCATAGAAGTTTTATTTCTCTTTGAGAAATATAATACGTGTTAATGCGTATATACTGATGTGAGTTACACAATTTTTCTGAATTTAGATTCGTTACATATTTTGCTCGTTAATATTGTAATGGCATATTTGGCTCGTTTAATTGTAATTACATCATTTTTTCTATATATTTCACATTGATTTACAAGGCAAGCTCTACCAACCATTCCCTTCGGAAAGTAATTCTCAGCTATTTCTATTTGTAGGAATTTACATTAAACGAAACATAGTTGATTTTTAATTTAAATTTCACATTTAAAATATCACTTCCATATAAACAAACATTCAAGTAATTCTCTTTTTAATCACACAACAAAACCTTAAACAAAAGAACATCCATCATTCCGCCTCAAAATTTTCGCATTCCAGAAAACTCGAAAAGGTCGCTGCCAAACTGGCACATCTCTTCCACAAAAGCTGGAGGTCCCGTACAATTCTTCTGAATTATGGGCGATGCTATTCTCTGCCCCACACCTCGGTACTCGCGAGAAACAATGAAAATTATACAACTTGTCTGTCATAAAGAGCGAGTGCATTTCCCCACAATGGGAGTCAATGGTCAATTTCTGCGGCTTAAATCTACAAAACGTATATTTCCGCAACAATCTCTCCCAATAAATAGCTCTTTTGCCTGCTGATTGTGGTTTATTTGCTTTTACGCAGAAACGTGCCGTTTTGGATTATTTTGGAATGGATGACAGTATGCATTCTGGTGCTTTTTGATTTTAGATGAGTTTTGATGCGCTTTTAGGAAAGACAGAAGAAGAAAGACTTCGGACTGAGCGTCGTTGCAAATTTAAAAGGGGGCAAACACAACTGCAGGAAACTTAAAAGTCTCTTAATTTTGACACAAAGTGGTGCATTTTTAATACCATTGGAAATAAATGATATGGAACACATTGGAATGACACTGGAAATGATGTGATAGTTTTGGCTGCTTCATTATACAATTGCAAAAAAAAGTTTTAAAGAGAACTTCAGAGGACTTCCGTACATTAAAACAGTTCCTTTTGAAGCATGAAATTTATCATTGATTGACTTCTTTTATAAAATATTTCCAACGTAAATATCAAAGAATTAATTTGAAATATCGTATAGAATCTCCACATTTCGTATAGAATCTGCCCAGCCAATCTGAATGACTTTCTTGTATGAAATATTTTTGAACACATGTTTCATCGATACACAATATAAAGTGCCTGTCATCATAAGTTACGTTGAGGAGATGGCACACAGGAGTTTTATTGACGCTTAGGTACGCCCATACATCTGAAAGAATTCTTTTGATCTTATGGTTTACTTTTGATACTGTATAATAAAAATATCAATTGTATGCAATCAAATTGTTCTCCTGAATCGTTTTTACCTTCAAATAGCATTTTACTTTTTTGCTGCAGACATATCAATTTCTTTTTCGTTGTATCTCTTTGTGAATTTAAAGCCCAATTCTTGGTTAGCGGTTTGTCAGTTATAAAGCAAAAAAAAAAAAAAAAAACGTTTTGATTTTCTCGGTTCTAGTGTTGATAGATGGGAAAATATTTTTTTACGTGAAGGGATCAAAGCGGATACAAAAAGGAATGTACAAAAGAAAGTTAACTAAAATAACGAAATTTTATTAACTTTTCTCCACATTTTATTCATCAAAATTTAAATCATTGCAATAAATCAAGAAATCCTAAACTTACCTTTATTTCGCTTCTCCTTTAATAATAATAATAACATTGGTTGAAATTTTAGAAAAGACATATTTCAGCTCTTAAAAGATCTTTTTCTCAGAGCTTAATGAACTTGATACACAAGACGAAAAGACCAAAAGTCAGCTGATCTCTTTTCTGATCGTGAAGCACTGATTAAGTAATGGTTACAGTTAGAGGCTGCTTGTGTTTCTCTTAATCGGGAAATCAAAATCTCGGATTATTTTCCGGACTTCTTTGAGTTTCCTGATAATTTTTTTCTGTTCTTGGATAGAATGTTTCTGTTGGGGCTTTGATAAGTTAAAGTGTCTCGAATGATTCGTCCGATTATTATCTGTGTGTCGTCGCTTATTTGCTAATGAGCTAGTAAAAGAATGGGGTTCTATGTGTCTTTTCTTTTTACCCATTTCCCTCCTTGTTAGATGTAATGATTTTGGCCTACAGTTTCAAGTAAGAAAAACGTTTAGACTGCAATGTTAAGTAGTAAGTTTTGTCACAATTAATCCTGCAAATATTAAAAATTTACCGTTGTTTGATTAAAGGCTTCGTCGATAATCGAAATATTTGTCGTGTTAAATATAATTTATATATTAAAGTATTAAAAACGCTTCTGGATACTTCATTTTACTTGTCTCACAATATACCACATTTTTACTTTAGACTATAATTCGGCTAGGTATGGCTTGAGACTAGATACTAGTGTATATTTACTTAGTTAAAAGTAATTTAAAGACCCTCAAATGAATTACCGACTAAAGATTTGCCATGTCTTAGTTTTGTACTTATTCCGAAAGTGTGATAACACTAATGGTGTTGTCTGGTTAGTTAAATGGAATTAAGATAGGATAGGACCGGCATTCGTAAAGTACGTACTTTTAAACTATTTCTTTCTGAAGCGTGGGTTGGTTTGTGCTGAAGATATTTTAGTTCGTATTAGTTTTATAGCTTCGATTTTTTTTTATTTTTAAATTAAATCTTTTGAAGTTTTACTACTTGAACAGAAGGTGTCATGAAATTTTCAAATCATATGTGTCGTAAGTAATGTTTAAATTATTTTAAGTGTTTAAATTGCTTAAAAGTTCAACGAATAACCTTAATTTGTTTTTACTTGTGCATTTCTGTTTTCAGAATTTCTTAATTGAAAAAAAAATCGACGTTACTCTCATTAAAAAAAGAAATATATATAATCGCCAAGATATCTTTCTTTCAAGAATTTATTCTTAGTAAGGCTATAAAAACATTCAACTAAAGAAAGCAAAAAACGGTAGTTTAAATATTGAGTCTCAAACTTTTAAATCCAAATTAAAATGCATTTCCTTCAACCTATTATTTCTACCATTTTGAACAAGGAACTAACCCAATTTTAATTAATTAAAATGTTCAGACCCGGTCATGGGGGAGGGGAAAATCTTTATTTTCTATCTAGACATTTCTATGTGTGGGAAGCAATTCTCCAAAATATCTTAAGTAAAAAAACTTAATTGAAAAAATGTTCGAAAACCCGACGTAACATCTTACATACAAATTTCATTACATTAAACCTGAATGGCGTCCGGTTAATTATAGTTCCAATGTTGACTCGCATTTCTAGTGTTGAATGTTTTTGTTTTATTTTATTGAGAAACTGCTCTTCTCACCCAGTTTGTTTGCTCAACTTGGAAGAAATGATTTCTTGTACGAGAGAGAGAGAGAGACCCGTATTTGCATGCTTTATTTTTAGATCGCCCCTCGCTGCTCTTTCGTTGTAAATTGCTTTCTGTGTGAATGAGATGTGGCGGATTGAGGTAAACGACCGATATTCGTTTTGATTCTCTGTGAGAATACTGCAATGAGTCTTTATTGTAATTTATTTTTTAAAAAATAACTACATTTAGATTATTTTGATAATAGTTATACTAGTTTAGTTACCAATATAAGTTATAATGGTGAAATGCAAGAAAACTTGCATTGTGGAGTAAAGGCGAATATAATAATTTTTCAATGCTTTTTTTTTACTTCTTGGAGAAACTTCTTTTTTTTTTACAAAGAAAAAAACATGAAACTAAAGCTTTAGAAAAATTTAAATTTCAAATGCCTGTAGATTAAAGTTGAATTTTAACTTAATGTACTTGATTGGAGGGGTAGTCGAATCGTTATATTTTATCATTAAGAAATGTACAATGTTTTATTTGAGTCCTCAATTTTGAAATAATATTCCCTTTTTTGAAACATTTTTATAGGACTAGTATTTGTACTTGGACTAGTTTCTACAAGTTAAACGACAGAGAGTAAAACAGAAGAGACATGGCCCTGTCTTCTGTTTTTCTTTCTGTCGTCAAGACTATTTCCGTTGTTGTGACTAGCTGTAAAATTAGTTTCAAAACATTTTCTTTATAGAACTTATTCTTATGGATCAAGTGTCATATCATGCAATATGCTTTTTGCTTTATTATTTGTCAGTTTAAAACTCAGACTTAAGAATTGACGTGAACCAGCAAAACTTCAAGAAAACGTAACCAGTACTTTCATCAGAATAACACTTCTAAATAAATCTTTGCGTTTTGGATATCTTTCCTTAAAATATTAGAAATGAACTATAAAATACCCTTAATATTTTAACCACATATAACGAAACAAACAATTCTCTAAGTATTTTGCTAACTTACGAATTGTGTTGTAACCTTCGCTCTGAACTATCATTTATCTAAGTTTAGTTAAACTACGTTCCAAGAATCCAGCGTGCATAAAAAAAACGAGGTTTTAAGTCTGCACCAACAGTCATCTCAGCAGATAAATCCCCCGTATCTGTTGCCTGCCACTTGGGGACTATTTCTCTCCACACCTTTGAGTCTTCCAGAAGCCTTTCTGTAACCCAAACCCCAGGAATCCGCCTGTAACGTCTCCCCCGAGTTTCTCACGCAAATCCCTAGCAGACGTCGACCCCCTCAGAAAAACCCAAACATTGGTGTCTTCCTGCTAGGCGACGTTTATGTGATTTCATGGAAAACAGTTTGTCAGACTTTAGACTATTTTTCAATTTTGTATCCTTTGCTAGTTCCAAAAACGCTTATTGAGATTGAAGCAGATAGGGTAGACTGACCAGTGAGTGAACAGGGCCCAGTGAATGAACATTTGGTAAATATAATTAAAATAATAAGGATTGAAAATCATTACACTATATGGATTGGAAACACTGACTTCCTCCCATGTAGTAGAAAGCTATCTGACAATGGTTGGTAGCCCTGGTCATTGTATCCTGGTGTTCATTCACTGGCGAACGTTACATCTTAAACGTTCATTCACTGGTTAGTCTACCCTATCGCCTCGAATTTAAAGCGTGTTCATCAAACTCCGAAAGTAATTCAGTGGGTGATGAACGCTATACTTATGTAAGGTGACACTAAGAAAAGATGTTGAAGGGCACGAGTTAATAACATACACGTTTTAAGTTAAAGGGGTAAAGAGAGGCAGTATACTTTACTGAAAGCTACCACAACATTGCTGTAGATCTTTTTGCCAACTGCTGCCTTTCTAGTTTGAAAGGTAAATCTATTTCAATTTAAGTTTTTTTTTAAATTTAAAGTCGGTTGTTGACGTTCACATGAAACAACTGTTGAAAATGGAACCCCTGTTATTTCCCAAGTTGTAAAACATCCTCGGTGTCCTCCTCTCCGAGCGGATGGATGCTGTAGTAGACCAGGAAGAACCCAACCTCCTTATTTATAGACTTAGGGGGGCACACGGAAAACAAAGAATAAAAAACAAAAAGTCATCTTGCCCTGCTGTTGGCCCCTCGCCAGTAAACTAGAGCCTTACATAAATCAAAGGAAGCAGTCGCCGGATCGGGTTCACAGGGAGCATTTTCAGGCTTCCAGAAAGAAATTTAAGGACCCCCCAAAAACAAAAATAAAAAAGATCAGCCGTCAGGTTGATGCAGTTTGGCTGCGACTTCAATTGTTCCTAATTGGATTTATACACACTCCATCTTTGAGTGGCGTGGAACCTTAACCACGAGAAAATGAATCCATTGTATTTGGATATGCGTTCTCGAAGTTGAGGCGAGTGTAAAATGAGGTATGAATGTGTTGGGCCATATTTTGTTTGCTTGAACAAAGCTTGTGCTCTTTTTGAATAAAAAGAGGGGAAAAAAAGTTCGATTTCAAGTTTGAAAAATAATCAAACGAGTTTGATATAATTTCAAAAACGGATATTCTATTTGTGGTTTCTGGTTTTGTGCTTCTATTCATGTAGCCTCGAAGTTTGGTTTCAGATCAATGACCTTGTGACGACTGCTTTTACCTACAGTCAAACCGCAAATGCAATTATCAAAAAAATATAAAGAGTGTAGAAATTACCCATTCCATTTGCTCGCGTTTCAGGTTATATATCCATTATCTTATTCAAAAATCTGAGCCTAAAAAGGGCAATATTTTAGAGTAACCAAGTCAATCGATTACGATCTGTACCTTTTGAATACTGTACCTTTTTGAAGTAAGACAAGTTCAAATGTGGATGAAAGACTTAAAAAAAAATTTAAATATACCGAGCTGCTTCATTATGAAATAAATTTATTTCCATGATGCATACGACTGCTGCAGTCTAGTAAACACTTATCAATAGACATTCTTTGAGTACCTTTAAATTTCAGACATTAAACTATGTAGTTTCTAAGAATAATTGTTTAATTTACATCCAGTTAAAGCATAAAAACTTTAATTGTTAGTTTCACAAACCACAGAAGAAGTAAAATATCAGATATTCTCCGAGTCATTAGAAAGTTTCTCATTCTAGTTACCCAGCACATTTTCTAAGTTACTCTGTATTGTTCTAAGTCTTGATTGTGGCATTTTGCCACGAAGTTCGGCCACTTGTCTTCGGATTTGTAAACTAACATGAAAAGATTTAGCGAATGTTACACTACCTTGTATCGTTTAGAACACTTAAAAGTATGCATTGAAAATAAATTATAATGTATTTCCATTCTTGCTTTTTTTTTTTGCTTATTAAATTTCTAGAAAATCTTTTTAAAATATGTACCTTGTTCAATGGGAGATCCATAATTGGTTTTCAAGAGGACTAATATTTATATATTATCCATTATACTTAATTAAGTAGCATACATCCATTGACATTGGAATTATGTTTTTCAAGTGCAAAAGGGGATTTCTTTTTGAAGAGGCTGAATCCCTCTATAACACTTCCCCCGGATCCTCTGCTGCCCATGCGTTTATTATCCACACAAAATTATCAAATAGGGTAAGGTGGGGTAAGTGGGCCACCTTTTTGGCATAATTCGACTTTAGACCCTCATACCACTGGATGTAATCGGCCTAACCACTTATTTTTTTTTTGTGGTCCATTCTCTCATATGTTCTTACTGTACCCATGACAACCTTAACTCAAATTGGCAAAAAATAAATTTAAAAAATATGTTTTTCTTTTTGGTCACCCGAGTGGCCCACTTGCCCCGCATGGTGGGGTAAGTGGGCCACCCCCCTAATATATTTTTACACATAACTGGTAGAGATATGGTAGGGCAAGTGGAATAATCTACATTATTTTTTGAGTGTTTGAAAAAAAAAGTAATGATGTATCTTTAATGGTTCCCCCATAGCAACTTTTTCTGGCATGCAAGCTTACTACAAGAAAAAATACGTTAATTTTCATCTTGTCATTTTTGCATGTAGTGTAAAAAAAATGTTAGGGCTACAGATTTTAAACTGGCCTATGTCAATGAATAGGACTATGAATAGTGAATATGACTAACCCTATGAATCAGTAAATATGAATTTTTTTTAAGTATATTAAGGATTTGGGGCAAGTGGGCCACCCATGGCCCACTTACCCCGCCATTGTGATGGCCCACTTACCCCAAACGCGGGGCAACTGGGCCACTCCAATTTTCTTTTAACCTTATCAACATCACAAGTACATGACACTACAAAAAGATACTATGTTTTATACACTTTCAAAATATATAACATTTTGTTTTGTACCATGAACCGTTTGGAAATAAATAAAAAAATAGTACGATGGCGTGAATTACGAAAAGATGCAATGTTAAAAATTTTCACAAAAAGGATTGTACCTTGTTACATACTTAAATGAAAACGATGCCATAATGTTTTCTGCATCTATTGGGGTAAATACGTAAAAATATTGTAACAGATTTTTTTTACTTCCATAATTCGGGAAATGCCAGGGGGGGTGGCCCACTTGCCCCAATGGCCCACTTACCCCACCTTACCCTAAATAAAACACCGTTTAGCATTTCAAAATACAGTTCAGTAATACTAAAAAGATCATTTTTGTGTGTAATATATATTGTTAGCTTACTGTCCAATGAGTGACTCAATTGTCCATGATCAATCTACCATTGACGTCAACGCTCCGAAAAAAGACAATTTTCAAAGTCAACAGACTCGACAGAAAGAAAATCTTGAAAAATTGAAAAGCAGAAACTAAAGGAATTCCTCGAACTTGAAAAGCAGAAACTAAAGTAACTCCTTGATCTTGAAAAGCAGAAACTAAAGGAACTCCTTGATCTTGAAAAGCAGAAACTAAAGGAACTCCTTGATCTTGAAAAGCAGAAACTAAAGAAACTCCTTGATCTTGAAAAGCAGAAACTAAAAGAACTCCTTGATCTTGAAAAGCAGAAACTAAAGGAACTCCTTGATCTTGAAAAGCAGAAACTAAAGCAAATTATCATTGAAACTGGAATGATTGAGAACCTTTTACTTTGAAAACAATTGGTAAAAAGCAAAACAAACCTTCAAAAAGCAACCCAGATTTGTTTACTGTTTGGCGTCGTAGAGCACTGGGCAACCGTGTTTCCTCACTCTTCTGACGCTGACAGGTAATAAACACAGAGGAAGCTTATTAACTAACAATGTAATAAAAAAATATTGCAGGAGACTACACAAAGCTTAAACTAATCAATCATGTGAAGCAAAACACAGGGGGACGCGATTTCAAGAGCGAAATTAGTGCAGAGTGCTTGTCTTGATCGATTGGTTTGATACAGTTTTAAATAATATACACGTTGGATTGTTTGTAAAAATAAATTTTAAAATAAGCATTGTAGTGGATTTGTAGGGAATAAATGACTTTGTCTATTTCCTGCTTTTTCCTTTCTTCAAGGAGAGAAAAAATAGAGATTTGAAGAGATAGATGTTTTGGTAATTTAGTGCAATTATTGATCACAGCAAAGTTAGTAAAATTGCAAAAGCTAAAGTTAATTTTTTTAATAGGAAAATTAAAAAAAATTATGCTTTTAACTAAATAAATTAATGTTAAGAATTTTTTTAAAGCACGCAATTGTTTATATATGAGCAATGTAATTTTGCAAAAACTACTAGCAACATTTTGCAAAGCATTGGTTGCATTTTTTAAAAATGAGTATTCATTATTTCAGTAGTTAACAATTTGGTTATAAATTTGCTTCTGATTACCCATTTACAAAGTATCATTCCAACGTTAAATGTATTTTAACAACAATTGCAATTTTGTCACACTAAAGCAATCCTCTACTCATCACAAGTTCGAAAACTTTTTTTGAGCGTTCTTTTTTACCTCATCGGATTGGACCTACCTTTCCCGCTTTGCTGTTTTTATGGCTCTGGAACAAGGGCCTTCAGAAGTCGTTGTGTACGTCTCTTCTTTTCTTTTTTAGTATCTAATGATCCGTAAACAGAAGATTTAGTGGCGAATCTGCTGCAACTGGGGATTTTATTGTTCATAAATTGAAAGAGATATTTTATCCTGTATTGGATAATTAAGACCTTAACGTAAAGACTTTTTTTAGGAATGGGGCCGTTGCGTTGCTTTGTTTCAAGGACACGAGTAGAAACACATTTATGGAGTATTTGACACTTGTTTCCTAATACTAAAGATACACATGTTGCTTAATGCTAAGGATACACTTGTAACGTTTGCTCTGAGTTTGCTTCAGGTTCAAAAGTTCTCCCCCCCCCCCCCCTTTCATCTATAACATGTTACACAATTTAGAATATATAGGAATTCATAAAAACATTTAGGGAATTACTTTTATATTGTAGAAACTAGTTGTATTATAAAGCAGAAATATGAAAATGTTTGAATTTTTTTTATTTATGATTTATATTGAAAAATAAAATGTCATTGAAAGGGAAGTTGGAAGGAGAAACATCATTAACGGGGAGGGGGGGGGGGTGAAGCTATTCGGTATAAAATAGTTTAAAATCTATTAATAAGTAAATAAGTCCTAAGTAAATAAGCGGGGATAACTTAATATTTTAACTGATAAACTTGTTCATTTTTCATTTATTCATGTGTCGATATATTTACGAAATAAACGAATAAAACATGTAATGGTTTCAATAATACCATTACATGATTTAAATATGAAATCCATGTCTGATAATTTTAATTTGTGTTTAAATATTGTATGCATTTCCATCGTACATAAAAACTTGGGAAATCTGTCTTTCATGTATTAATGTATTCCATTTTGTCTCCTTAGGCAAGTCATTCGATCTTCTGCCGCCACATTCCGCTCCTATTGGATATGTGGTGTCACCCTACGCCCATCCCCACAACGGGGCCCTGGGCCCAGTTTCCATGGTAAGTACAGGCCCGAATTTGTTCTATTTACACTGCAAAGAAAACCCCGCCATTTTACGGAAATTTCTCTTTTTTACCGAAATTTCTCATACTTTAAAACTGTTAAATTTACTTTACGGTTATGATCCGTTTTATTGAACTCGTTTGCAAATTACAACTGTTTTCGTCAAAATTTATTCTCAATAACGTTTCTTTAGAACATTTCTTATACTTTCGACGGTTTAAAGCTATTCGCTAACTTTTAGGACAAGAACCGTTTTCGTTAACTTGTTTGCAGTTTACATTTGTTTTCTCTTAAATTTATATTCTCGATAATTTTACTTTTGGAGCAAATTTTCATAAGATGGTTTTTTTTTTGGCTCTAGCCTGACAAGAAATTTAGTGGTCGAAGGTATGGCGCTTCACTTGGAACTTAGATTATAGGTGCGAATAGAGCTTGACCACAAAACCATTTCTCAATTTTAAAAGGTACGAAAATGTAATAGGGCAAAGCCGTATTTAAACTGGAATTTACTATATTTAAAACAGAAAGTATCCATACTTTTTACTGGTTTTCTGATAACTCAGCTGAGATTTAAAACCGTAAATTTGAAGGGATTTTTTTGCAGTGTTGTTAAACTTGCACTACAAGAAAATATAGGGCTTACATTCCCAAATACGGTTCATTAAAATAAGTAATTTAAGCAAAAGCAATTCGAAGTTTTTTCAGCAGCAGTAAATAACGGAAGGTATTTTTATTTCTAGCTTGGATAATGTATGGGAATAGAATAATTAAAAAAAAATTAGTGTTACAGAATAGTCTCCAATTAATACTGATTTATTTTTAATATTTCGTAATTGCTTCTTTTTCTCGAGGGCATTGAGAAACAGAAAATGTAATTAAACTTTAAATAATTGACACAAAATTTTGCAGCTACAAATACAATTTTTAAAAGTACGTGTAAGACAAAGCTACTCTTCGATATGCTAATGTATAATACTGCATAAAATAATGCATAAACTTTACACTTTTTTCCTTCCGCATGTCATCATACCCATTTCCATTCTTTTTACTCAACCCACTTCAAATATTACCATACCATCAAAATTAAAAATATGCGTACTTTTTTTTAAAACTTACTATTTTCCCATTTATTGTTCATTGTCTTATTAAAGAGGAACCAATAGTTTAATCTGAACGGATTTTTATTAAAATAATTTAATATTTTAGTAAAGATTATCGTTCCCAACTTTTCAAACCGCTCTTTTTATTCTCTTTAAACTAATAGATAACTATGCCTAATATCTATACAATACTATCTTATCTAAACACGGCTATATTAATGGTTCTTGGTAGCCCTTTTTTAATGACCTCGCAAATCCTAATAATTAATATCCAGCAACTAATTTTCTATTGCATTTGGGATAAAAGGATTTTGATATACTTAGAATAACAGTAAAATATAATTTGTTAGTCATATCTACAGGAAATGGTTGTTAGAAAAGTACTATCTGTCTGTGGAAGGTGTCCGCCTTGTTCTTTTTTTCTGAGTGTTCACTGTAATTTTCTTTGAGGAGGGCTTTGGTTTTTTTAGTAATTAGGTGGTGCTATACAGTAATTATTCTCGCTTTAAGTACGAAGAAACAAATCCGGTAGAAATATGAATGATAAGAATGTGTTTACAGAAATATTTAATTGTTGATTGCGAATAATGTAGTTTTAGAATTAATTTTTGTTTTATTGGTTATGATTGTTGTAGATAGCTAACGTCTTGTATTTAAAAATGAATTCAACTTGTAAGTATAATACAGACAGCATTTTTACAATAGTGTTCGATTTTTTTTATTATTGTCAACGTTATTATTCAACGTACATACCTTATAATGATTGATGGCATAATTTATGTGTTATATAGAAGCAACGTTTAAATCATTAACGACCGTTATACAGTGGAAAATTCCACATGTTATTCAAGATAATTTTTAAAAAGAAACCCATCATCTTATGTATTGAGGCAATAGATAAAACAGGCAATTGTACTTTGTATCGCGCCGCAACTAGAAGCGATAGCGTTGTATGTATTAAAAAAGACACCACTGCCTCTCATCTCTCATAAGTGGATTCAGATAAAAATAGACCCCACACATATTACACCAACAATGTGATTTCATACTTTTGTAGTGAAGCTTGTATGTGCAACACTGTGCCCCGACTTCACTCAACAATCAATGAGCACTTTAACGGTCAATGTACTCGATGTATATTGAAGCATACACACCGAAAAACTTGTGTATAAGTGAAACACAAGTAGCGGTTAAAAATGGCAACATTACAACAGTGTGTTGTTTAAATGCAAAAATTGTGTTGATGGACATGCAACACAAATTTGTGTTCTTCCGATGTAACTGACGAAAGAGTGAAGATAATTATTTAATCCATGGAAAATCAACAAAGAACCATAAAATATACTTCATTTTTGTTTTCTCAAAACAAAAATGAATAAAATCTTTCATGTATATCGCCCTAAATCAGCAATAGATAAGGTTATATGGATCAGTTCAGGAAGAAATGATCCAAATAAATTTGATATGATTCGACATACTGTTCTGACGAAGTAAATTTTATAATCTCTTTGCCAGTTTTCTATTAATTCTGACCACACATTATCTTTGATGATTATTCTATGGATACTTTTTCATCAGAAATTTATTACTAATTAAAAATAGCATTTATTATTTGACAGCCATTTAATCGCAACTTAAATTATAACCTTTATATATTTTTCTAAATAAATTAAAGGTTCAATTCCTATCTATGTTTGCTAACAACATTCAACGTGGTTAGTTTATCAACTTATACAATTTACATTTAAATTAGTTATATATCTAATCACTCCAGTTAGATGAATTAGCGCATTCAGTGTCTCTTATCTTCGTCTAGTTAGACATGTGAGGCGCAATGTAAATTCGCCCAAAAGTTTCTAGAGTAGCAATCCAATTTCGATCTTCGTGTTTGAATTCTTAAATCCTTTGAACATAATTGCTTGCCGTCGTTATTTATTTGACAAGGCGTGATTGAAGAACTTAGCTCAGAAGTATGATTGAAGTGTTTAGCTATGCAATCACATGGACCGGACTTACAATAATCGAGGGTAGAATGACCGGGTGCGATTGGCCTTTGAAAAACAAGGGAATACCTCTTTTTTTGTTTATTCGGTAGCTTTGTTAGGTGCATTATTTAAATTTTTATATGCTTTAATAATGTTAATCCATGATGCACTAATCGAGAGCGAATTAAAATTATTTTCTTTTTTATGTATATTTCAAATAACAGTTCTATACGTACTGTCTAGAAAGGCTACGATTCTCCCTATGTTCTTTTATTTAGACTCGCTAGACAATTCAATGTTCTGAAAGTCGGTCTTCCAATGTTATAGTTTCTTTTGTAAAATGTAATTTATTTGGCAATCAGAAATTCGATTTGGATTATCTTCTATTAGTTTAGATTAATTGTTAAGTTTAAAACAGACTATGGTATAATTCATCCGTTTAATGTCTTAATTGCAATTATTTCGATAATAGCTAGAGCATCTATTTGCTAACTTTCAGTGGAAGAAAAAAAAATAGGTATCTTTTTATTTACTATACCACATAGTAAATAATTTTGTGCGTACTCTGACATACTCAAAAACATTTCCTACTGATGACTATTAAGAATTAGCTGGAAGTAACAGTTGATTTTTTTTAAATATTAATTAATGTAGGCAATAGAATTGTTGTTTGTAGTAGAATTTGGACAAAACATTTATTTATCGCAAATAATAGAACTGTTTTATACCGAAGCCGCCAAGATAGTTTATCAACAAGTTTAATATTTTATGACTGCAATGCACACTGCAAGAAAATAAAGTTTAGCATTCCTCTTGCACTACGAGCGTTATCTGAAAGCTCTTTAGAATTATCTTTATGTTCTTGTTGAAATACGTGCTCGAAAAAAGAAAAACACACTTCCTATTAATCATTCAAAATAGAAAAAAATTATTCATGTTAACCATTAACTTTACCATTTACCTTTAACTGTAATATTAACTTCAAAATTTTCTATTTTGCAGTTCTAAGAATTATTTAATTATGATTTTGATAGGTATTTTAAGTTTCCCGAAATACTTCATAAGAAATTACATAATTCAGTGTCATAAACATCCGGATGGCATAAAGGGTTTTGTTATTATTAATCTTAATCATGGAATTTTTATCTAGAGGACTAATTAAAGGTTTCTGATCCAAAACTTTTCTATTTTCGGTTACGATACTGCAGTAATATAATTTAATTTACGCAGTTTCATGCTTTTCTGTTTAATGTTTGAATGACACAAAATACTACCATATAAAAAAATAAAAAGTACAAAAACTCACTACTAAACAATGACTTATCACTTTCTTGGTGGGAGGAAAGTTCGCCGAACACTGAGACCTTAGGTCTATTGTATACAACCCCAGAAATGACACAAGCACAAGAGACACACAAAGAAAGAGACGACACAAAAACATAGACAAATGACGACATTTAATGACGGACACAAACATCCGTGCCTTACCAGGATTCGAACCCTAACCCAGCAGCTCCAAAGACGAGCATCCTAACCATTGCACCTTCGGGGCGGCTTGGAATGGAATGCAAATGCGCCCTCTAGAAGGGAAGGGCGTAGGCTATGTAGCCCATTACCCCGCTCGCCAGAAGGGACAGTCACATGAGACACACAAAGAAAGGACAACACAAACACATAGACAAATAACAACATTTATTGACAAGTACAAATATCCATGCCTGACCGGGATTCGAACCCGACCTCAGCAGCTCCAAAGGCCAGTACACTAACCATTCAGCCACCGAGGCGGCTACTAAATAATGCCCTTTCTACTGAACAATCCGAGATTCGCCCATGATTTCTTTTCATAAAAAAAAAAATCCTCCAGGCCTATCAGGAAATTAAAAACCAAATAGATTTCTATCCCAATGTTTTCCTTGGCCCCGTCTAACCTTGGAGATAGGGGGACTGAGAAAAACACGCGGGATATCTCAGTTTTTCTGAGAAATATAGGCTCATGCTAAGACGGGGCGCGATAAGTCAGCAGACAATGGGGAGCCAGTTTGGAACTAATTTGTTTTTGGATCAGTTTATCCCCCATCAACGTAGCATCCCATTCCTCTATTCCGTTAATACACTCAGAATTAAGGCCCCCTCTTTGTTTATGTTTTTCTTGGAGATGCTAAGATTGAAAACGATGTGGTATTTGTCATCTGTTCTGATGAAGTTTTCCTTCTGAAGATCTTGTTTCGGCCAGCCTCTTTAAGAAATAATATCTTTTTACTGATAATATTGCATCCATAGTTTCTATTTTTCGTTTACTTTACAAATTACTGGAACTTTTTATTCATAAACCTTACCTTTTACAGTTATAACAAAATAGAATTTTGAGGTTTTGTTGTGGTGCCTCTTGTAGCTTTACATTTCATCGCAACTAATAAAGAAAACCTTATCAGTGTCTAACCTCTTATTTGTAATTTCATGAACGGTTTGAATTAGGTTTCATGGTAATTAAAGTAATGTATTTGAGATGTCTCTTGAAGCTCGAGCCCTTAGAAATTTACTTTCTACAAAATATTGTGGTTTGATTTGTTTTGCAAATGCATTGAATTAGGACCACTGATCATCATAGCTGAATTGAATAAAGCGAGCCATGGTGTAGTTTCTAAAACTCATATTCTCCAAATCAAAGGCATAACTAGGATCCAGTCCATTCATTGGCGAATTCGTCCATTGTCAAAACTCATCAATGAATAGACCGAACCTTTTTCTTAGGTCTTTGGAGAAAGAGAGCTTTGCAACTTCACAATTCATCTATGTTTTTCAATGAAAATGGTCATAAAAAACAAGCACACACAGTAGCTGTTCTCGGAAAGGGATTAAATATTCTCTATAGAATTCGGACGTGAAGACTGTTCTCTTTGTTTCGTGACTACCCTAGCTCTACAAACACGATTCTTCACAATTGAAGCGCGTGGCTGTTAATGACCCTACATGAAAAGGGTATTTAGCATAATATCCGAAGTGAATAATACAGTTTGATACTAATTACAATAGAGAAGCATGTTGCTTGCAAAGAGATAAGACAATCTTTATCGTTTAGTAATTTAGTACTGTTATTTAATAATGGACATTGGAGAGTATTTTTTACTAATTATAATCAAGATTTTTTTTAGAAAATTTATCTTGTTATTTTTGGGAGCAAATATCTCGTTTACATGGATTTACTTCATATTTTATAGTCAAATCTTTTAATCCACTTGTTCAAACATATTAAAAAATAATTTAGTATTTTTCCATTTTAACCCTGTTTACTATGACGAGGATCAACCGTATAATCTATATATATTAATGGAGAAATCCTGCTTAACTGACTGACTCATGCGATGACCAGCCAAACTATTGGAGATACCGATACACTATTTGAGTTTTTGTTGATTTTTACCTTTTACTGTCTAATGTTTCAACATATGTATGTTATTTAAAACATGTTTAAAAATGGTTTAAAGAAAGTTAAGCTTAATTGATTTCTGAAGGAATTGTTTTTAATGAATGTTTCCAGTTTATGTAGTACAATTTTATAATCTTCATAGAGATCTTAATTTAAGTATTAGTGTGGAGGATCACGTGGCCTCCAATGCTAAAGAACTTGAAACGCTTTTCTAGTATTTTTTTTTTTTTTGTAATTTTAGAATTATATTTTATTTTTCAGAGTATTCTTCTTCTTAATGTGGCGGTGGTGGCGGCAAGTTGCCGGTGTTGCCATCACATAAAGAAAAAGAATGCTACGAAAAAATAAAATTTAGTTTTAAGATTACAAAATAAATATTTTTAAAAAAATACTAGAAAAGCGTTTCAAGTTCTTTTAAAGTCAATAAAAATATTCCAAAATGCACATCAAGTATTTTTATAGTATTTTTTTAAATTTTAGAATTAAAATTTTTTTTTTCTGAGCTTTTTTCTACTTAAAGTGTTGGCAACACTTTCCCCATACCATACCAATTTTGTTTGCATTTCGTTAGCATTGGAGGTCACGTGATCATCCACTCTAATACTTTGATTAAGATCTCTATGATTATCTTATAAAATTTGTTAATCAACGCTATGATGTCATCTGCAAGGAAAATATAAGATATGTGAAAACATTATCAATGAATCTTAAATAAGTGTTATGGAATTGTTTTCAATTGTTTGAAAGTATCTGGTGCTGGTTTTTACGAGTTCAAGGCAATTGTCTTATAAAAATCCTTCTTATTATCTTTTATATGAATGAGTTCAACCACAAAAAGTAATCAGCGGCAAAATAGAAAGATGTGTAGTTTCATAGCAATCCAAACAATGTGCAGAAGACAGCTACTTAGCAGATTATTATTGATGTAGCTTGCGGTTTTTTTATCGGTCACAATGAAAAAGAAATTTCTAGATTCCAAAGGGTAATTACACGCAATTTTAGCTGCATAAAACTCGTCTAATTATGGATAATGGTTATAGATTATATAAAGTTACTTTCGGTCAATGAATGAAACTAATCGCTATTTTTATAAGTTTATGAAAAGGGTAGATTATAAATAGATTATTAAAAAGGGTAGAAATAAATTAAATATTAGGGTTCGATTCTAGGATAAGACTTGGTTGCATGGTGTAAATTCGAGACATACGTATTTCAATCTTTTAGACTATTTGTCAATAAATCAATAAACAAGTCTATTTTTTGTAGAATATTTACTTGCGCTTTACACAATGTTGTATTACATTTCCCCACCATACATTGGACAATTTAATTTCAACAAGCCAGATTTCGCATTGGGTTTGCATTCGAAAGTATTTCATGGCAATTTCAGGCCTTGTTAGCATTTTTTTGTCTTATTATTAACTACCGACACACACCAATCCCTTCAAAATTAACTTGCAGGTGCTGTTTTGTTCAAAATTCTTGCTGAATTTACATCTTGCCTTTTAAAATTTCTTATTCCTATTCCTGCAACACTTCTTCAAAAGGCATCTGAGAATAGAAACTTTTTCATCGACAACTAACTACTTATATTGCAAGTCAATAAGTCGTGTGGAGTTTTGCTCTTGTATTTGTAGAATTTCTATTCCATAATCACACGAGCACTTCCAAAAAGACATCTAGGTATGGTATGGTATGTACATGTATATTCCAGCTTGTGTGCATGTTCAGAGAGCCGCTTATAAGCTCTCGTCAAGTGGGACAGACACAGAAAGAGTTTTAACAAGCACAAGAGACACACAAAGAAAGGAAAACACAAACACATAGACAAATAACAACGTTTATTGACGGTCACAAACATCCATGCCTGACCGGGATTCGAACCCAACCCCAGCAGCCCAAGGCTAGCATCCTAACGATTGCGCCACCGGGGCGGCTAAAAGACATCTGGACCAGAAACTTTTTAAAACCAACTCTGTTTCTTGACCCTTTGGCGTCAGAAGATACCCGAAGATAAATGGCCTGTGACTTATGAGTTCATATATTTTCTTAGGGTTCCGAGAAGGATCCAGGAGTTTGTTTGCCCCCCTTCCCCTACATAATCCCATGCTTCATCTGAGGAAGAACACTGGCACCACTGTCTTCAGCCGGAAGACAGATGGCACGAGAAAGTGTCGAGGGTTAGCTTTGACCCATTAGTCAAAGCTTGACTAATGGGAGTTTTTAATTAATTTGTCTTGAAGAGAGTGCTTTAAAATACTTCATTGATGTTAGAATAAAGAGAGAAAGAGTGTCTCCGACGGTAGTAGTCAACAGAAATCTTACGTTTTTGGTGGCATTTGGCCATTTTTGGCCATTTACATTTAGTGGAGCATTACATTGTAGAAACTCCTCTACAAAATTGTAACAAAAACTCGCGTTATTCAGCGAGCGTCATTCATATACGTTATACGTTATATATACATTAGTTTTTATTGAAACCTATAACAATTAAATCTGATGAAAAGCTGAATTTTGCCATTTTTATAACACTGGTTACTAGAAAAATGCTGCATTGGATGTGTTGATAGAAATTTCTATATGCCACTTTTTTGAAACTTATTTTTATTTTTATGAGTTGTGTTATATAATTTCTTAAAAATAATTGTTTATTTTATACCAATTTTAATTCAATTTTATTTGATGTACCAAAATATTAATTCTAATTTAAACATTGAAATGTAAACGTGTTTTCTTAATTTTGTGGAGCACATAACCTTAAATAATGCAATGTAATGTACACTTATTTCTTTATAGAAGTAATCCATGTATACTAAATATTTGATTCTTCATAAACCATCATTTACAATTCCAACCCATCCATTTTTTCTCTCTCTGACGACGCCGTTTCAACGACATGTTCCCAGCCTTCAGCGTATTTGACTTGTGCATGTCGACGATTCCATCTCGTTAAGTTGTTTCGAAAGCTTGCAATCATTCTTAATTATCGCATCGAAATCTGGCAACAATTTCGTTCCTTCTTTGCTTTACACTATTTTTTTTTCCCCCTGTCCATCCCCTCTCTGATGTTTCGTAAGGGTGGCTTGGTATAGTTGCAAGTATTGGCATTTGTCGGATTTTGAGTAAAATGGGTTTGAATACTACTACTAATTATTATTAATACGGTTCGCGGTTAGATGAAGGCTTCACAGGAGAAATTTGGCATTTTGATTACCAGCGTGTTAAAGTGGTCGAAATATGACCAAACGTAAACTCATAACAAAATCGTATTTGATCAGGGGACCTCCTAAATTTTTTTTCTGTTATTTTTTTTAAACTACTCTAACCCGTTTATGGATGGCACTGTTAAAATATGTTTGATCCGGGGAAGTCAAGTTCTAAATGAAGAATTATTATGTGGATGTCTATATGTTGCATGTATTGGTATCTATTAAGAAAACTTACTATTATTTGTAGTTCACATGTATGTTTTCCAATGTAGTACCAAACTCCTACAGCCTTGATTTGTTTTCGAGAATGGCGATAAATCTTATATTACCTTCTGTGCTGCGGTGATACTCTTTCCAACTAGTTTTCAATTTCAAATTATCGAAAATTAGCCATACAGTGTATGTCAAGCTGTGCCTTAATATTAGGATTAAACCTCGTTAGGGGAGGAGTTATTATTATTCTTTTTTTTTAATAGTCATGATTGATATGAAATAAGAATTGTTTTTGTCCGCATTATAGGTTACAGTTTTCTCAAACTAACTGAACAGATATATTTTTTTACCATCATCTTACTCTCCCCTACTAAAAGTTGCGTCACGATTGTTCCCCATTTTTTTCATGAACAACTCCAAGCCACATTTCTCTCCTTGCCCCCCACCAAACTCACTTTACCATCCTTATAGAATTTGATGTTATTCTCTTTTTTTTATTATTCTTTCTTTGTAGAAGAGAAAAAAGCTCGTTTGTCTACTGCTTCACTGTTAGGATTTTAAACTGATAACGGCTTGTTGTAACTTACTTGTTTTTGAGAGAAAAGCCTTATTAGTTCGAATGGCTATTAGTATTGTTCGAAAATAATTTTTTTAGGCGAAGGGAAGGATCCTCGTTGATTGCATGATATTTTGGAAAATATCTTTAAATTTATATCTTAATACTTTGTTATGTGAAAACAGGCAAACTTTACCAGGATCAATTTTAAAATCTCTCCCCTACTTATAACGTTCATTGGCTTCCTTCAATAACGATTTATAAAATTTATGAATTTGCGTTTGAAAAATGATTCAACTATCGTAACACTTGAATTGATTTTTATACTTTTGAGGATAAATACGTAAAGTAAACTACCAAGACTTACTTTTGAAAACTTTCTCTGTAAGTAGTTGATCTTCCAGTTAGTGTATTATGTACTTAGTAATCTTAGTATTATCTAAGTACATTTCTTATCGCACCTTTAGACGACTTTTTTTATCTTTCGAAACGTCCAGTGGTTTTTCTTTGGGGGGGGGGGGGGAGGGGGGTAAGACATATTTCAAATTTATCCATTATCCATCATAACTGATTAAAATCTATATATTATCCATTTTATTTATAAAATTCATTTTTTATGCCGGCATTTATTGTAATAATTTTCTCTGAACTCCAAACAACTCCTTCAGAAACTAACAAAAACCCAACCCAAACCTTCTCTCCAAATCCCAACTTCCTACAATCACCTTGCAGACAGGTGGGTGTATCCCTAGGCCTGCGGGCCCAGAGATCCTAAAGATCGTGATTGCATTGCTGCTGGCCCCCCTAAATCTCGAGAGTGTGGTTGTTTAATTCTTCTGGGGAAGGGGCGGAGACGCATTCTTGCACAGTTTCGCATCGGACCCGTGGTTTTTTTTAGGGGTCCCGTTTGTTGGCGTTGCTTGGCGATCGTTTTTATTGGGGTTTGATGGTTGGCGTGTGTAATTAGTTTGTGTTGGTTTTGGAAGTTGTTTTTTTGGTGCACGTTTGGATTTTGGATGAGTCCTTTTTCTGGAATTTCCGTTGCTAATCGTTACAGATCTACATCTTTTACGTTGAGATCTACAAACCTTTTCTTGTGAATTTGTTCACCAATTTAAAGACTTTTTTTTGTAGTGATGCCTACAAATACGTTCGTACTGTGGACATCGTACTTCATTCCTCTTTTAACTATACGGTAAAAAAGGAGTGATGTAGCGAAGCCCACAGTTTGAACATATTGGTTTGCAAAACCCTACAAGTTTATATGTTTACTCAATATATAAGACAATAAATTTTTCTGTAATTTATCAGACCTGAGCAAAATAAAAATTAAGAAATAGTGCTTGTTAATTTAAGTTAACAATATATTCAAATAAAATATTAAAACACACTACACTGTCACTCAATGTCACAAAAAGCTTTCAAGTAATATTACCGTGCATTTACCGACCGGAGCCACGCAAGTCCACAAACCAACTTCCTTTCAATTAGAAAACCAACACGACACTAAAAGTCAACCAACCGTCATTGACACCACATTAAACAATGCCATCGACACCAACCTGCTAATCCCTGCAATTGTTTATTTTATTCACCATCCTCATTGTGATTTTTTTTCATTCAAAACTCAGCCCACGGTAATCAGTTAACGTCACCTCGGCAAATGAATACTCAAAACTAATTGCCATGCCCGACACGTCGAGATGCTTAATCCAAGGTTGCGTTGGTTTAACAATATTCTAACTGACATTTTTTTAAAAAAAAAATTTGCTATAATAATAAAAAAATACTATGTCATTTTTCGTACAAACTTAGTAAGTTTAATCTGAAATTTTCTGTAAGACGAAATAAGAAGAGTTTGTTTTGCAAAAGCAACGGAGCTTTGAAAATGATGATTAGGAATGAAGAGTATAAAATAATCATTAGCCAAAAAGTCAAGTCAATTCACCAGACAATGCTTCATATTGATCAATATTCAACAAAAACTACACCCATACTTGAGCATTACTTGGTTAGGAACATGAAACCTCAATTTTTTGACTGGTTCTGCATACGACAGCACTTCACCATTGCTCCATTATTCCATAGCTCCATCGATAAGTGATAAACCTATTCTTATTCAAGCATCTCGACATTAACAAAATTTCACATTTTCTGAATTAAAATTAAATTATAAATTATTGCGTCCTTAGCCAACTTTTAGAAAAGCTAACTTTTTTAAGTTGTATGTGGATGTAGAGACTCCCTCCCATTCATTTTTCAGTGGACAATATGTATCTATAATCCTAGAAGAATTTCTATTTTCTTACATCTCCAAATAAGTGTTGATATTAGTTACATTTTTGACAAACTACGGTACTCTCTAAGTACGGGTGTGCTGCGCCAGGAATAATTTATTAAATAATAACCAGGCTTGTTAAACTGACGAAGGTTGTCGGTTATATGGGTTTTCCGCTGTTAGGATGACGGTAAATTTTAATATCACTCCTCAGAGTGTGATGGTTTGACATCATTTTAAATAGAAAGGTGTAAAAGTCATTAGGAAATTTTAACAGATTAGAAACAATTAAAGTTGCAATTTAAAATGGTTATAAGATGTAACGTATTTAAACCTTATAACCATTATCATATTTTTAAATTTGAAAGATGGGATGTCATGGTTTATTTACGTTTCGTATATTACAAGGCAGTAGAACAATGGAGGACTACTAGAATTAGACAAAAATATTAAGTAAACATATTGCTCCCTTTTACGTTTCATCGAGACTGTTATGTCTCACATCTGATATATTTGACTGATCTAAATGGTCAGTTCAAACTTTTTGAAAGTTTCCATTTCTACAAAGATTTAATCAATCAAAACTTCCACCTGTGCTTCGGTTCATTTCCCTTCCTTTTCTCAACATTAATTTCCATTTTACATAGATTTCAAAACGTAACGTTAAACATAACCATTCTGTATTTGTATGGAATTTTTTTCCATCCTGTATAGTGTAATGAATCAACATAATTCTTAGGAATTCCAGTTAAAAATGTATAGAGAAAAGCTGAAAAAAATTAAATTTTCTATCCTCTTAAAAGCTTTCCACTTTATTCAACATCTTAATTCGAATCAATATAATTCTAGGTAAAAATGTATAAGAGAAAGGCAATGAAAACTAATATTATCTGTCTACACTCCTTGCTAACCTAAGTTGGGTAAATTAATAGAAATATGCTATGGAGAAGATCCTTCCGCGGATGAAAAGAGTTCCATAAATTATTTGTGAATCCATCCAGAAAACATGTTTAAAACTTTAATTTCGTTTAAGGTCTAACAGATTTGAATATTTGAGAAAATTTGGAAATTTTATCAGAATGAAAGGTGTATTTTGGTTAAATTGTATTCAGATCATTCTGTACGTAAATATTACTTTACAAGAGTTTCTAATTAACGGACCAACCGCACTTTTCTTTCTGCCTTTTTACTCTTTGTTTTTACCCAAGTTAGGCTGGCACGGAGTGTATCTATTACAAAATTTTCATTAGTAATTCCCATTTTCAAGCCAAATGGATTCACACAAAATTCAGAATATGTCAGTTAAACCGTTTTCATTCGAAGGCAACCATATGCGTCCGGGGAAGGTAACTTTATGTCAAACGTGGATAGGGAGACAATTTCAGTTTTTGTCTCTAAAGAGTATAAAAAAAGAAGACATCTTATGATACTCTTATCTGATAAAGCTTGTGTTTGATGGCTAGTATATTCACTTTTAATAGCCTCATGTTTGTTCAGTTTTAGAGCTTTAATATCAGGATTACTACGTGTTTAAAATGTCAGAAACGATTATGTGCTGCTTTATTTAAATTATGGTGGGTCCGTGTGTGGAAAGTATTATTGTATGTACATTTTGAAAAAGATTCTGCTTTTTGTTAACTTTTAAATGCAAAAAACGTCAATGGATTTTTGTAAAAAATTGTCCTTATTTGATTTTCTCACATAAAATTAATTGAAGAAATGACAATTTTTTTCAAAAAAAAAAAAAAAATCATAATAAAGCTAAACACGAAAAATATCAATGGATTTTTGTTAAAAAAATTTCATTATTTGATTTCTTCACATAGAATTGATTAATTGAAGTAAGGACCATTAAAAAAAAATAATGTTACGAAAATTTAGTTATTGAATTTTTCAAGCAATGAAGTTGGAAATTATAATAAAGCTAAACAAGAAAAGTTGAATTGGCTCAATTCGATTATTATGTTTTTCTACAATTTATCGCAGAATATTTAGGAAAGAATTATGCGTGCTTGCAAGGTTATTTGTGACTGTACTAAACCACTATCTAAACGCCCCCGAATCGAAATAATTAGGGAATCACCCATAAAAAATTATATTATACATAATCAAGGTGTCCGAAACATATATTTACTCCCAAAATTCTGCCAAAGTGGGCGATTCATTAGCAACGCCACCAACCCCCATTTCATACCACGTCCCAAAATGCGGCCAATATTTCCGAACTTCATCAAGGCCAAGGGTAAATGAGGCAAATTGGGAAAATAATAACGCCAGGGGGGGGGGGGGGGTCATAAGAACCACATAGAGTGGGGTTCGGATAGTTGAAAAAAGGTCGGTAGTCGAAATTAGAGGCTTTTGGGGTTGCCCTGTGTTTGCTCAGTACCGTTCGCTCCTTACCACTCCCAGATAATTTTCGACGGATGTGTACATAGGCCCGTGTGAATTATGTACGCAGGTTGTTTCGATTGAAAGACGCGTGCGTGATATGTACTTTGGAATTCGGACGTGATTATTTTAAGGTGGTTATTAGCATGCGGCCATCTTGTGGGCTGCTTGTTTTTTACGATAGTATATAGGGGAAATAATGTGGAATATAAATATCTTTCCATTTTTTAAATAATTTTTTTAATTTAACTGTCCAAATATTTTTTTAAGTATTAATGTTTAATTAACCTCGATATCCATGATATAAGCCGTATTTTTGCGGTGTAAAGGTTCATGAAATAAAAAGGAACTTAGTATAGATAGATGGGGAAAAAACATTAAAAAAAACTTTATATATTGTGGAGTGTGGAGTCTTAATTTTTTTTTATAATAGTTTAGATACATATTTACAGTCGTATAATAAATAAAACATTAAATTATAAATATTTTAGGAGCAATTGTTTCCTAAAATGTATTGAAATTATCTTATAACAAGTTGCAAAGTACCTACGGCGGAATGAAATTTATAGTTAAAAATAATAGTATTTCTTTTGACAGTTATATTTAAATGTACCTAGTTTAAATATAGTTTCCTGCTTTATTATTCCGTCAGCGCAGCTACTTTAAGTTGGTCATTGATGATAATCATGCTAATTTTTTATCATTATTTATACTATTATAAACCGTTACTATGATAAGAACTTCAGTCCCTGATATATGAGCGAAAACCCTGAAAAACTTCTTTAAAAAGATTTTTTATCTATCCACGGTTGAACCTTGAGCCAATAAGTCACAGAAATCCCCATATCAATAGGATTAACACGCGCCAGTTGCTTGACCATTTTTAAGCCTCTTTCAGTTAACTAGTTTACCGCTAAAAAGCATTTTATGAGATTTGTTCCTCGAATTCTACTGTCGTTATCAAGTTTAGAGGATAAAATTTTCGAATGCAGTACACTTTCTCCTTCATTCTTCCCGAAATACTTCAATAAATTCTTTTTCGAATACCGCGGATTACCGAATTTTTTTTTATTATTATTATTCTCTTGTCATTGTCCCGATCTTGCAGAAGATATTTATCATCGAACTTAAGCTATGATCCTATCTAAGTTTTTTTTTATTCGACATTGAAGTATGGAATCTCGGTAGGCATTTATATTAAAAGTGAAATTTATTTCGAATTAAATGGCCGCTCTCGGGCAGTAGCAAAGAAGGGGAGATATATTGAAGGTCTTAGTGACGTCATATTTGGAGACAGATTTTGAAGTTGATGAATGAATGGTCTCGAATACTGTTTTTTCATGTGTCTAAAGAGAAGGAAAACAGATATATTTTAGCCCAAGGAGAAGAAATTTAAAAACTAGGATTCATTATCCCTGCTTTCTAAAAAATGGCTGTAGGGTAAGCGTAGTACAACCTCGTAAACGGCCAATAAATGAGCATATTTGTATGGGTGTTTTTACTGCATAAATTTTAAATTTAATTTATTTAATACAAAATATTAAATAAAAAAAATAGAATCAGGTTTATCTTGAAAGAAGTGATCTTAAAAACAATTGCATATGAAAAAAGTACATTATGAATAAGAATTTGTAAATTAGAATGTTTTTAAACTTAAGTTCATTGTAAAAAAGACTGGTGCACCAAATACGGAAAAAGCCGGGTTTAAGGATCGTGTTAATAGGTTGTATTCATTGTTTAAATATTTAATTTGGTAGGCAAAAAAGGTAACTGGACCCACATACAAAGAGTTTATAACCCACACTCAATACCAATGAATTAAAATTTCGTTACATTTTTTTATATTTGTTGCAACACAACCAAAAACGTACCGGCATGGTTGAAGATAGGATGTCTTTTGTATGTAATATCACGACATATCGTTATGGTAGTGAACAGTGTGTCAGCATCCTTACTCGCAAATAAAGGTACGGTCGGGATTAACCTTCATATCGCGTTTTAATCTCTAAAAGTGTTGTTTATTTTGTTGAGTTCAACACATGCACTGGCTATCTTATTTCTGTTAAATTATAATAAAAAAAGACCTAAGTCCAACGTTGTAGTATGGGAAATTAGCCTTTTTCTACTTAGATGTAGCACAGACCTTTCTCTAACCTTATGAAACTGTTGAACCTTGTTTTCAATGTTATATTTTCCCTTTCGATGTGTAAACTAGTTTTTAATGCAATTTTACGCTTTGTTCGGTCGTTAGCTGTCATGCGCTTGTTTATTCAGGCATGAGTTTTGGGATATGGTTATTTTAAAGTTGAAAAGATTTTGTTAGTTGAGTTAGTAGCTATATCTTTTCGTTTGTTTCATGATTTTTAAATGTTGTAGGTTTATTATTTTTTAAAGAAAAAATCGCAATTATTTTTTACAGTTATAATAATTAACTGGATATTATTTGTAAGTTTTTCAAATCTAATGTTAACACTCCAGAAATTTATTGTAGAGACAAATTCTAAATACCTGGTGCAATTACTCAACATTTGTTTTTAATTTACTTAAGTTTCAAGTATGGAATGTAACTTGTAAATAATACTTATTGTTTCGCTCAATTCATGCACAATGCACATATATGCGTAGCGTATACTTCCATTGAACATTAATTTTAATCTCAACTCTGTAAAACTCTTTTCTCCATTGCAATTTTCCTTACGTAAGCCGTGTTTACTGCATATAATAACTCAAACACTAGCATTCAACCGTTCATCGCTCAAAGCCTATCGTTTTATGAAGTCACTGTTTATTTCTTCAATTCCATTCGAATATTTATTCGAATCTTCTTATTTTCATTCCATTCCTCCGTCTGATCACCCACTTAAAATTAAATTAATTAACGTTTGAGCTTGCCTTCCCGCATGTAAAGATTGCCCATCGCTAATTTTAAGTACGCACTTGTAAATATAAACTAATTAAACAAGCAGATTAATTAATAAAGGAGATTTCTTATTTTTGGCATTTGAATGCTGCTATAGGTTGCTCAATTCTGTTCTGTTTTGGTAGTATGAGTTAATAAGCAAAAAATGTTTAATTGCGTTTGAAATTCAAATGAAATGCGAAAAATTAACTCATTAGTCAATTATGGTTGTTTTGAAATGGTGGATGTAAGCAATTTTTAGAGATGGAATGGTAAAGTAAACTGAAGATATAATTAATTTTAAACCTTATTAATGTCTTTTCCCATTGATCCTCGTTAGTTTAATTATAATGAGTTAATTTAAGTTAATATTCTTAGTTAATTTTTACATTTTATAGTCGGAATAAATTTTTAAATGAAGCTTTAATAACTGAAATAATATTGTAAGTAAATACTAAACAAGTGAGATTTTGTTCTGGACCTGTTATGGACTTCTATAGTTTTGAATTTAATGTAATGAAAAAGCAATGAATAAATACCTATTTTTCACCTTTTATTATTTATTTTATTGATTATTGTTGTAGTATTCTCTTGTTTTAAATTTATGGCTGTTGTTTAGTTTCATAAGTAGCTTTATAATTACTGTAAATTTAGAATTATAGTAATTTATGTTATTAAATATTTAATTGTAAAGTCTGCTATTTTATTATAATTATAAAATCCGACTGACCAAAAAATTAAAGACACAATACGATACCTACGAATATGCAAATGTGTCACCTTCGATTAAAATCATTTGCTTAGTTGTTTTTACTGCACGGTTACTGATATAAAGGAAAAACAGTTTGTACAGAACATTTGCTTATATTAAAACTTCTTTATTTATAACTTATAAAGAGTCAAAATGACTATTAATTCTTATCCTTAGAAAGCTTCATCGCGTGCAACTTAAGTAAAATTCTCATGTGAGATTATGTTAAGGCAAGTTTTTTTTTTTATTCTTTTTTTTTTCACAAAGTCTCCTTAAAAATGGTTGCTTATTCTCCTGTTAGTCATCCTTCAAATTAGTGGATAATTTATCTGTAATATTTATCTAAAATCTTGATTGTTCCTTTTTTTAAGAAACACTTTTAGGTGTTTTTTAAATACTTTTTTTCCACAATGTCTCCTTAAAAATGATTGCTTTTTCTTCTACATCCTTCAAATTAGTGGATAATTCATCTAATATTTATCTATCTAAAATCTTAATTGATTGTTCTTTTTTAACAATTAAATAATTTTTAATATTCATTGAGCAATTATATATTTAGTACTTTTAGTTAAGAATTAATTATATGATCAATCAACTATTCTCGAAGAGTTTTTCTTTTGATTTCGAATTGATTATATTCTCAAATTATTTATTGCACTGGAATTCTCCCGTTTGAACCAATAAAAACCTCATCGGATTTCAAACAAGAACTCGAACTACTTTTTAGCAGCAACTATAAAAACTGCTTCACTTCAATGATGTCCAACATAAGTTCGTCAATCTCATCACCTTATTAAAAAAAAATTCCCATCCCTTCAGCATGCATAAAACCCTCTGACCTTCATCATCATCCGAACCCTAAGTTGGCGCATCATTAATCCATCATAATCATTCGTGTAATTATCCAACCGCCCCTTTTCATACCAACCTTCCCTCTTTTCATGTTATAAAAAAATAAACAGTCAAAGACCAGGATTGATGTAGGAATCGTTTCTATGCATACAGTTCAAAAATAATACACTATAACAGTGTCTATTTTTTGTGAGGGGGCGCGCCCTGTTTGGATTTGGAACAAATTAATATCTTTTATTCAACCTCTTCTCCCCTTTTTAAACGTTCGAAATGCATACACTACCGGACGTTGCCGATTTTTCGCGCTCGTTATTTTTTTTTTTCCATCTCTGTTTGGGTTTCTTGGAAACGGTCACTGAAACGAGAAGAAAAAAATCGCTCGTTCCTTAGAGTGGGAGGGGGGCACAAGAGGGGTTGCCGTTTTGTTATTTTATCGCCAAATATTTATCGCCACGGTGATGAGTTGGCAAAGATCGTAATTGGAGCGTTTTTCCCACTGATGATTTTTCTCCTTTCTTTTTTTTATCGCTTCGATCATGTCCATGGAGTTTTTTTTAAAAGTAAAAGCAACTCATGTTTCGTAGTTAATTTTAATTTATCTTCAATCGTTTTTTCGGGTGAAACTATTTGTACGCTAGTTTTGCAAAGTTGTATCTTATTTAATGGCCCATAAAAGATACTATCATAAAAGTACAAATTGCGCTATTCAATTTAATACAAAAATTCTTTAAAAAAAGTTTTTGAGTTTAATAGGCTGGAACATTAAAATTAGTTAAATAAAAATAGATTTTTAGCTTGTTTTTTTTAATAGATTTCTTTAGGTTTTTATATTATAATTTAAAAGTTTGTATGTACTGTATAAGTAATTGAGTATAATTAACTAAAAATCCTTTTAGAAGCATTTTTTCTCACAATGAAATCCATTCCTCAAATTCGCATTGAAATACATAATTAAAAAAAAAACAATTTTATAGAATCAACTTTAGTTTATCTACACATTAATACAAGCTAACATAACTTCAATACATTATTAATGCCATAAAACCAATACCAATTTCAAGATCCCGGTACTACAAACACGTCCGTTCGCTACCTGTCCACCCAGGTCGTTATGCAACAACCCCAAGCCCAACAATCTCTAAATTCAAAATCCACAACGAGCTTCTCTCCTCACCTGGCCTCTCTACCCTCTTCTTGCATCTCCCCTTTTTTTCTTATTTCTGTTTTCTTGGAGAAAAGCTGTTTGAACAACCTCTCCTCAAATTAGAGGGCAAAACTGATGGCGATAAATTTGCCAAATTCGGCATGCCTCCTTCCTCGCTGCTTGCCCCTGTTGGGGTCCCCTTCCCCCCTTTAGAACTGGTTTAGGCAACTTTCGCCGTCTTGTTAGTAGCCGGACTGCATACCTCAACACTATCCACAACGCCTTGAATAAGTTTTACGAAAGTGTAACGTGCATTTGAATATAGTTCTTAACGTTTTTTTTTTATATTCGTTAAATTATTGATTATCCTCTTGAATAAAAATAAATAGTTATATTTAGAATGAAAATATTGTGTTGAATTAGTAGCCGTACTGAGTACCTCAACACTATCCACAACGCCTTGAATAAGTTTTACGAAAGTGTGACGTGCAATTGATTATATAGTTCTTAACGTTTTTTTTATAGTCTTTTAAATATTGATTATCCCCTTGAATAATTATAAATAGTTAACTTCAGAATAAAAATATTGTGTTGAATAGTAGCCGGAATGCATACCTCAACACTATCCACAACGCCGTGAATAAGTTTTACGAAAGTGTAACGGGCATTTGAATATAGTTTTTAACGTTTTTGATCGTCTTTAAATTATTGATTATCATCTTGAACAAAATTAAATAGTTATCTTCAGAATAAAAATATTGATCAGCTATTATTAGCTACAATTATTTTTAATGCCTTCAACCTATCTTATCTTTATATGCTTAAATCAAATTCGTTGTATAAGTTACATTTTTATCAAACTAAGATTGATAACTCTCCTCCCATCTATCCATCTTTTTTACATTTGAAACGAGGTAAATTAGGGATTGTCGGCTGGGAAATTCGCCAAAATGCTCAAAAGTACGCCCCTTCCAAGTTTCAAAAATACTAGGTATTATAATTTAAATTACTGTTGAACTTTGGCCCAAGAATTACATTTGGAATGTCTTTAGAAGTGAAAAAGTAAATTTTTGGGATTAGTTACGGAAACAACAATAAATACGAACGTAAGGTTCCAAGGTAAAATACAGAAATATACTTATGTAGCCTAAAGTTTATATACATAAGCATTATAAACTACACATTTATTGATTTAGGACGTTTTTACAATCGGTGAACAGCAAAATTCACTTATTGTGTATCGACAAGTATTGCAAGTATCGGCAACCTTTATAAATTATTTGTTACGAGAACCAAAACAAAGATTAATTTTCGAAAACGTTCTTGTTAAACATATATTTTTTTAAATCATAGAATGCATTTATTTCATAAAAATCCAACTAAAATCTTAAAAATCTCGCCAACCCAGCGATCCATCGCCAAACACGGCTCCCCCTACACCAGGGGTGGGTGGCAGAGGAATGGAATATCACACATGACATCCTATTAATCCCACGACTCCATTCATATTTCTCTATTAAAAGGGAACTGCACCCCCGTTTGTGACGCTATTCCGTGACACCGTTTGACTCAGTGTCAACATATCGCACGTGCTCATATATCGGGGGGACATTTCTAGGTAGAATTATGTTTTATTATTATGGAACGCTCTCTCTCAGGTGTTGCTATCCTTTGTTGTCGCCTAACACCTGTATCGGCGTGGAATATTTCACGCCTAATCCCTGTCTGACAAGTTTATTTTGCGCCGGGTTAGTGGGTGAATGGGGAGATAAGGAAAGCGAAAGTTTTTTGTTAGGGTTTTATAAGACTTACCTTTTTTTTATTATTTATAACACCTTCGTGTTTACTTATTATGATTCAGTAGATTAACTACGATGTAGCTTTTAAAAGAGTTCGCTTTTAATATTTTTCATAATATTTTGGTCTTAAAAGTACTAAATAAACAAAGAAAATATTGTAATCTATATCAATTTAATGGCAACTTACATTTAAAGCGTTTACTTTTTTTTTTTAAAGTTTACTTAACCTAAGTACTACGCGAAAGATATGTTAAAAAAAACCTCATTGAATATCTAGATGCATATGAAAACGTTAATAATATCTTTGGAAATAGGTTCTTGGAAATAACGTTAGGATGTGCGTTGGTCTCTTTTTTTTTATTGTAACTCTTTAACCTTCTCATATAACAGTAGTAGCAATGACTTTAAGAAATAATAACCACAATGCAATCTACGTTTTTTGTGTATCGCTTATTTTTTTCAACCCCACTTAAATTTTCAGTGATATCCCATTGAAGACGCTCTTAACAATGCAAAACCCCATTGTTGCCACAACATTTACAAAATAATAGCCAACAATCCTCCAACTAAAACGTATATGCTCCAAGAATAGCACACCCAAAACATAAAAACCTGAAAAAAGGAATCCGCCTGGAGGCAGTCACGGGGAGAACCAATTTGTGAATATTTTGGAACGCCCATCCAATAAAAAAGTACTTTGTACCATAGATATCTCCCCCCATGGCCATTGTTATGGTATGAGAAAGATCCCCGTGCACTTTAGTTAAACTAATCAGAAACTAATAAAACCATCTTGGTCACAAAAAGAGACGAATTACAAGACTTGTTAAGTTGTCTATGGTGAATAAATCACCTGTAAACCGTTGCAATCTCTGCTCTTCTTGAGGCCAACTTTACCATGACTTGCTGAACCGCTAATCCCAACTCAGGTTTACATAGCGAAATTAATTCATAATGGTTATTTTCTTGGTGATGAAACCCATAGCGTTGTGCGTATGTTCTTTTAGCACAATATACAAATTCGAATATAGTTTATCAAATACTAGTTTCTTTGATATCTACCGTGCAATTTCATAGGCAAAGTAGGGCTTGTTTTTATGAGAACGATAGGTATAGTTGTGAGTTGTCTAAGTCATTTTCGCAATTGATGTAATTAAACTAGAAATTAAACTTCGATCTGAGCATTGAACTCTGATTCTGCGACGGCTCTTATGATCAATACAACGGATTGTTATCACAACCAATGCTCAACAATTAGCATGGAACAATTGGAACTTATTAGCAAAAGTTGGTATAACAAAAAACAAAATTACCGTTAGGTAAACGGTTCCTTGTTCCTAGAATAACTACTGTAGTGTTAAAACGACAGTGGAATCGTTTCCTGATAGAATCTACTGTAAGAGTTAAAATGACATGTCTCACGATGTTTTCTGTTCATATCGAGAATTATATACAAATACAAAAATTGTCGACCAACAACAGGCCAAAGGCCCAGCAAGATTGGTACATTTATATCTTATAAATGGACCAACCTTGCTTGTTGGTTCCCAAATATATCATATTCCTTACCAATTTCCAGTATTATCAAGATCCTTCTGGAACTGGGATATAATGGAACGAATCGAATTTCGATGGTCTCTGCATTTGCCTTCGGATCCCTTATTTGGGATCGGCATGGGTGCCTACGACTTTCTTATCTTGTTGTAAAGGCAGTTATCTACTTCGCTGCGTACCACGATCGTAAAATTAGCTCTCTCCATGCGGTGGAAATCGTAAAATGTGTGATTTCGTTTGAATCGCAGCAAGAGGCCCCTCGCCATTTCGCGTTGGAGATGAATAAATACATTAAAATGACGTCCGGTTTCCCTGGAAAGACGAGAGGGAATCTGCTTTCGCCGTCTGCCTGCCCCAGAGATTATGAGAACGATCTTGATGAAATCCTTTTTCGTGATGTGTTGCGAGAGTTTTTGCATGCAAATCGCGTTGCTTGTTTCTTTTGGGAGTTAATTGAGCATGCGGATGTTCTTGATTTGGAATATGCATGTTTTAATAATTATGTGCGAAGTGAAATTATGTCAAAGATATGGTAATGCGTATTTTCATGAAGATGAATGTACAGAGTACAGTTTCAAGGGAGATCTGAACAGATTTGAGAAACAAAAACAATTTCTATTTAAAGCTTTTTTTTTAATATTTCATTTTAGGAGAATTATGAAAGCTGAAATTTTATCTTTTTGTTATTTCAAAAAAAAATTCATTAATAATAATAATAAATGAACTCAATTGATATTTAATTTAATTAATAAATAAATCGTTACTTAAATATAAATAAAAATATCGTTATATAATGTCCCATCTAAGTCAAAATATTTTCGGACCTAACTTTGTAGAAGCAAACGATAAAGATTTTTTTTTTAAAAAAGTAAGATTTGATGGCCTTTTATTAATGCAAAATATTTAAATTGACTTATGGACGCTGAAGACAAGTTTAATTTTTTGGAAATCTGTGGCAAACTTTTTGAAAAAAGAAGAAAATTCCGGACTCAAAACTTTCCTAGTTTTACTACCCAACATTTTAGTACTTCTTTTTTTATGAAAATCCCCTGTATGTCCTATTCCTATATTTTAGACGATATCCTCTTCTTACAAAATAATTCCAAAAATCAACGCCGATCCATCAATTCCAAATTTCATATCCCGAATCATATCCCACAAAATATACTTTAAAAAAACCTCTCACCTGCAATCCAATTTTTTATTATTGCCCCTTTAAAATGCACCCCATTTTAATCAATAACTTCCCCCCTTCGTAACCGCGATTAGAGTCGCCGCTGATAATCTGTTCTCGCGTGCCCTTATTAATTAGGGCCGCTGGAAACGCGAGACAAAAGGGGGGCCCGTGGGACTGGGCGTTGGGCCCTTTCATTTGGCCCTCTCATTAGAGGGCCCTGTGCCGCCTCATTAGGTCGCGGGGGTGGGGCCCGGGATGGCTCCGATGTCAAGGGTGGCCAGTACTGGAGGTACTAGGTTTGGTACAGCTGGAAGTGACGAGTTGTAGAAATGATATGGAAAGGATGAGTGGAGAGCTGCACTCTCAAAACAAAAGAGTGAAATCCACTCCAGTTGGAGAAGTGCATTTTCGACACTGGAAAGGAATGAATATTAACTCAGACTGAGTTAAAATCACTCGTTTGGAGTGATCCTGTCGGAGGTTTAACACACAAAGGATCCACTCCAAATGGAGAAGTGCATTTTCCAGACTGGAGGAGTGAAAATTAACCAGACTGAGTTAAAATCGCTCGTTCGTTTTAAGAGTGTGGTTTCCAAATGATAAAGTTTTCAAAACTTGTCTTTTCGATTCAAAGTGTTGCAGTACATGTCTATAAATGAGTTTATGTTGTTTCTACACTCTTAAAACAAACGAGCGATTTTTACTCAGTCTGAGTTAATTTTCACTTCTCCAGTGTCGAAAATGCACTTCCCCCAAGAGGAGTGGATCATTTGTATGTTAATCGTGCGACAGGATCACTCCAAACGAATGATTTTAACTCGGTCTGAGTTAATATTCACTCCTTTCCAGTGTCGAAAATGCATTTCTCCTACAGGAGTGGATATCACTCTTTTGTTTTAAGAGTGTAATCTCCCGTTTGTCTGACGACTACAGGCAATATCAGAGAAGTCGTTTACAGTAATGAAGTCTGAAACTAAAAGTTATACAGTTGTAAATGTCCACCCAGTTCAGTAAAAGGCAGTTTAAAATGTGCTGAGGTGATGCCTGATTTTTTTCATATTTACGGCAAAAGGAATTTTTTTGTGAAATTTAGAATGTGTGAGGATTTCTAAATGTCCACTGGCAAGTCGTGATAGAATGTGTTTACACTCCAGACTGAGTTAGAGTTGCAATTTTTATTTTTATTAAATTAAATATTTATCGCATACTTCAAAAATGGAAAAAGTTGACTGAACTCCATATTGTCACAAAAAGTTCTTCAAATGTTCAAAAAGAAGATTTCTATACTTCTTCTTTCAGTAAAATGTGTAAAAAAAGAACGCAGAGAAAGTATCTTCTAATGGGCATGACCCCTTTTATGGTTGGCCATTAATTTGATATGGGAGCTATTATACATGTATTTATTTAAAAACAATCAGCTTTAGCATTGTCTGTTTGAAGACATGTCATGAAAGAAAATAAAATATCTAGGTGAAAATTTCTTTTCTAAAATGTATAAACTTGTATGTTCAGAATTAACCGAGTTAGAGACACACAAATTCATTCATTTATTTTATCATTGCCCCTTTTCGATGTGTTTACATTTCCGCCGTAACCCATATATCTTTCTTCAATTTTTTTAAAATTTGTTTAGATGGATAATAAATTTATTGCAATGAGCCTAAACCTGTTTACAATTTTTGGCAGAATCTAAACATAGTACTATTACATAATACTAACATAATTCTAACTTGAAATATATTTTATTTATGGTGTAAGAACAAAGGTGAACGTGAACTAGTTTTCATTAGTTCATAGTTGTTGTTTCAACGCCATTGGATTCGATATAATTCGAGCGTTAGTTACAGCTTTCTCAAATGATGCAGCTCCTTCGTTATGGATGGTATGAATGTGGATGATTGAGATTTCTGTGGGTAGTTTGTGCGATTTTTGGTGGAGGTAATCAGGGTAGAAGATTTAAATAAACAATGTATATGTCACGGGGATATTTATTACAGATTCACCCGTCCTTCGCACGTGGAAAAAGTTTAGAGATTACCATGTAATGCATGTATTTGAGGTTAAAACAAAGCAGTATTCATTCTACATTTAAAAATAGTGAAGAATTAGAATATGTAATTTTTTTATTTTTACTTAATAAATACGAATTTTTCCATACATTTTTTTGTGAATTGAAAAATCTATTCATAAGTAGTTAAGGACATTAAAAGTTCATTTAATAGAGCAAATATAATAAGCAAAGCTATGCCAACACACATATACTTATCCAAAGAAAAATCCATTTCAAAATAGCCTGCGTTCCATTTCATTATCACATTTTGTTAATTTTTTTATTTCTTATTGCATATTTTAAAGCATAATTTTTCTCTAGAATTTGTTTGAAGCAAAAGAATAATAATAAAAAACGAAACCATTTACAGAATCCTTTTAACTAAACCAATGGAAGCATCACGTCCCCATGTTTTCAAGAGCTATTATTGATAGTTCTATACGTTACAACGTAGCGTTCCACGACTTCAAGTGATTAATTGCTATTCATTCAAACTATTAACCGCTTTTGATCGTTTTTATTTGCCGTGAATTACTTGCCGTATCTTTACATCAACTTGAGAGTTGTAGTTGCCTCAGTCAAAGCGTGTATGATTTTTTTCCCCAAACGTCATTGTATTAGAATTTTAAGTAACCCACTCGAACCTCCTATTTAAATTATATCTACGAATTATTACTCCATAGAAATGCATAAATTGTAATAAAAAAAGGTTTTAAAAAGATAAAAAGGTGGATAAAGAAAATCTTCAACCCTTCTGAAACGGATGTCTTAGCGGGAAATAGAGTATGAGTGGTAATCTACAGAAATGAACTAAGTCCAGTTCCTTTCGAATTTGGGATAATGCTAAAATTAATTAAAAATTGGCTTTTCAATAAATTGCATCTAATGTATATGACGTTATTCGTAATTATCAAGTACAAGTGAAATCAAACAGCAACGTTTTGGTACCCATTTGGCCTCTTGTGTTTTGTTAAATTTTTTAAATTTTAACGAAAGGTTATGTGTCTTTTTTTTAAATAATCGTTTTGTTGAGTAAAATAATAAGGTAAAAATCTTATTTCAACTCATGTTACAGATATTTTAAATGGAAGCTGATTTATGATTAAAGTGCTGTTTAAAATAGCCGTAAAGACCTGAGAAAATGAGATATTTTCTCTATGTATTTGTATCATTTTATGTTACTTCCACATAATCCGTAACCGAACTCCTCAATTAAATATTAACATCATCTTATGCAATACAGTTATAGAGATCTTTAAAAACTTGAAAATATTTATCTGCAAATCTAATCCAAAGACTTGGCTCTTTTGTACTCCCAAACCCACCACAGATGCATTTATTTTCCTTCCTTCTTTTTTTCGAACCTCCTCCCACCTTTGGCAGCAGTTATCGCGAAAGATTGCGCATTTTCGGAAAAAGATGCAAACAAGTATAAGAGAAGAAGAAAAAAAACTCCTCTCTGGAAGCGATCCCCGCCGGGATGGAGATTGAAACAAAAGAATCAGCTCTCCATCCTCCGTTTCATTACAAGAGATGCCGAGGAGCAGAAAGACGGAGTGGCTGGTTGGATAGAGTTGTAACCGACAATTTGTGGAAATTTAGATATGGATTCCAATCATTAAATGTAAAAGGGGTAAAAGGAGATTTCCATTGTGCTTCGCATTGAAATCATTATAAAAAATTTGTTCACTCTCAGAAATAACACTTTCATTTTTGACGATTCATGAATCCTCAAGCCTCATTTGGTTAATTTTGAGGATCGTTTCGTCAAACTATCACGTGACTTTTGAGTAAACGCGAATCCTCACTTTTATGATCGTGATTTGACGATTCTGTATCTTGATTTTGAGGAAACTGAATCTCATTGTTTGTACTCACATGCTCAAAAATAACGAAATATTTCTTTAAATTAGACGACATTCAAATCCTCATAAAAATGACAATTCAAATTTCCTCACTTTAAGGAAACGAAAACTCGGAGCATTTGCCAGTGATGGAATCATCAAAATTAAGGAAAATTTCGTCGTTTTTGAGCATTCATTTTTAAGAGTGTGTTGTGGGATTGTTGCAATTCATTTGGAGGAATGAGTGGTTAAAGAAAATGTGGGACAATCTTCTGAATAATAAAATTCTAAATAATCTTCTGAACCATTTGAGTGGTTGGTATTTAACGTCTCTATAGGATTAATCATCCAGATCAAGAAAGGGAACGAAAATTTTGGATGACGCTGCATTAGTGGACCAAGTTTGAAGCTTTGACTAATCACAGAATGATATTATATATCTCAAGAAAAATGGATGTAGGTCTTAACAGTAATTCCCTGATTCAAAATTCTAGTGTCTGTTGCAATGTTGTCAAACTCGTTTGGCAAGATGTTGCTTGCCGAGCGTTAAGAGAACAGAGCCGCACGCATCGCTAATTCAGGAATATCTTTTCCCAAGTGTGCCCTCTCCAGAAAATCCGATGCAATAATTCCGGATCGGGAACATTCTAAAGTGTTCTCGAAAACTTCCCTTTAGCGGAAACGAGCGGTTACGAAGCGGAATAGCCAAATGTCAGGCATCCAATCGGGCGTGCTCTGCAGGTAGCAGCGGCCAATAGCGAGCCAGAGACTTGAAGAGTTTTGAAGTGGATTAGCCGTAGAATTATACTCATGGAGGATTGGGTTTGTGGCATTCTCGAGGACTAAGCACGGCTTTTCCGATTTCTGGCATTTTTTTTCTTACCCCCGCTGCAGTTTGAGTATTTGTTTTTTAAGTCTAGGAAATGTTTCTCAAGTGGGTAGTACTTTTTAGCAGAAATGCGCAACTTACAAATAGGAAGGGGAGTCATCGAATTGGGCGTAATTTGTTTCGGTTTTTGTTTGTGTAGCTTTTCTCGGCCGTGATTCCCGAATTCGCAAGGGTTTTTTTTAAATGCCGTCTTTTTCTACTAAGAGGGTTGTAAAGTGTTCTTTTCAGCGTAATTTTTCTTTTGTTCTCGGAGGCAATAAAAATTATACACCATTCAAACTTGGAGGAACTGAATTCGTTCCAATGGTGCAAGGAATTATAAATCATTTTTAAGTTAATAAATTCGATAAATGCGACATTCAGTTCCTATCTCCATCATTTTAATGTTCGAAATAGAATTGGTTTGTTTCTCATTAAAGATAAAACTAAATTTTTCATTCATGGTTGGCATTTATTAATTTTTATTACAAAATTCGTATTTGGAATCGATTAACTAAAAACTTCTTTGAATGAAGGGGGAAAAATATTTCACCATTACTATTTTGTGCTTTTTCCAAAATAGTTTGAATTACCATTTATTTAAATGCCATGTAAAAACCTGTCTACAAAATTATATTTTACACATTGTTTGAGCAATACAATAAATTATATTTCACCAAGCAATTTGAGTAATTTACTTCGTATTCGAAACTAATTCGAATTCTGGACAAATTTCCTTCTCCTCATATTAATGCCCTGTCATCTGATTTCATTTCAATTCTTATTTTTGCAGCGTCATCGAATAATCTTTTATCTCTTAATCATCAATTTCATCTCCTAGAAGTCTCGAGTCTTTTCTACCCAGCTAATTGGGCCTAATTCATTTTTCAATTACATTCAGAATCGTAATCGAATATATCTCGATTAATTAATAACACTCGAATAGTTGAGTCACAATAATCGAGTTTTCCTTTCTCCAGTCTTTCTTTCTTCTTTAGAATCCAAAATGGCCAGCAGGATATCTACCGATCCTAACATAGGTTATTAAGTCATAAAATTTAGGTTCAGGGTTACTTCTTCCTATATCTGAGGTATTTCTATTATTGCAGTAGTACAGTAGTTTATTACAGTAGTATTTAGTATCATACAATAATAATTTCAAATTGGAAAAGTTTCAACTACGCTTAATTCTTATGTCTATTTTAGCTAGCACTATCTTGAGAGAATAATGTCATCAGAATGTATAGAATATTTATATGTTTCATTTATTGGGACTTATAATAACTTCATATTTTTGCATTTAGCCTTAAATTTCTTGATCTCTAAGTTACATTCTTATGTTCAAGTAAATTGTAGTAAAATTAATATTTTAGACATCATACCAAAAACGAGAGTTTTACAAAATATCCTAGTGGAACACTCCACTCTTTTCAGTGTCGAAAATGCACTTATCCTATTGGAGTGGATTTCACTCGTTTGTTAAGTAAAAACTCCGACAGGACCACTCCAAACGAGCGATTTTTAAGTCTGAGTTAATTTTCACTCTTTTGTTTCAAGAGTGTACCAATATCTTCGTCAAATGTAATTTTCCCACTAGGTCTCTGGGTTGGGATCTGAACCTAAGCTGGCCTTCGTCTTGCACCGGTTGAGTAGAAGAAAAGGGGTCTCCTGATAAGCCAAGTCGCGGTTGATTGACGTTCCTAATAAGAAGCTTCGCTAATTAATATCATTAGAAGCATCTGATTGCATTACGGTAATTACGTATGGCCATCTCGCCATGTTTCTGCTAATGGCATTAGAAGTTCGAACGGCGTTTGATGATTTGGAAGACGGGATATATGGTTAGCGCATTATGAAACTTATTCTGGCGGGAATTAGCTAATCTAGTTATGGGCTCGTAAAAAGCGGAGATCGCTTAGAAGTTGCTTCAGTATCACTTAAGTATGAGGGAACCGTTCCATAGTTGCTGGGTGCATATTTTCTTAATGTAGCTTGGAAAATTATTAGCATGCATTGTGAATTGATAATTTGAGATATATGTAGTTTTTTAATTTAAAATTTAGTTTAAGTCGATATAAGAGATTGTCAAGAAGAAAAAATCTCAGGGTATGTTGTTTAGTTTTGAATAATTATCCATGTCCACTGCAAAAAGAGTTCGAGGTTCTAAAAAGAATGTCTTTAAGCATTACAGTGATTACTGAAAAAAAAAACACATTAGAAGAGCTAAAATAGACATATGTGCATCACTTGGTGGATAGACATAGAGATAACAAAAATATTCCAAATACTTTTAATGTCTAAATTTTGTTCTTACACCTTTCCAAGTTCATTCGTCAATGGATATTAAATGGACATAGTAAAACCGCACTTTCCTCACGACACAGTTCTAGTACCCTGTTTCTTGTTGTGGCTATATAGTTTGAAGAATCATCAAGCCAGCCTTGTTTACAGAGCACCACCTTCTGTGAAAGTTTTAAAGGCCACATTACGGGACCCATTATCTACACCCATCTGACCCCTGAAACAGGATGCAGGCTAGGGGGACTTTTATCATGAGCAGAGCTGGGCTTTATCGTAATGGGCTAGTCGAGAAATGGGCTTTTTCACCTTCTAGTAAAACGAAACCTTGGGACGATCTACTCTGCGTTGTTGCCTTTAACAAGAAGTGTTTGCCACAATGTCGGATTTGGCGATGTTTTTGGCGAGTTCAACATCTGAAATGATAATGATGGATATATAATTTTGAAAAAAAAAAAAATCTTCTGAGAAATAAACTTAAAATAGAATGTAAAAAATATAATAAAAAAGATTATATGAATTTAGTTCATCATTCTCATTGTATGTGACCACAAATAGAGAGAGAAAAGGAAGATCGAATAGTATCTTGTTTCCTAGCTCTGCTATAGTACCTAATTATTAATATGTAGATGTGTTAGAAATAACTCAACTGCTGTTTTTAAACGTAACGACCCAAATTTAAGAAGTTAAATATCTAAAATTTTCAAAAATAGTTAGATGTTCAACAAACATCTCCATCACATGTTTTCAATTCACTCAACTTTGGCCCATCGTCTAGCTCGAGACAATTCAATCGTAGACAAGCTCTCACTCCCACTATTATCAATCCCTGTCACAGCAAGGGGCTCAACCCACGTACGATAATACCACCTCCCTATGTAGCGGCATCGCATCAATTATGCAAGCGTGCAGGCAATGCATCGGCAAGCGACAAATCAGACACTTCTTGTGTAATCGGCCCTTACAACGGCTCCCGAAGGGGGGTGGGGTGGAAACCCCCACACCGGTTAAACAAAATTGTAAGTGGGACTTGCTTCAGAATCAGTTATTTTTGTATTGTCCTCTCTGACCACAAAGTACTGCTTGAGGGATGCGTCTTCAGATATGAATGAACAATTTGCGCCGTTATTATATCAAGTCAAAAGGCATGCAATCTGGGATGTGACGCATGCGGCATACAATGGTCAGGAATCTTTAATTTCAGTGTTGCCATAACCTATAATAGCAAATGTACAAGATCTTGTTTTTTAAAGCCTTCTAATGAATGAACTTTTGCAGGTTAAAAACAGCCCGAGATAGAATATAATTTTAAACTATCTTCGACTGCTATCATTTAAATTCGAATTTCCAAACAACCTAGAGTAGACTGACCAGTGAGTGAACAGGCCCCAGTGAATGGACCATTTAGTAAATATAATTAAAAAATAAGAATTGAAAATCATTCCACAATATGGATTGGCAACACTGACTTCCTCCCATGTAGTAGGAAGCTATCTGACAAAGTTGGTTGTCCTGGTCATTCTATCCTCGTGTTCATTCACTGGCGAACGTGACGTCTTAAACATTCATTCACTGGTTAGTCTACCCTATTTTATTTAAAATCAGTAGAATCATAGTTACAATTCTGTCAAGCCAACTTAGCATCATGTGACCGGAATTTATATTGGCCTGTCACACTGCTTCGAGGGTATCTGCGGAAAATCTCTACTTGACTTCTCTGAAGCTATCTGGGGTGGCCCCGGGATCGTCATTAATTTTGTCTGGTGGGGTGCAGGTTTGTCAGGTAAGGTGGCTGGTGTAGGAGGGTGGTTTCTAGTTTATAGAATAGGAGAATGTGCCGTCACAACAGTCCGTTTATTATGTAGGAGGTGAAATGAAGTGGGAGACGTGGAAAATTTATGTTTGAAAACCTTTTTGGAATTTCAATGTGGCTTATATTCGATAATATAAATAGAAGATTTTTAGACATTCGTTTTTTTATATTTCAGAGAGAAATATAAGCCAATGTGTTCTTAAAATTTTAATTTAAATGAATTTGAAGTTCGAAACTTTTTTTGAAGCGTTATTAATGTCTTAACTATTGCTGTAACAGCTGTTTCGAATATTTTTAAGTGCTTCACTTCTACTCTTACAGAATAAAAATTAAAAAGGTTTATTGCCTGAATACTCTGTCTCAAGTTGTTAGACAAATTGAAACCAAAGATAAGAACATTTTTTAGTTTTAAATTTATATATACTAAAACTAAGGTCAGCAATCCTTTATTCCTCAACAACTTTATCTCCGAATCTTTGAAACATGCCAGCATCTTCACTATTTTCTTAAAACAAGGCCATGTGTTTACTTTGAAAACGTTTTTAAATGTTACCAGAGCTTTTTTTTTTCTGACACAACTTCAGACTGTTTTGATCTTTTTATTGAGAATTGTAGTTTGTTCCAAGTTCAAAACAACACTCAACTTTTCAGCAACCAACTATCACCATGCCATATAAAAAAAAAGCAATGCGTCAATTTTGAACTATCCTTTTGTATCCTTCAGAAAGAAAACTTGCAACTAATCTTAAGAAAGAAGAACGACCTTATAAAATAACAATTTGCAACTTTCTTTTGCGTAACGGCTTGTTTGGCTTTTCTGCCCATCAAACATGCTCGAAAAGAAACTATTATGTAGAAACTTTGTCTTGGGGAAAAAGTGATGTTGTGTCAATATTCGCAATGGTATTATATTTCTTTTGAAAATTAAACATCGAAACAAAAAAGATTATTAAACTCCATTGATAGCTGAAAACAAAATATACATATACTGATATTAATTTAAGTTTCTATTCTTTCTGTAAAGGTCTATGAAATGATTTTAAGTACATGGTACATATATATTTCAGCTTGAGTGCTTGTAGCTTATAAGCTTTCGTCAAGTGGGACAGACACAGAAAGAATTTTACAGTTACAAAGAAACGAAAAACACATAGACAAATAACAACATTTATTGACGGTCACAAAAATCCATACCTGATCGGGATTCGAACCCGACCCCAGCAAATCCAAAGGCTAGAGTCCTAACGATTTTGCCACCGGGGCGGCTTTTATTGCTTTTTTTATTGCAATTCCATACTCCTCTTTAAAGATTTATGATATACAAATAATAAAACATGATGTGATGATCAAAATTGTTTAATACATTAGGCTGATTTTATATTTGCCACTCGGGAGAAACACAGATTTTCCTAATATTTACTTTTTAAAAAACCTGTAGGAACCCCTTATAATGTGAAAAAAAAATCTATATTGTACTATGATATTTGAATACAAGCAATGGACCGTATCGCTGCACTCAGAGGTGGGTGGGATCTTTAATATAAAGGGAATCAAATCCCCCATCACACCCCGTTTTAACACCTCCCATGTTGCCATTGGCTCGACGAAATCTGCCAATCATAGCGGCAAAATCCCTCTTCAAATATTCAAAGTAGCTTAACACCGAAACCGATATTGAATATGAATATATGATATCGCGTCCTCCCATCTGACAAGAAATTGTATCAATATAGTTTGAAATGAAGTTGGAATTGTTATAGTATTGAATTTGTTGTATTTTTGCTGGATATATCCGATTTCTTTAAATTCAAATAATATTTGAAGAGATTTTAGTGATATTTTGAAATAACAAGGGAAAATTTTGCATAGCTATTTTTTTGATAAAATATACGGATATACTACCGTAAAATATTGTATACATTGATTGATCATCATAATCAGCTTTTTAGACAATTATAAAACATCAATGACTTACTCTTCGAATATTGTTCTCGAAAGTCATTAAAAACTCATTGTAGTTTAGTACTAAATAAAGCTCCGCTTTAGGGCCCCCGAAATAGAATTCTCGTAACAATTTGGTACAATAACAAGGAAATAAGCTCTGATGAGATGCTACTATTAGATTGATCGAAATACAAAAAGAGACCTCTCCCAGCAGAGGCTACGAGTTACAGCCTATGGAAACTTATTTAAATTTACCATTGAATTTATATTAAAACTTTTTTAAGAAATTGAAGAGTTCTCGAATTGCTTCAGTGAAATCAATTTTCCCTTATTTGAATAACATTATTCAGCAAGCTATCTACAATGATCTGTCCAATAAGACAAATTTAATTTTTCGTAAAATATGATGCATTTTGACCTTTAAGCTTTTCTTATTTTTTAAAACAAGTCAAAACTGAAGGTACAAAAACAGGTTGTGAAATGAGAAATGAATAAATAAAACACCTTTTTATATGAAAACACGTTATCCTTTGAATTTATTTCGGCGCGAATTTCGGGTGTTTAATTTAGCATAAAAGCATTCTTCACACCTATTCGTTAATGCCTCCGCTTTTTAATCCCCTTCGTTCTAAGCCCTTTAGACCTGTTCCCGGACACGCAAAAAAGTCATCAGATAGTTTACACAGCGGCTTTTCACCTAAACCCCCTTTTGAATTCAGAAAAGAGGGGCTCTATGTCCAGTGTTGAAAAACATTACATCAGAACCTTTTTCTTCTAGCTAAGGAGAAGAATTGTAAAGAATGTTTTTGAGGCACCAGACACCTCTGTTTACCATTCCGGCAAATGTTTTGCTGCAAAGATTTTGGGGTCTTTTGAAAGGGAAAATGCACCAGTACTGACTCGAAAAGTTTTAAAACCACAGAAAAAGAAGTAGACAATACAAAAAGTAGGTCCCAAACCCCTTCATTACGCGAGCAGTTGGACTGTTTAATAGGGCTGGTAGAAGGCACGAAAAAAACTTGGTGAAAAGAGCTCTGTTTCTTACAAAACAATTTTCAAGGCACGTTGATCTTTAAACGTCGTACAACTCTGAAATCCGAGCTTTGACAATAGGATAAATTTTCTTTTTTTTTCTTACTTTTTCGTCTACTAAAGATGCTGATCAAATAACAACCTCTTATTTTCCTACTGTTCTTTCAAAACAACAAAAACAAAATTTCTAGTAATCTAAATTAAGAATCAGTTCTTTTTTCAGTCGTTAACTCTGTAAACACAATTTCATTTAAATTTAGGTGTTTTTTAGAATTGATTAATTACTTTGTCGTATTTTTTACTAAAATTTCTAAGATTAAGTAGACATTTTTGAAAATAAGTTTAAACTATAAAATTTAGCTTTCACAATTTTTTTTGCAAAAACAATAAAAATTAGGAATAAATAGAAAATCGGTGGACAACCATATCAAGATATCTAAAACAAATAGTCAAGTGCTCTAAGGCCCGGCAACAGTCAATAAAAGTTGCTCAAAGGTTAAATTGCAGAAAAATAAGAACGTAGAAAAACTTTTCACCTAAAAGAGCATGAAATTCACATCCTCCTTGTCTAGATTTGGCAAACAAGGTAAGAAACTCTTCTTGAGCAGTTTTAGGGTTGCCGAAACCTGATGTGTTGTGGTTGTGACTCCCCCCTTCTACTTTATTATGGTTATTTCTTCTTCTGATCTGAGAAATTCGCGCCAGAAATGTGTAGGGGATAGCGGATCTGAACCTCCTAAATTGTTTTTTCTTTCTTGATTTACCATGGTATTGTTTGTGGGAACACAGCAGTTGGGGTGGCATAATGGTCTTAGCTGCCATTAGTCTTTCTAGTTGGTCTTTCCAACCAAATCACATAAAATAACATTGTCTTTCAGACTTTCAACCTGATCCGTTTCTCTTTCCGATTTACATAAAATATGTTTTACAGTTTTAGCAGGGTTATCGATTCATTACTTGAAAACAATGAAAAAATTTACGATTATTTTGCAAGATGTATTTCGTAAATCAACATTAAAAATTAAAAATTTAAAGTTTTAATGTCTTAATAACTTTTTGAAGGAATTTTTCTGAAATAACGGAGAAACTGAGATATTTCAATATTTGGATAAATAAAAGAACCCAGCTTGAAAAAATGTTTACCAATGAGCGCTGTTAAAATTTCTGTTGTTCATACACATATTCATACTCTCAAAGAAAAAGATTCATTTTTTTTAAATATAAATTAAAATTAAATTGCTAAACAAGCATCCAAACATTCTATTACAATGGCTAAACGAAGCATCTAAAAATTATTAAGACTAACAAATGCGCGACATTTTACTTGAAGTTAATAATGTTAATATATATTGTTTCTATATATTAAAATTAAATTGCTAAACAAGCATCTAAAGCAATCTAATACAATGGCTAAACTAAGCATCTAAAAATCAATAAGACTAACAAATGAGCGACATTTTACTTTTAAGTTAATATATTGTTTCTGTTATGTTAATTATTGTTAAATTAAAATTAAATTGCTAAACAAGCATCTAAAACAATCTAATACAATGGCTAAACTAAGCATCTAAAAATCAATAAGACTAACAAATGAGCGACATTTTACTTTTAAGTTAATCTATTGTTTCTGTTATGATTTATTTTGTCCCTCATACACTTTGATAGTTTGTATTTATCCCTAAATACGATTTCAGGATATATTCCCGGAAGGATTTAGTAAAAGTACTATGTATCAGTTATTACGGGACTGTGAGACTCGACACACTTTGGAAATGGCAAGAAACATCGTAAGTAGCCACATAAATAGAACCAAACTATCTCTCTTTACTCTCTCTTCTTCCCTTCTGCAGAGGAAATCACACTGCATACATGTATGCATTTTTAGTTCGGCGAATTTGTTAAGATTCGTGTACGCTCCTTGCCAACCTAAGTTGGGAAATAGGCTATGGAGAAGATCCTTCCGATCATAGAAAGAGTTCCATAACTTATTTGTGAATCCATCCAGAAAACATGTTTGAGACATTAATTTCGTTCGTGGTCTAACAGATTTCAATATTATTTGAGGAAATTTGGCAATTTTATCAGAATGAAAAATTTATTTTGGTTTAATTGAATTCAGATAATTTTGTAGGTAAATATTACCTTACAAGAGTTTCCAACTGACTTACCAACCGCGCTTCTCCCTTTGCCTTTTTACTCTTTGTTTTTACCCAAATTAGGGTGGCACGTAGTTTAGAACACCGCTCTAATTTTGTTTTTGTGCATGCCCCGTTCGCTTCCCCTTTAGAACATTCGCAACGCATATTAAGACATAAGATGACTAAATTTATTCCTTTTGTAAATGCATCCATCTCAAGAAAGACAACATGACACAAAACATCATACATAATTGCGTTTTTAAATATTGCTTTAAATAATTTGATAGTATTACGTAATATTCATGCAAATATTTAAATAAAGTTTAAAATAACTTTTAATCTTGTACAATCCATGTCAATGCATTATGACCAGAAAAGTTTTTCTACGTTATACAAATTGAAATGGGCTATTTGAAACATACTTTGAGAGTGCTTTGATTTGTTTCAGTTTGCATTTTTTAAAAATCATTCATTGAAGGCTGTAGTTTTTAGTAACAATGTGCAGGATGTTTCATTTTGGTGTATTTTAGTCTCTAAAAACAATTTGTAATTCCTTATTTTTACACATGCATTTAAATTGTTAAAAAAAAACATTAAAAGCTTATGGTATGCAACTTAACAAAGTTAAAATCTATTTATATATTTTTATGGGAACTCGTTTTCACTGTAACTGATGACTCAATTGTAATAAATCATTACTTTTTAAAAAACTTGCTTTACTTTTATAGAAAAAATTTAGAAAAAAGGATTACGTTCCGTATAAATTTAAATTTTCTTTTTGTATTCAATATATAAAGAATTTATTTGAGTCTTTTTTTCAAATTCTCTGGTAAATCTGCAATCAATCATCTGTCGTTGATTTTCCTAAATTTTTTTAAAAGAATATTATTTGTTATTTATCATACATTTATATAGTGTGAAAGCCTCGTTATATTTTACTTTTACTTGTATGATTATCCTTTCGTTTTTATGTTCTGCTTTATTTTCTTTTATATGTTTTGCTTTTGTTTTTTCTTATGTTTTACACGCTTATATATTTTAATTTATTTAAAAATGTCAAGGCATTAAAATGTATTACGTTTTGTATCATATAAAAAATTCAAAGACAAAAATTAATCATAAAAAAACTCGATGAAGTACAAATAGTTCATTATGGAAAGTTTACTTTGGTCTTTTTTATAATAATTGATATGGTTAACTTGATAAAAAAAGCATAAATTAAATTTTTATTCTTTTTTTTTCTACGTCTTAAATTAATTCCACGAAATAATTAAAAAAAAACTAAATAAATTTAGGTCATTCTTTTTTTGTACAGCATTATGGTTTTTCGAGTATTTAAAAATGAAGTTAATTTAAAAAAAAAAAAAATTATGGTTATTTTCAACTAAAGGAAGAAAAAGTTTTAAAGAAATTCCGGTTTGATTTCCGGTTAATTTTTTTCCCCATTGCAAAATGTCATTCAAGCTTTACCAAAAACTATATGGTAGCACTAAAGTATATCAATATGACAATTTTTGTACTTTGCTTTTCTTAAAACAATAATTAAAATACTAAAATAGCAAATGATTTTTAAAATAATCGTATTTTAAAGGATTTGGAGATATGTTTATGAAATTTCAGAATAGAATTTTAAACTCTATACATTTTCGCACCAATTAATTTTTTTAGGGGATTTTAATTCTGAAAATTTTTAGCAAAATGTTGTTAATGTTATATTTGTTTAAGATATAATTTTCATGTGTATTTATGAATCAATGGGTTTTTAGGATGATGAAGTTAAACATCAGCGGTTGAGGAATTTTGCTCTGTCATCCAGCTTTAATGTAAGTAGTAATCTGGGCCATTTAAAGTATATCTGCAGTTATCTATTCAGATTCAAGCAAAACAACTCTCCATTGAAATTTAAATTACCATTCACTTGATAAACAAAGATTAAGGTTTAGCTTAATACTACATATTAATAGATATATTTATATTTTTTCGATGAACATGTTGTTAGAATTCGGATATTGTAATTGTGGACTTACGTTGGATGGTACATGGATTTTAATATTTTATTGCCTTGAAATTCTTTTGTTGGTTGTGTAACAGACTTTTTAAGTTGTTTATTTCATATTGTATTATTTTAGATTTTTTTTTGGCAATTTTCAGCATTTTAACGTATCATCTCCTCAAATACGATGGATGTTAATTTTATCTCTCGTTAATTAGGATAACTTCTTAATATTTCCTTCTCTTCTTTTTTTATAGTAAGGTAATGTAATCGATTCCCGCTGCTTATCTCTAGACTTATTTAGGAGCTTTAACACAGCTATTTCGTAATTTAGAACCCTGATTTTTTTTATAGTACTTTATACCCTGGTTATTTTTAAAAATTAAATGTTATTAAATTGATGTGCCACTTTTCAACTCTTTTATACGTCACTTTTAAAATGGTGATTTGAATTTTGTATTATAAAAAGTTATTATTTTTATCATTCATTTTTAGGTATAAAACATTTATATGCTACTTTGTGGTACTGTAATATATTTACAAGAAAAAAACCCGAATAAGAACTGAAAATTACTGAAATCGTGTTAAAGCAGATTTCTTTTGTGTTCGCAATAGATAGAGTCGTATAATTCTTTCTTTTAATTGTCATTACTTTAAGGGGTTAAAAATTGAATATTTTATTTCATTTGTGATTTTTATTAGCTATTTGCAGTTTCATTTCCCATTTTTCTATTAATAAGGACAAATAAAGGTATATATTCACATACTTTGGATACATACTAAAAATTCTCACTTTTTGAGTATACATATTCCTATACAAAAACCGACCTTAAGTTTGCAGCTGAGAAATGTACTAGGTGGAGGAAACTGCGTAAACAACGCTGCTAGCGCCGAAATTTCGCCTGCTCCTATTGGTTGCTCCTTTGACCCTGATATTCGTGCGCCCTGTTACGTCAAAATCGAAGGAAAAAATAATTAAAATAACACTCTAACTGATGTTAAACTAATAAAAATAATAAATTTATGTCTTGAAATAACAAATAAATTTTTTATTGAATGGGAAATACCTTTTTGTATTCGATTCTCGCACTCGAAAATGAGAACTATTTACCCTTTTTCTCATAGAACATTTGTATGCTGCAAACTTAAGGTCGGTTTTGGTGTACCAATGCCAAATGTGGCTCCCCTTTCCCCGCGTTACTTTCTATTTTTTGTGTGTGAAAGCTTCCGTGAACTTCCACCACAAGTTTTGACAAATTACCAGTGCTCCTGCTCGTTAGTACACGGTAGTAACTGGAGAAGACCGAATTTTCAAATATTTTTCCATTTCACCGCCCTCACTCTCCCCCCCCCCCCCCTTCTGCAGCCCCCTCCCTATTCCCAGAATAAAGGGTCTTATCTACCTAAAGAAAAAATAAACCCAAAAATTCTAACTTTTTTTTAAGGTACTGTGTACATAAAAAAAGGGAAGAGAAAAACAGTATATTTATTAAAGCGTAGCTTGGGGGCAAAAGGAAGAGGATTTTTTGGGAAAAAGAAAAGATTTTTCTTCTTTATTTTGTGTAGGCAGTCAAAACGGGAAATGGCTCGAAAAACTCAAAACAAGATCACGGTTAAACCGTTTCACTCTCACCACCTTACGCGCCCCTTGATTTTTAACCCCGGTTTCTATTTTTTTAGAGAGTTTATTTTGGGCGTCTGCCATCCTTCCGTTGATTTTTTTCTCTCCCTCTTTTGTCATAGCTGTTTGCGGGAAGAAGGTATAATTTGTTCTGTTTAGTTAACGAGTTTTTATGTGGTGTCGCTGGATGTTTTTGTTCCATACCGCTGGGTTTTAAGAGAGATCTTTTTAAAGATAATTACCTACGAAGATTAAAACAAAAGATTTGTTACTGCTAAATAAGACATGCTGTGTATTTTTAAAATACCTAAGATGAATTCAGATGTCATTTTGTATACATAACCTAAGAAATAGTTTTCATTCATTATACAATGCCATTAACATTTTTAAGAACTATGATTATTTTCATGTTTTTTAAGAATAAGATGCTTATAATAGTTGTATATTCCAAACATGAGGTAAAAATAGAAGGACTTAAATAATATATTTTTTTCTTTTAAGTAACTACTCTGTTAAGTTTTGCGCTTCGTTGCACCATATTAATTCCCAGCAGCTTCAATGGCTATATTGTGAAATATTTCATCATATTTTCGGTATTCGGATGAATTTTTTTTTTTAGGTTTTGGAAACAAAAAGCTTAGTAAACGGTTCAATCAAACACCGAAAGTATGGTGAAACATCTCCTCACACATCCGTTGCATTTGCGAGGAACCATTATAATAATAAAAAAGAGAACAAAATTATTACCAGTGTAACAGCTGTTTTTTTAATGAGGTTATCCATGTAACTAATTAAATTTAATTGAGAATTTTCTTCAATACTACTAAATTTTATATCAGCCATAATCAATTTAACGCGGCGGTTGCTACTCTTTAAATTTCATGTTTACTAATTGTTTGATTTTGTTACACTCTTAGAAATAACACTTTCATTTTTGAGGATTGTTTCGTCAAGCTATCACTTGACTTTTGAGTAAACGCGAATCCTCACTTTTACGATCGTGATTTGACGATTCAGTATCTTGATTTTGAGGAAACTGAATCTCATTGTTGTACTCACATGCTCAAAAATGACGAAATATTTCTTTAGATTAGACGACATTCAAATCCTCATAAAAATGACGATTCAAATTTCCTCACTTTGAGGAAACGAAAACTCGGAGCATTTGCCAGTAACGGAATCGTCAAAATTAAGGAAAATTTCGTCGTTTTTGAGCATTCATTTTTTAGAGTGTATAGTACCTGGAAAACTAGGGGAACAACATCCTTCTCTCAAACTACATAAAACACTAATTCCGTACGTTCAGTTTCTCTGAATGCATTGTCTTAATAACCCTTTTACTGATATGAACTTTACGGTTGTAGATAAGCACGTGAATAATCGATCTTTTCATTCATTTAAGTCAACAGCAGATAGTTCTCAGAACCGATTAAAAGTGATTCAGCCCTCCTATGTCAACCTCTGATGACTCGCCCATAGTTCTAGGCCGCTTCCTTTTCACTTTTGTTTGTCAGTGGGGGAATTAGATTATTTATCGCCAGTGTAGTTGCGCCTCCTTTGTTTCGAGGCTGCTATCAAAAAATGACTGTAATGACCGAGGAAAAAGGTGTTATTTATGTTTGGAACATGGTAATAGAAGAAATAGCGCCAAAATCCTTGTTGGGAATTGAGAGAAAACTGCTTCTGATGGAGTTGTGATTGTACAGAGGAAATTTAAATACTGAAAAACTTCGCTTAAATACTTAGGATTAAATTAATTTGAATTCCTTATGTATATAAGGACAGTTTTTTTTAAAAAAATGTAATGGTCTGATTTAAAGTTTTTAACTTTTAATTAAGGCAGGTATCATTGGACCTACCTCTTTCTTTTGGAAATATTTTTTATAATTGATGCTCCTGTAGCTATTATAACTAGGGTCATTTTATAAAACTAATTATAACTAAATGAAGACAATGCATTTTATAAAATTTATTTATTAAAAATAAAACAATCCAGCTTGAAAAAAAATGGTGAAATAATGCAATGAATAAAAAAGAAAGAGAACGAAAATATTTCTATTGGTCTCCAAAAATTTTCCCCCATATTTATCTCGGGCATCTCCCCTAAACACTAGTAACTCTTTTGATCCCTTCTTTTTCCCTTTTGACTTTTATTGTTGATGCAGCAAAATGCCACGTTTCATATGGTACAGTTGATTTACATTGCTTATTTTACGCGTTATATTTATTAATTTATAACATGGCATTACATAGACACTTGCAGTTTAACATTGATTTACAACAATAATAGTATTTATCTTAATTGTCTTTGATAAAAGTGCTTATGATGATTGATGCGTATGAAAAGAGGAAACAAGTCATTAACGCTTATCAGTGTTGACCATTGTATTGGATACCGAATCTCTAATACCTAATCCAATAGGACAGGCCCTCCATCAAGCAACACGATAATATTCCATTATCCCGAAAAAGCAGAAAATAACCGTTTATGAATAGACCTTACTCTGTTTTAATGATTGTTTTAAATCGTTCTTTTACGTATTTATTGTTGCAATAATGATATTAATTAATTTAAAATTGTACATAGGTACTAATTTGGATCTGGATAGTTATTCTTAAAACTGTTCAAGCATTGTTATAGGAACAGCTGTCAAAATTAATTTTGTCTTACAAATACTATGTTTTATTCTTACCATTCAATCACAAATATCAAATGGAAACAATATTATTTAAAAAAAAAACTGAAGGAAAGATGCTTTTCTTTGAAAAAGAAAACATCGAGAAAGATGCTCTTGTGAGATACGATAACTCAACCCAATCGCCACAACCCCCAGGATGAAATCCTTTTACGTGCTTGTAAAAGCATAAGAAACTATTATTGAATTAGCATAAAAAGCCTATCAATAAAGTTCGCCCAACCTTTAAATTTAGATTAATTTAACTCTCATTACGAGCATCATCACCACACAATTTTTCACAACTTGCAACTCGACACCAACTTGCAAAACTTGCTCCTATCTTCCCATCTATTCTTCCTCGGTATTTCGCAGCATATCCATCTTCTGAGGTCTATGAAACGTTGGTTATGCGTGGTGTATGTGAAGCTAAAGCCGAATATGCATTCCTAATTCAATTAGTGGTAGCTCGTCGCAATGAAATGCAGATCTCGGAGATTTTTATCGGTGTGTGTCGCAACAGAAATAGCGCCGAGTGTAGTAGTGTGTGATAAGGATGGGTTGACTACGAAATGAAGGCTTTTTTCTTTTGAACCATTTTAAAATGGTGAAAGTTTTGTGCTTGTTGTACAGGAGAGCTGTTTAGCAAAGTAAATCTGTTATTCGTTTTATAATGAATAATTTAAAGTTGTTTTGTTTTGATTGTTTACATTTTTTGACGTTTAAGTTCCAAATTGATGTCATTTTGGAGTTAATCATCAAGATAAGTGTATTTACATCATGTGTGAAGAAGCCTACATTCTACATTTGAATTTTAATTATCATACATTTATTTTGGATGCAAACTCAACTCATTTTTATATGGTAGTTCACAGTTATTTTTTTAAAAAATTCTTTTATTGCTGACATGTTACATTTTGCTTGTTTACTTATTGGACAAGAAGCTAGAATAACTGTCGATGTGAAAATTTAGACTTTAATAACTATCATGAAAAAAAAAAAACGGGATTTCTATTCAAAATGTATTTAAAAAAATAATAACGTTTATTATACTTCAAAACAGTTTGTTGCAACTGGAAACTTTGTATTTTTACTCACAAAACAACAACTGGGCCCAACCTTTCTCCACAAATTGTAATTTTTTGTAATTATTTTTTAGAACAAATGTTACAACCGTAATCCAACCGCAAAATAACACTAACTCAAGCCAACCGTTCTCCACAACCATCTCATCCTGCACCCAGCAAACTCACAGGAAGTCGTGCTTTGATCGATGGGCGCGAAAGCTAAATAATGAGTCCGCATTAACGTGCCAAAGAGTCGCATTCTGAAACACAGTGCGATGTTCCCTGCTAAAATTCTTGCCGTTGCTTCCCCTTGCTCACGTGATGAGAATAGCATCTAGTTTTTTTTAAAGATTATTCGTGGTTTTCTTTGTTGGTTTAGTCTTATTTCTTACATTGTGTGCTTCTTCTTCTGTAGCATGCTCGCATAATTTATTGCCTTTTTATGAAAATAAACATTCATTGTTTTTGAAAAGTCGATGCGACCTAAATTTAGACGATCAACATTTTGTACAAAAGCAGCTTTTGAAAGGTTTTGATATAAAAGTGTAGACAATCCCCATTAGATACATGAAGACAACTAAAAAAAACTAAAAAAAAAAAAAATCTTTGTTTTTCGTGAATTATTCCTTATATGCTTTTAACTTTTCATTATATACTTTTATTAGGTCCTTATAAAGATTTCCGTACGCTCTTTATCTATCCTTAAAATGATGAAATTAAAAAGCAAAGTAGGAAGAATTCTCCGGTGGTCTTGACCCTTTTCCACTAATTCAATTGAAAAAGCAAATTAAACAGTCTCTTATTACTCCGAAACGATACACTGCCAAACATAGCATCCCAAGATATGAAACCGAAGCTAACACAGAGGATGGGGGAAGGAGGGATGTCACCATCCGAGGTCAGAGTTCGGATCCATTAGTCTTGGAGAAGAAGATGGAAGCGTCCAAACTGAAAGCGTGGGTGGGCCCCCTTCTCTCTTCCCACACTCTCTTGTGGAAGATGTCGCCTGCCAGTTCCCTTATTAAAGCGTCTGTTGATGAAGCTGTTTGTGACACTCTCAACTTGCTTTTGGGGAAATTGGCTAAGTGTGGGAAATTGGTTATTGGAGGAATGGATGGATTTTGGGCTGAAGTTCGTTCTATTTGCGGTGCTGGAAGGAATGGTGGGAATAGTTTTAAGAAGTTTTAATTAAGCACAAAGGTTGGTGAAAGGAAGACGCCAGAGTAAGATTTTGTCGAACCACGATTTATAGTATAGTTTTTAGCAGGCAAAACACAAGCTTATTAACTGTATATCAATTGTTATGGTACGATTGATGCTGCCAGTTCCCTTATTAAAGCGTCTGTTGATGAAGCTGTTTGTGAGACTCTCAACTTGCTTTTGGGGAAATTGGCTAAGTGTGGGAAATTGGTTATTGGAGGAATGGATGGGGTTTGGGCTGAAGTTCGTTCTATTTGTGGGTGCTGGAAAGAATGCTTGGAACAGTTTTAATTAAGCATAAAGGTTGGTGAAAGAAAAACGCCAGAGAAAGTTTTTGCCGAACCACGATTTATAGTATAGTTTTTAACAGGCAAAATACAAGCATATTAATTGTTATGGTACATTGTCGCCTGCCAGATCCCTTATTAAAGCGTCTGTTGATGAAGCTGTTTGTGACACTCTCAACTTGCTTTGGGGAAATTGGCTAAGTGTGGGAAATTGGTTATTGGGGAATGGATGGGGCTTTGGGCTGAAGTTCGCTCTATTTGTGGGTGCTGGAAAGATTGCTCGGAACAGTTTTAAGAAGTTTTAATTAAGAATAAAGGTAAAAGGTTGGTAAAAGAAAGACGCCAGAGTCCGTTTTTGTCGCACCACGATTTATAGTATAGTTTTTAGCAGGCAAAATTCAAGCATAATAATTGTTATGGTACGATGTCGTCTGCCAGTTCGCTTATTAAAGCGTCCAAAGACGTTGTTGATGAAGCTGTTTGCGACATTAAAACTTGCTTTGAAGAAATTGGCTAAGTGTGGGAAATTGGTTATTGGGGAATGGATGGGGTTTCGGCGAAGGTTCGTTCTTCGTTCTGTTTGTGGTGATGGAAAGAATGCTCGTATCTCGTATCTGCTGAACTAGGATGCTTAATATAGTTTATAGAAGGCCAAATGCAAGCATATTTATTGTATTTTGTCTACTCGAAATTATACTCTAAAGCCTAAAGCCCCTTCCAACTACATTCCCTTCTAATGGTATTTTTTCAAGTATAGCTTCCTTATTAACTGTCTCTGTTGCTGAAGCTGTTTGTTACTTGCTTGGGGAAATTGGCTAAGGTGGATGGGAAATCGGTTATTCGGGGACTGTGGAACTAGTATTTGTACTACAGTATAGCTTAATTAAGGTAAAGTACAAGCATTCATAGATTTTAATTCATTATTTTTTAAAAATATTTTCTGATAAAATTTTTCTTCATTAAAGTGCCTCTTTAATTTGCATTCAGCACGACCACCAGCCTTCTCTGTAATTAATTCTTAACCACACAAACAAAACTAATTTTAAATGTTTTTGAAACAAAATATAAGAGTCTTGTACTAATTTACTATTTGTTTTACTGCCTTGCCAGTGATAATTGAATTAATTTCGATGCATAAATCATACTTTAAAAAATCCGATATGGAAAAAAACACCTCATTTGCATATTTTGATTACAGTTTAGCATCAAGTTATAACTTTTCTTATGAATATCAGATTAATTTCTTGCAATATTTATACCACAACGAATAACAACTTTTTTTCAAGTATTTGAGGAGATTTTTTTTATATTGAAAGGTTAATATTGCACATTCAATATTCCGCTCACATGTTTCTGCAATTAACGATAAATATTTAATTATTGGAGGCACTTTGTTTCCATCATATGCTTCTAATTAGTATGGCCCGAAAAAAAACTTGTTTTGAACTCTCATGAGAGATTCGCTCTCAACTTATAATTTATTCAAAGTATGTACCGATTTTTTTTTTCATCTTTCTTTCACGCTTTAAGTGTGATTTGTAAGAAAATGAAGTCTTTAAATGTGTTTATGATTGCTATTATAAGTGTAAGACAGAACAGTTATGTTCACGTTAATTTACAAAACGACGGAAAGCTAATAAAATCTAAGAACAGATTTTACCGTTCATTTACCTATGAATAACAAATAAGTACTTAGTAATTGTTCCTGAACTTCCGGGGCATTTTATTTCGAAAGATTAGGAAATATCGAAAATCATGATATTTCCGTTAGGGTTAATTTCAAAGTTCCGGAACTCATTTTATCGGTGAGAGTCCCGACTCTTTAACTTTGAAATCAACGACTCCGTCTTCCTGATTAATTCTTCTAACAAAAGCCAAATTGGTAACCTTCGTTGCTTAGCAGGAAACCCACTGTCACATACTTTCCAATTAATGCCCATGATATTTCCCTCTCTGGTCTTCAAAATCTCTGATAACGTGAAATAAATCGCTGCCTCTCTCGCTATCTCTACAGCCACACAAAAAACTTTCTCTCTCATAATGGAGACGTGTAACTCCAACCGCAAACAAAGATAGGAACGTGGAAATAGGGGGACAGTCTCCTGGAATTAACCACTCGGAACGCCAATTTGATGTACATATGTTCTTTTGAAAAGGCAGCTTTGTGGATTTCTGCTAGTTTAATAAGAACTGTAATGGCTAGGTTGCGTTCCAAAAGAAAATCTCGATGAAACTTTAGAAAATATTTAATTTTGTTAAACACGAAACGTACACAACACTAGATTACAACAATTGCAATTTAAACAATTGAAGTTAAGTAAAATTAGATCAAAACGAGAGTAATAAACTGGACGGACAAAAAATTGATGCTTTCAGTTCGAAAGCCCTCTCTGGCGACGCAACAACCAATCCTAGTGGTGGCGCCCTCTTCATGGTGCTAGGAGAGCGTTACAGAACCATATTGAGATCCTAAGGTCCCTAGAAGAGTTAATTTAATCATTTTCCCAGTGTCCTGAAAGATATCGGAAATAGCAATTCAACTCCCGGAAATCCATATGACATACATCATCCTAATCTAACTCGCACCATTATGAAAAAGTAACCTTTTATAGTATTTTCTGCATATTGTTCCTTCTTTCCGTGACTTCTATTTCAAAGGTTTTATTAAATCAGTTTATTTATTTTTACAAATATTTTGTAAACCTGTTCTTATGATCTGGGACTTGGGAAAACTCTTGAAATTAGTTTTCCGAGAACTAGTAAGGACCTTAATACCTTTTTCATAAGCGAAGTAAAACTGTGAATGATTTGAGTAGGAACGCCATATCGTCGTAAAATAATGATTCCCCTGTTCATTACAATTTCAGATTTTCAATTACATAGTTTTAATTTTGGAACAATAAGTGATTTAAAAAAAAACACATAGTTCTGATGTTCAAAAATTTCAACACGATCCAATTATATTCTTGCTTGCCCTTCGAATCCTGTCTAATACCATATCTTTTCTGTGTATGATACTCTTTCTTCTACATAAACAATAAAAATAACCAGTGAAAAAGAATTGGTCGTTCCGTCTGTTCCAGGAGGAGTGAGTGACGCGCTGTCGAGCGCTGACAAACGTGGTAAATCTTGAAATGAAATTTTTCCTGACGGCTCCAACGACGTACAGGTTGTTTACATATTCCATTCACAAAACTCATAAGCGCCGCGCATATCAATGGCTCACACAATGCACACTTGGCGATTTTCCATGCCTAAAACAAAGACGATTATAATTGATAATTGCGCCAATAAATCATGTACTTCGATGCGACGTGCTTGCTAATCCGAGCCTTTTGCCTTGTTTCTGCAGGACCCAAAGCGGAACGTATGGGTTAAGTGTTTGACGGGGCGAACACGGTAAGCTTTGATAAAATCCCACTGTCAGATTCGGTTGGAAAACAATATTAGAAGTAGTGTCAGAAAAATAATATGTTTCTTTATTTATTTAGAAAATGGATGTGACTTGTTCAATATTTTACTGTCAGCTAGTTGAGAAAGTAAAATTCATTTTGGCTGTAACCAGGGCCTGCTCTAGGAAATCTCAGACTATAGGCACAACCTATTTTGGGGGCCCCTTTTCGGAAAATTTTATGTGTGATTTCCAATAATGATGGTGCTATAGGACCCATATGTAAAATTTTTGCTACAATTTTATAGGATTCCTTACAGACATCGATCAAAACAATAACGTTAGGTCAATTACTCACATAAAATTGAGCAAAAAACAAAGTGGAGTTTCCGAATTTTTTTTAGTTTACTGATATTTTGGGGATTTACAGCATTTAGCATAATACAAACAGAAATTTAGGGCCCCTAAAATTTGGGGGCCCTAGGCCCAGGCCTAACAGGCCTTATGGAAGAGCAGGCCCTGCCTGTAACTGAAGCACGGTTGATATAGTCAATATCAGTTAGAAAGTCACAGTTGTCTAAGAAAATTTTGTCATCAAGTGTAATGATAAAGCAACGGAATGTGGTGTTTTTACTTACCTCTAAGCACCAGCTTCCATTCACTAAAAGTCCTAGTATATTCGACTTCTAATCTGTCTGTTTCAATGAAAAGAAGTAAGCCAATTCATGTTTTTGGGCCACAATAGAAAAACAAAACTATATTCCATGGAGTCAATAAAACTTCACAGAGACGTGTTTAGGCATTTTAGGAAATCCTCCCATCAACTTTGGGTACTGGTCAAAAGTGACAGAATTTCAAATGATGTGGATGTTGTCGTATGTTTCCTAGTCTGCGATGCATATGAATCGACAAGCAAGGTATATTTGTGCAAAAAACACTAGAGGACAAATTTAAAAGAAACTGAGGCAGGAGTGGTGCGCTGCTTTTCCTTCGAGGACTGGGATCCAATTAATGGGTAATAGGAGTCTTAAAAATGTGCAAAGAAGGTACTACAAAGCATAGTTTGATCTTCCATGTAATTTTTTAACTACTCAGTATATAAGTATATTTTTTATATGTAATTCTACAAGATTTATTTATTATAAAACAGATTTTAAAATTTATGTAACTTTAGCCAAAACTAAAATAAATTATATTAAACATAAAGCTATATGAACATATTGGGATTAGGCTTGCGCTGCAAATTTTGAGGTCAAAATTGAAAAAATGACCAAGAAAATGAATTTATATTGTACAAATATGTACAAAGGACTTATACCTAAATTCTCATCTCAATTTTAATTAGAAATTATTTTAAGAACTTTTTTCTAAAAAAATTAAATAAAATTTTAAAATTTTGATTAAAAATTTTTTAAAAATAATTTTTAATTAAAATTGAGCTGAGAATTTAGGTATAAGTCTTAGTTTGTACATATTTGTACAATATAAAGTCATCTTCTTGATCATTTTTTCAATTTGGACCTCAAAACTTGCCGCGCAAGCCTCATCCCAATGTGTTCATATAGCTTTATGTCTAATATAATTTATTTTAGTTTTGGCTAAAGTTTCATAAATTTTAAAATTTGTTTTATATTAAATAAATCTTATAGAATTATTACATATAAAAAAATTATACTTATATATTGAGTAGTTAAAAAATTACATGAAAGATCAAACTATGCTTTGTAGTACCTGCAAATGCTCCGAGTTTTCGGAAGGAATTGAAGTGAGGAAGAAATTTTTCTCAAAGTGAGGAAATTTGAATCGTCATTTTTATGAGCATTTGAATGTCGTCTAATCTAAAGAAATATTTCGTCATTTTTGAGCATGTGAGTACAACAATGAGATTCAGTTTCCTCAAAATCAAGATACATAATCGTCAAATCACGATCGTAAAAGTGAGGATTCGCGTTTACTCAAAAGTCACGTGATAGTTTGACGAAACAATCCTCATAATTAACGAAATGAAGCTTGAGGATTCATGAATCGTTAAAAATGAAAGTGCTATTTCTGAGAGTGCGGGTCCACTCGTTGGTAAGCGATGGTCATAACCACCATACTGGCTGTCTGGCATAAAAAAATATCTTTATATTTTATTCAAATAAAAAATGAAATTCACCAATGCGTATCAATCTTTCATTATGTTCACTCGGAGGAAGAGTAGTTGATTTCACCAAATAGTGGAACTTGCCTTTGCCAACTCTGCTTCCAATCAGTTCGGGTACGGGTGGAGATAAAGGGCTGTCGCGTCTGTTGGCAGGGGCTGCTGAAACCTATATCTGATTTATGGTGTCGCACTGGTGTCCTGCAGATGCCGTGCAAATAATAAAGTAGGATTTAGGTGGGATGGTTCTCACATAATATTAATTTAAATGGCTTGTTTGAATGATTCTGACTTTTATCTACGGTTTTGGTGTCGTTTTATGGACCTTGAAGGTGAAGCCTACCACCCAGGCTGTAAGATTGTCCGGTAGATTTGTTTCTGTGTATTTTTTTTAATTGTAGATAAATCGTTGTTTTATTTTTTTTTTTAATCATAAAAAATTTATTGGCAGAAATTGAAATCTGCAATTAAAATAATAATGCGATTTATTCTGATATTTTGGAAATATTAAATAGCCAAAAAGGAACATAACTTTTCAAAAAAGCCTTCAAAAATAACTGGTAAATTTTTAGTGTTATTTTTTAATACACTTTTGTATTATACCAATTGATTGGAAAAGAAGTACTATTAAAAATGCTTATTCAATTACATTGAATTTTGAAGGTTCGAATTCTTCTGCTACCTACTAGATATTTAAAAACAATGTAAAGCAATAATAATAATAATAATAATAATAATAATAATAATAATAATAATACTCTTAACAAAATCATTCACTTCATTACATCATAAGCATTGTAACTATGTTCAAATGGTTATTTACTTATAAAAAAAGTGATGCATGTATTAGTGATTATTTTAGAAGTGTACAGTTAGACGTTTTGGCTACTAACAAAGCAAATATTTCAATTATTCGTCTTTTAATATTTTATTCGTTATTTTACAATACTGAACTTGCGACTCAGTGGCTGAGAGGTTAAACATGTCCGCCTCATAAGCCCAAGATCGCGGGCTCGATTCCCGGCTGAATCGTCGGATTTTCGGGATTGAAAAATCTTGGGCACGCATATCATATGATTATGTGGCATGTAAAAGGTCCCTGGAGGGCTCATTTGGCTTGGGTTCTCTCGGCATACTTTAACATCCATAGAGAGCTCAGATTCATTGTAATCTGTGCTTCAAAATTGGTAGCGAGAGTCGCCTAGATGGTGCCACAAAAAATGGCTCTCAATTTTGGGGAATATGCCGAGTCTGCAAAGGCTTGACCACCAATGTTGCAGTCCAAAACAATACTGAACAGTACAGAACAGTACTACACAGTAGACCCATAGATACACAAACTTCTATGGTAAAAAATCTATTTCTAAGTCATGCCACTTCTTTTTTCTTTACAATCACTGCAAATGGTTATCTAATCATCATTTTTTTTTCTCATCCAAAATATCTCAAGGCATGAACAATTTTTCAAAGTCCCCATCACAAAAAAGTGATAATGAAAAATAAAAAAAAAAAATTTTTTTCTTCCACCATTCCTTTGAAGAAGTAATTAACTCCTCTTCGTCTTCTGATGACACTTCCATCATCACCGGATGGGATGAAACGTCACTTCTGGGACAACGTCAGTCTGGTAACCCTAGACCATGTGTCGCAAGGAAAGCACAAAAATGGCATATCTACTGTAATGACCTTATTGAGTTCATATTTAATGTAGAAATTTATGAGACGATTTTGGGTTTTAATTTAGTTTGTTGGCCTAGTGTCCACTTAATACTTTAAAATCACTTAAAAATAATAATTAGTCACTTTAAAATAATAATAAATGCAGATAATGAGATTAACTAATACGTTTATCTCGTCCAAATGTGAATAACCATTTGGAAGATTTTCTGCTTTTCAATGTTTTCAATTTCCAGTAGATAGCTGACGAGTCCAAAACTACAAAATGTTGTGGAAAATAAAGATATTTTTGTTATTCAGAACTAATTAAAAAAAACCTTTTTGGTAATAATAATTTAATTTAGCTCAAAAAATGAAAATTACACATTCCCATAGATTCAATTTCACACAAAAAGATTTTTTTTGGTAGCTCGAATTTTTTCACAGTATCAGTAGTTTATTTTGTATTACCAGTTGAAATAATAAATTTTTCACGGAGTTCAAATTTTAATAACTATATATGCACTCCTTGCCAACCTAAATTGGGTTAATAGAAATATGCTATGGAGAAGATCCTTCCGTGCATGTATAAAGAGTACCATAAATAATATGTGAATCCATCCAGAAAACATGTTTGAAACATTAATTTCGTTTAATGTCTGACAGATTTCAATATTGAGACAATTTACTAATTTTATCAGAATGAACAGTGTATTTGGTTCAATTGTATTCAGACCATTTTGTATGTAAATATTACCTTTTAAGAGTTTCCAACCTCCCAATCCAAGAGTTTCCAACAATCCAAGAGTTTCCAACGGTCCAATCGCGCTTTTCCCCCTGCCTTTTTACTATTCGTTTTTACCCAAGTGAGGTTGGCACGGAGTGTAATCAAAAGTACGGTCTTCTTCACATGTGCCACTCTTCCTTGCAACGTTCTCATTGTGACCCTTGGCGACAGCAAACGGCGATGTGGAGACATCTGAAATGAAAGTTATTGCCCTATTGAAGGAATTAGCCTTCCGCTGTTATTATCAAAGAGTTCCTTTTATGCGAGAGGGTGATTGTGTCAAGCTTGCAAATCTCCTGCACTTTTGGACGCCACTCTGAGTGGTGGAAAATAGATTGTGTTCACTTTAATTAAATCGGTGGATAATTTTAAAACGCTTGTTGGAGGAGAATGAATGTGATTTAGCCTTTAAAAAAAAATATGTGAATTATAATTTTTTTTTAAAATCTACTTGCATATTTTTGAGGCTGTATCATTTTAATGACCTTTATACTGTGTTACATTAATATCATTACTTATAATGTAGCTTACACAACTAAGAAAAAATACATTGTTACAATGCAAATATAAGGTTTTCCATCCATTTATTAGAGTACGTTTCTCCTTCTACTATGCCACGATAATTTACAACTATTTTGAGTTCAATATTCTATAACTTATTTTTAATTTTAGATTTAACGTTATTGTAATTGTTTCCCTGCTATAATTGACTTGTAACCACATTCATTGTTACATTACTCATGCATGTGTTTCGCCAATGCACAGAGCATTCCCCCGCCAATATGATATACAACCAAAATGTTAAATTATTCTTTACGCACTTCATTCAATTTAATTGATTAAACACTGTCGTGAAAGAGTTTTATTAGTTGAATTAAAACAATTCATTATTTCGATTCTCCTGCGTTTCTTCACTACACAGAACTTTCCGCCGAACAATCATTTACGACTACGCCACTGTGTTCTGTAACATTTTCCATATCCCTCACAATAATTTGTTTCACAATGAGAAATTATACAATTTATTAAAACAATCTAATTAAAAGAATTTTAATTTAACAATTTTAATTAAAACAATTTATTTTTTCAATTCTCCTGCGTTTCTTCACTACACACAGTTTTCCACCGCCACTATTATTTACGACTACGCCACTGTGTTCTGTAGCATTTCCCATCCCTCACGATAATTTGTTCCCCAATGAGTAATCCTCGTCTTTTTGGGCTTTAAATCAATGAAAACCTGAAATGAGGAAAAACAAGACGTTTTCTGCAGTGTATCGTGTTTCCCCCGCGTGGACAGATTGCGATTTTTTTCTTTCTTTTATTTTCCTTCTCATCTTCCGAGTTTGTCAACTGCGTCTATCTTCGTGGAGTATCGAGCCGTGATCCGTCATTGTCAAGACGGTTTTTCAGTAAAAACGCAAAATGAATGATTTTTTAAGAGGTGTCATATTTGGCTAGTTTTCGCTGTCTGGAAGAAAAAAAATTAATTGGAAAAATTTGTTTTAATATAAACCGCACGAATTGACAACTCATATATCATGTTTGGTCTGTATAGGTTTCTTAAGTTCAGCTGCAAAGTTATGGGAAATTAAAAAGATACAAAACAATTTCTGCCATTTAGATATTAAGCTTGTATATTTCGAAATAATGCATTTCACACAAAATTTTATTTTGCCTATTGACAATCTCAAAATCTTATTCTTACTTTATTTAAGTAGAAAAATACTCTTACAAAGATATTTCACTGTAAAAAAAATTAAATATATCATCACAGTGTGTTGCTAAAAGTATTGCCATCTCCCTGTGCAGTGAATTTACATAAGATGTAAAAATTTATTGTGTAACATACCGGCAAAATTTTTTGCTTTGCTAGATGTGATTCCATGCAACCATCTTCTCGTTACTCCAAACCTCGTTACTCCTTTCCTTTTCCCTCCATATCCGTTACGATATTAATTATATTAAAGTTGTCGTGTGACTCTAAAATGTTACATGAAAACTTCAATTTGCTGTAAGATTTATTGTGTAATACCAGCAAAAATGTTTGCTTCGCTGGAAGTGATTATATGCAACCATCTTCTCCTTACTCTTATTTTCCCCTCCATATTCGTTATGCTATTATAGTAAGTTGTCCATGTGACTCTATAATTCGTGCATGTGACTCTTAATTGGTCTTAATTCTACATGAAAACTTCAATTTGCTGTAAAACAAACATTACATTAAGGTGATCCAAAAATTATCTCCAAAATGTGCTGTAAATTTACGCGAAATTTTCTACATTAACTATTTACTAATTTTTTACTATCCATACAAAACCCAATATCATTCAAAACCCTATCCAAAACCCATCTCTATCAATATAATCGAACATTAGAACCCTCTTATCGAATTGCAGCCACAGTCTGAGAGGTCTTTTGTGTAGCACCGGCGCCGCTGTCAATCGTCCCGTGCTTTTTATCGCGACCCAACCCTCCGATAAAAGCAACTTGTGTGTTTTTTTCGAGAGATAGTTTCACAGCTAAATGCGAGTTTATCTGTCCAGAACACAATTACCGTGCCTTGTAGTATTTGCCCATCTCTTTGACACGGAGGTTTGATAGTGGGTTTGTATTAGTTCGTCCTTGGAGGTTTTTTACCGTTAATTTTCTAGAATAATAACGATTACACTGTAAAGAATTCTGTAAAATTACAGTACATTCTGAAGGTTACGTTTTACCGTTAATTTCCTAGAATAATAACGATTACACTGTAAAGAATTCTGTAAAATTACAGCACATTATGAAGGTTACGTTTTACCGTTAATTTTCTAGAATAATAACGATTACACTGTATAGAGTTTTGAAAATTAACAGCACATTCTGAAGGTTACGTTTTACATCACAGTGGTAGTTTCGCAATGGTAGTTTCACAGAAAATTTACGTTTTCATAAAACACAGAGTCATATAAACAATTTAACTCCAGTAAAGTTTAAACAGTAAAGAATTCTGTAAAATTACAGCACATTCTGAAGGTTACGTTTTACATCACAATGTAGCAATTGTTGTTTCACAGAAAATTTAAATTTTCATCAGGCATAGAGTCATATAAACAATTTATCTCCAGTAGCGTTTAAACAGACATGACTTATGAATCCAAACACTAAATAATGAAAACATTTTTACCCTCACACAGTGATGGCAAATCATAGTTTTCTTACAGTGTATATGATCCCATTTTACAATTAGTATATAATACATACCTGATACCTTCAAAGATAATATAAAGCCATAAGAATTATTCATACTGTAAAGTTGCCTTCTGTACAAGAAGATTTTACGGTTATTGATTCAATAGTTTTAAAATATTAAAAAAGTTTTTTTTTACTTATGTAGATTCGGTAAGTTTTTTTTTTAAAAAGAGTTTTAAAAATGACGTAAAATTTGCTGTTTTTTTTACAATGTAAGGAATTAAGTGTAATTGCGTAGGAATTAAAAAAATGTATGTAAAACCTTGCACAATTTTAAGTTTGCATCAGTAAGAGACTAGTGTCCCTTAAACATTAAATCCCTGATCAAAAGGGTGATTTAAAAAAAGCAGTTTTTTAATTCCTTTAATTTATTTATAAAATTTAAATAGTACAACAACAAAATTAGTAGTTTTTAAATAAATTTAAACTTAGAGTCCACTTTTTTTTTATATTCCACTTACTTTCCTTCTTTATAAGTTAATAAACCATTTCATTTAATTGTTTGAAATTAGATTTTTTATGTACATTGGACCATAGTCGCAAGGTTTTTTAAAAGTCGATCGGGACTGGCTAATCCTTCCGTACGCCTCAAAAGTGGACGGCTGGCGCTATTCGCATAAGAAAATGACCCCAAAAGTTTTCTTCTCATTAAATTAGTAAATAAGATGTTTCGTTAAAAAAAATCACCCAGAAAAACGATGAACACTAACAACGCACTCTTATTTACCAAACTGTAATTACTTTAATTAAAGAAAACACAGAGTAATTCATTTTAAAAGAATTTTTTTTTATTACTACTTACTCACTGTAAACGCAGATTTATTGATTCAAACTACAAACAAAGCGAACGGCAAAAAAATTATCGAAAAAGATCATTATAAAAAAAGGGAAACCAAAAAAACAAATCAGCCACCGGATTTGCATTGCCGCGAAAGAAATCCTCCCTTCCTACCGAGCCAAGCAGGAAAGCCCTTCCTACACCCTCCGATCGAAACCCGCTGAACGTCGCCGTGCAGTCGTCGGACAGCCCCCGATGAAATCCCGGCGGTGACATGTCGTACCCTCTCCCGCATGCCGCCCACACGCCTCCCCGTACTTTCCGGAGTCGGCATACATCAAAGCGAGAGACGTATCATTGGCGTATCGCTTTTATGGCGTCAAATCCGCGTTCCGCACGAGAAATCCCGGGTATTAGATAAGGGGATCGGCCGATTGTTCGAAAAGAGAGAGAGAGAGAGATCGTCTGCTGTTACATCAGACGGTAGTTTGCATTTTTGTCTTTTCACAAGCCCCCCCCCCCCCCCCTGTGTTTTGAACTTTTAAATGATAATTATTGAAAATAGCAGAGCAATCGCTCGGCAAGCGTTAATTATTGCATTTACGGCTGTGGGAGGTGAATCATTCGCATTAAGGGTAATTTTCGTAAATAAAACTGATTGAAGGGAATTAAAATGATTTTATGTGTTTGTGAAAATTAAGTGGTATTGAGTTGTTCGAAATATTTGGGGAGAGTAGAATTTTTTAATTGAACCTTCAAATTAAATTTTTGTTTTCAGCAAACATTGGAACATAAATGCTTTTGAAATACCACACATTTTATTTGAGCGAACTTAATCGTATTAAAATTTAATTAAAGTAATTTTAATTTGGCTCTCACATAAAGATTCAATATTTGAATATATCACTGTTTAATTTCTGCATTAAGTTTCTCTAAATATTTTGCTGGGGTGGATGCTTATGCAATAAATAAATTTTAAATGCTTTTTTAACTTAAATATAATGAATTTAATTTTATGTATTTGTGTAGTGGTACTTCAGTAGAATTTACAAATTTCAGGTTATTTTTACTTGTTTTTGTTTGTCAATCAGTCTTTTCCTAATATTTACATAAATAGCAGCGTCTTTATTTTATATAGATGAGCTTAGGGTTACGAAATTCAACTACTTGGTTTCAAAATATTAATCCTTGTTTCCAAAAATCTTCAAAAATATTTTACTACCTTTGAAACAAATTCACAAAGTTGAAGCCCTAGAAAATAATTTTCAAAAAAGGATATATTCCTTTGTTAACATACCATTACTATTCACGTAATTACTTTTTTTTTGTTTCCTAATAACTGCTTATTGCAAACTTGATGAAATGATTAGGCTTATAAATTCGGACTTCTAAAATGAAGTTCGTGCTTTACGTGTATCATATAAATATCTCCATCGTATTCCTAAAAGAATACGATGTTGCAGATTTGCTTATTACTGAATTTAAAATGTTTGAGTTTGTCAAATTGAAAAGGCTTTTGTTTTTTCTTTGCTGCACATATTTGAAATTCACAGATGATTTAATATTTCAGAAATAAATCCAAATTTATTAGTTAACTCAAAAATACAAACCATTTCCTTTTAATTCATTAAACACCAACACACATACGCACATTTAAAAAACACAAATACATTTCCTAATCTTTTCTTCGCATCGGCTTTGAAGTAAAAACCAATATTCCCTATTATTATTAAAACATTATTTTAATACTCCTTTTGCACAAGTTCATTTTCTTCGCTTTCGACACGGGGGAACATTTTTAGCCGAAAATCATAAACGCGACAACCAAATCCCCTTTTCCCACACCCTCTCTGTTGTTAATACCCTGAGTTTCGACCCCACGTATATACAAACAAGCAACAAAACAGGCAAAATATTTTCTAATTTCCACCGCAGAATGAGCTTTTCGGAAGTTTTTGTTAGGTTGTTTTCTAAGATGGCGGAAATAAGTTTTGTGGGGATGTGCTAATGGACAAAATGGAGAAGGGGTTTTAGATTTGGCAAAATAGGCCGATGTTGGCGGTTTTATTCTTGAGGTTGGTAGGATTTTTTGCATGTCATGTCGTATGTCATACAACTTGATGGTTTTCATGGAATATGCCATATAGCGAAAGGTAATCTGTCTATAGAAAAAAAAGTCTGTCTATTGAAATAAATAACTTTGTTGCATTAATTATCAGATATATATGAGAAAATGTTTGGTTCCCCTCACAGTTCCATTGGAGAATGATGTTTGCTGTTTTTCATATATAAGGAATGTTTCAGAAACAAATATCAAATATGTTATAACATATTAGTTTTACTTAGAGATAATAGCTCATTTGAGTCCACTTATTTATTAAATAGTCATTAAAACTTAATAAAAAATTTAAAAAGTGAGGATAAAACATGAAAATCTTTTTGATTTCTTTATTTTATTGACATTACTGAACTTTAGTTTGTCCTGTCAAAAGAAATATATAGCTGATATACTGAATTCGACCAGTGGATATACAAACTAATTTTATCATAAGTGTCAAGTACAAAATTTCCATTATTAACAATTGGCGATTAACTTAAGAGTTTCATTTCTCCTGGCGAGTTCTTATTCAATGGCAGCCCTGGTCAGGATCATTCTTTCACCCCTACTTCAATTTTTTTCCTTCTCTCAACAAAATAAAGAATCGTCGAGTTTAATCCTTTTGCTACTTTCAAGGGGGGGTCGGAAATGGACAGGAGTCAGTTTCCATCAACCGTCCCCGCGTGATCAGCGTGCCTCTACTAATCCCTGCTCCATCAAGGTGGGCCTAATTAACAGGCTCGGTTCGGGGGTGTAGGAAAATGGCGCAACATCTAATTTGCAAGCCTTCGGGTTGAGGGAATTAGGCATGGTAGGATATTTATCCCCCGCTCTTCCGCATGTATATGTATCTGTACATGCAAAGAGAGAGGGAGAGAGCGCGCGCTTTTCGATGAGGCGGGGGAGGGGGGAATTTGGCGGGAAAGATCAAAAGGAAGCACAGCGTCAATCAGCTCCTGAGCCAGATGCGATGTGCAAATAACATTTTTGCTTCTACGCATTCTCTTCATCAAGTTGATGTAGTAAAAGGAGAAGGGGGGGAGGGGAAGGTCCTGGTGGAACAAAAAAATTAGCGGATATGTCCGTGCTTCTATGAGAGAGAGAGTAGGGTAAGTCGTGATACTACAATATCATAAGCTTGAGTTGTTTCTGTTTAGTTTTTCAGTTTGGTGGTCAAAATTTAAGAAAGTTTCAAAAATTGCAGGAGGCTCAAGATCCTGGCTGGCTTTTAAATATCATAAGGCAAGCAGGGTTTTTAATTAATATTCTGGAGAGAGGGCCTATCTTCTGCAGTCCAAATGGACGTTTACACATTTATCAGTATATATATGTAAAGGGCTGTAGCTTATTGTTGATCACAAAAATGCATACATGTCCTGTGACTGGACACAATGGATGAAATTACTTGCATTATAAATATAAATAGGAAACGCTATTTCTAAACTGTGTCACATTATATCAACTTCAGTACTAGAACATGGAACCTGAACAATATTCATTTCTGATGAAATAGAAATAAAATGTTGAAATTTGGTATCAAATCCCAGAAAATAGCTATTGACATAGCGGAAACGAGGTTCAGGATCTAGAATAAGCTACACCATATATAGTTTGATGAACCAAAAATTGCCATTTCTGGACTTAGGCTGTTCTTCCACTGAGTCACAGATCTCTTCTTTGCTGCTTGTGCACGGGTCGAAGATGTGAGGGGGGTAGGGGGAGGCACACACCTACTCCTATCTCATTACACTGTGCAGTGAGTCAGCCTAGCTGCTAATTTGTTGATGGAAACGGGGATATGTGTGCGAGTGTGTTACATAGGTATAGGCAGGTAATGCATGCATGTCTCCTCCGAAGAGGGGACGTTGTTGACTTAACGTCGGAGATTTTCGTAAATGATTGAAATTTCGAGCGATGAGATGGCATGAGGACCTTTTGTTGGCAGACGAAATTGGGATGAATGGGGTGTGTGTATGTGTATGCTTTTTTTTCTCCTCTCCTCTCCTGAAGATGGTGTTTGCAGTTGTCGTGTGATTCTCTCGCGGAGTGTGGTTGGTGAATTGAAAAAATAAATGCTGCAGGGTACTAGGCCTGTGGATGAGGGTTTTTTTTATGCACAGTGTTGTTGGTAGGTAGCTTGTTGTTGATTTTTTTTGGGGGGATGTTTTCCCCCTTTCTAGCTGACAAGAAATTTAAAATATCGTCACGTCGGAATGTTTGGAGTGTAAAATTGGATGGAAGTGATGATAGATTTTTGTAAGCTCTTATCGCACTCTGCAGTTTTCGTGTAAATAGGTTTCTTAGATAAATATGCGAAAAAATATTTGTTTGATTTGAATTACGTCCATTTTATACTTTGTAAATTATGTGTTTTTAATACATTCCATCTTTCGATTTATATATTTTAAGTTTAATTTTATATATTTCTTCAAAACTATAGCCTGTATTATTTCTTTTTTCAAGAAAACTTCTTATGAAACATTTGCAACAATCTTGTACGGACAATTTTTAATTCTTAACGAGCAAAAGTAATCCACCACTCTTTACTTGATTCTAATCTATATTATACCCTCTAGTGGCCACATCCTTTTAAAAACACACCATATCAACCCTCCCACTTCATAAATTCATAATCCAGTAATGGTATGTTTCCATATTGCGGCTTAGTCATGAAGTAGGGGGTTTAAAGTGTGGGAGGGCAAAGCCACCACTCCCCCATGCTAATTACATGCAACTGAACCCCTTTCCGCCAAAACTATATTACATATCCACCCCCCTGATAAGGCGTCGCGAATGCCATTATTGGACGCTGCAGTGGCGCAACCTTTGGCTGAGGATTATATCACTCCAAAAAGAGACATTAAGGGGCACCAGCCCCCTCTACGCAAGGGGGAGGGGGGAACCAGATGGTGCCTGGATTTCAATCCGGATTTTTTTCCTCCCTCCTCTGGAGCATCGCTTTTTTCCGGAGCAATCGAGGTGGAAAACGCGAAAATTGCTCCAGTGAAAAGAAGTAGCGGGTTCATTTAACGCTGTCAATGGCGGGCCTGGTTTTTTGTCCTTGTTATTTCAGATTTGTATTTGTCCGCTGGTTGTTTGCGGATGCACTAAGTCCCATTCTTTGCCTTAAAAAGAAGGAAAAATAATGGATGCTGGGATTTGGGTTTTTGAATGGATTTGGCACGTGGGTCTCACACATGGATCAGGTTACATAGGGATCAAATGTCTGTCATGTGTAGGGTCGTGGTCCACAAATCTGATGGTTTTTATATTTGGTACTAAATAAACGCGTTGAGTTTGTTGCAATGTACAACAAAAATGTACTATTGTAGTAAATCTCAATTTCATTTTAATAATTTCGGTAGATATTCTGTGCTTTCGATAGATTATACGATTAATAACAATACAAATCTCCCTGAACACTGATAATTAAAAAAAATCTATGTTGTTTGTCCTCAATGTTCTTCCACTATGCAGTTATGAAAACGTTCGTGATTATGAACGTTAGGACGTGCGTCATCACATAAATCAATATATGGTACTTACTATAAAGTATTCAAGCATCCTATATACTATTATCTTACCTAATTAAAAAGAATAAGAAGGATACAGAAACAATTTCGCTTGAACTACTACTACAGTATATTCTACAAATTACGGAATTAACACCTTAAGAAGAGTTTTTCCACAATATTACACCAACACATTTCTTTTAGCGTTTTAAATACACATGCACACAAATCCAATACTCAATACATCATTCAAAATATCAATCCACAATTTATTGCATCATTAAAGCATCAGCGAATCCACCTTTTCCACAATGACCAAATGATCATATTTACAAGGTACAGGTATTTATTTACAGCACTTTCCACCTATTTCTTTGCGTGTGAAAATCGTATCCGCCAACGCATGACTGGACAAACTGAACAACATAACATATTTCCACCCTTTCTAACTTTTCTGGTCAACTGTGCTTTTTGTATCAATTGGACGAGACATTTTTGTCGCTGGGTGTGGGGAGGGAAGGGGCAAAAGCTCTTTTCTTGTAAAGTGCCTGAAAAGAAGAATATTCTGTCCTACATTCTAAAAATAATTCTAAAAATAATACATTCTAAAAATAATTCTATTCTAACCTACATTCTAAAAATTACTGAATTAATACCTTAAGCAGAGGTTGTCCATAATATTAGACCAGCACATTTCTTTTAGCATTTTAAATACACATTCACACAAGTCCAATACTCAATACATCATTCAAAATATCAATCCACAATTTATTGCATCATTTAAGCATCAGCGAATCCACCCGTTCCACAATGACCAAATGATCATATTTACAAGGTACAGGTATTTATTTACAACACTTTCCACCTATTTCTTTGCGTGTGAAAATCGCATCCGCCAATACATGGCTGGACAAACTGAATAACCTTACATATTTGCCAACCCTTCTAGCTTTTCTGGTCAACTGTGCTTTTTGTATCAATTGGACGTGACATTTTTGTCGCCGGGTGTGGGGAGGGAAGGGGCAAAAGCTCTTTTCTTGTAAAGTGCCTGAAAAGAAGAATATTCTGTCCTACATTCTAAAAATAATTCTAAAAATAATACATTCTAAAAATAATTCTATTCTAACCTACATTCTAAAAATTACTGAATTAATACCTTAAGCAGAGGTTGTCCATAATATTTGACCAGCACATTTCTTTTAGCATTTTAAATACACATTCACACAAGTCCAATACTCAATACATCATTCAAAATATCCTATCCACAATTTATTGCATCATTTAAGCATCAGCGAATCCACCCTTTCCACAATGACCAAATGATCATATTTACAAGGTACAGGTATTTATTTACAGCACTTTCCACCCATTTCTTTGCGTGTGAAAATCGTATCCGCCGACACATGGCTGGACAAACTGAACAACCTTACATATTTGCCACCCTTTCTAGCTTTTCCGGTCAACTGTGCTTTTTGTATCAATTGGACGTGACATTTTTGTCGCCGGGTGTGGGGAGGGAAGGGGCAAAAGCTCTTTTCTTGTAAAGTGCCTGAAAAGAGCCATTTACGTATTCACATTGTTGCCCGGGTCTTTGAATATTCCATTTCTTACCTTATTCCCCACCCTTTTTCCATTACGTGAAGGGGGAATGGGGAGTAAATATGGGGAAATGAAATATATCATTTTTTGGAGTTGCAGAATTGAAATGTGTTGGAAAACGGCTTCCTTTGTTGCTGTCGTATTTGTTGCAGATTTATTGGAAATTATTCTGTTGCTTTTATATGAAATGCATTTGACCTACAGCGTCAAATATATATTTTCTAAAAAAATATATAACGTAATTGAACAGTCCAATCAATTTTCACTTCACATTTTTTTATACCTATAATTAAAGCTTACTACTTGTAATTAAATATTAATGATTGTAAAACATCGTGATTCTAAACATCAATGAAAATCAATTTCCCCTTTGAAAAACAAGTTAATCCGGGTCAAAATATGTTATGCAGCTAAGCACGAAAGACTGAAGAACAATCACTAACCAGCTAATAATTAAGAAATCGAAAATCATCTTAGCATCCGCTTGCTTTAGTATTAACTATATATTATTAAAGATTGATAGAATTTCGATTAAATAAAGATTACTTTAAGATTGAACTTTTCCGATCTTAAATCTGATTTAGATTGAATTAATACTGTATCATAAATTAAATTATATTTTTATTAAATTTAACCCCTTTATTTTATGCAACCCAGTTATTATACTATTATCTTCAGTCTGACCTTAAATATGTAAATTATTATTTTTATTATTCAAAACTGCATATCCCTTGCTCTATCGTCACGCACACATCAAAAAGAAATATATACAAAGACTGTGTGGTCAGATGTATTTTGATCCATATATGACTGACTACCAATACATTTCTTCCCAAGTCAAACTTTGCCATCGAACCATATCTACAAAGTTATCACAAAAAATCTAAAATATAAGGAAAAAACTGAATCCGACATTTTATTCTGTGCTTGAAATCACAATCCCTGGAGGTACACTGACCAATCCAAAACACGATCTATAACGCCAAAACACAAAGTATAACATATAAAAAAAATCAAAACTCTAAAGTGCTCTTGAAGTTGAAACTTTTGACGAGCAAGTTTAAGAGGGGGGAAATCATGGTATAAATAAATAGAGATATATCCCGAACATCCTCCCTCCCATGATCGCATTTTTATGAAACGGTATCTCTACTGATTTTAGCCGCTGGGCATTGTTTAGGTGGGTTATGTTATGGTTATTGTCGGGACAGAAGGGAACCAGAAGCGTGCTGAAGGGTTGGGAAGCTTTATTAAGTGGCTTGCTTTTTGTTCACTGTTTTGTAAAATTGATTTTTGCGTACTTTGGGGAAGTGAGCATTTTCCGCTAAGGGAGGTTTCATTTTTTTAGACCCTATTGAGTGCGGATATAAGTAAATTGAACTTTGTTTTTTACTGCAACAAAGACCATTTTCTTGTATTCTGATATTTAAATTTATGAGCACGAAATTATACTTTTGTATTTACAACGTAAAATAGTGCAATGCAAGCTTTTTTAAAGTTCGTCACCCACTTTCATAGCCCAACTACAAATGCTACAGACAAGTGTGATGCGTTGAAAATTCAGAGCGTAGAAGCGGGAAGTCATTGAAAATCCAAGAAAAAATTGTACTCCGAATACCTATTTCAACAGAATAAGAAGATAATTTTCTAATTATTTTATAAATCACCATAGTCACTTAATCATCACACTTCATTTATTTAAAATTAAAATATCATTATTTTTTAGTCTACTTCGTAAAATTTCTGTATAAAAAACTAGATATGCCATGTAAATTATATTTCATAGTTCCCATAGTTTTAATTATACATAAAAATTATGCATTCATAAAATGATACATTATTAAAAATTGAACATTAATTATATATAAAATATAGTTATCGATATAATATTTTTTTTGGTCATTTCTACACCCTTATTTAATATTTGATTTAAAATACGTGTATGCTTATGTTAAAACAACGCATTTGTTATTCCGTCTTATGCTGAAACTAATACTAAGCGTTTATTTTTAAAAAAAATCCTTTTATTCGACCTCCTGACGAATTATCTAAAAGGAATTATTTTAAATGTACGCTTCTAGAGATACTTAACAATGTGAAAATAATTCTTCAACTGCCTCACGGCTTCACTTTTGATAAACTAATTTAAATATCTATGTCCTATGAATTATCCATAATCTATTGTGTCAACTAATTTAAAGTGCATTTAATTCTTTCCGAGTTATTGCGCAACTTCAAGAATCGTCTAAAACTTGAAGTTTCGCAATAAACTGCAGAGTTTAAGTCCGTAAATAGATATTTAATCCTTATTACAAATAATCCTTTCTAAAGCATCAAAAATCAAAAACTTTAGAGGAGACACAAGGCTACTTAAGATGTCTGGTAACATTAAATTACATTGCATAAATTGATTACAGATATATGAACAGCTTTGTTGATATAATATGTCTTACATAATAATTATATCATGTAAAAGATTAAAGTTGGAAAATTAATTATAGGTTGCTGGTTATATTGGAAAGTAACTTATTGTGAGAATTATTAAGGGTATGGCGAATGATTTTGTTGTCAGTATTTCTGTGTTGTGGGAAATGTAAATATATCTTAATTTTAGTTAGAAAATAAACTATTTTATCTACTTTTTAATTTCTTATTATCTTTTTTTGTGGCAGAGATTATCTAATATGCAAACACATTTATATTTAAAAAAAAATTTAATCTCCAATACCTTACTTTGCTCTTGTTACGTCACTAATATCTTATAAAAAAGAGATACGACATTCTGGGCGGGAAATATGTACCTTAAATATTTACTATTACTTTATAATATTATTTTTTAATATTTTTTTCAAGGATATAAGTCAAGAAATTCGGTAACTTTTCCCATACCCCATCTCCAATTGTTCTCAAACTTACACAAACCAAACTCGACTATTGGTGGTATTTTTTCCAGTCCTCCAAGGCATTATTGGATACGTATGCGGTCGCACACGAGTTTTTCTTTGCCCCTTTCTTGTTCCCTAGAAATCGTGTATTCCCATCCAAACTGTAGACAAGTAGTATTTTTTTTTATTTCCGCTCTACAGTTGGGGTAAGAGAATAGAGAAAAAATATATTCTATTGGTATTCTGCTTTTTTTTTAGGGAATTTTTTTTACCAATGTATCTTTTTTTTGCTTGTGAGAGTAGATGCATGTTTTTATTATCCTTCGCGTTTTATAGTAAAACGTATTTTGGAAAAAATAAATTATATGAATTGAAATATAACATTCTACATCATTTTTTATATACCACAGATTACTGGTGTTTTTATGACAAAACAAATGCCTTTTAAAATAGCCAATATTTAAAAATGTTCAGAAAGGTTTTTTGTAAAAATGTTTATGATGAATCTTTAAAATTGCACTCAAAAGAATTACTATGGAGACATTTTCTAAATAACTAATATTTAATTTTTTATGGAGTCCATTGCTTAAATATTTCTCAATTTAGCATTTTCAAATTTTTGTAATGGTTCATTGCAACAAATTTACACCAACAACTACTTCTACCGCATTTAGCTAAGAACCAGTTTTCAAATTTTATTCCATTTCTTAATAAAACTGTTTAATGTATCTTATATACAACAGAACGTTCTTTTTCAAGAAAACAGAGACGCAACAAAATCCTTATTTCGCCACAAAATCCCAAAAATGTTATATACTACATAACATTTTTAAAATTTGCAAAATCTTCCGCCCTTCCGACCGCCAAACATGCATCCACGAGCACACGAGAGCACCCATTGGTCTATTACGGCTGCGTGCGCAAACCGGGTATGCACAGAATGCACTCGTACTTCTGCACGATGCACGCACCTGTAAGACTTGAAGATGCATACTCCAACCAATCAGGACTGCGCAGACGATAAGAGGGTCTTGTGGTGGTCCTCCACCCCCGCGTATGTTCGAAGAGGGGGTACTTGAAAAAGTTTTCGAAAATTTTGTGGGAGCCTCTCCCCTTGTATTGATCGCGTTAGGTTTTGGTGGAAAGACGTTGTATAGGAGGAGCAACATAGTTGGCGTGGTTTGGCGATGAATCTCTGCCTTGGTTACCTTGAAGTTTTTCCTGTGTAATAAATATGTTTGTTGGTTTTTGTTTTATTTAAATGGGTCACGTGTTTTATTGATTAAGGTATTTTGTTTATGAGTTTCCTCTTAGAAATTTAATTCTGTTTACAAAGACAGCAATTGGAAATTTAGGAGGAATTATTTTACGACGTTTTCACAAACAACAGAAAAAAATGGATAAAATATCTGCCCTTAAAATTAGATATTTTTTGTTTAAAAAATATAGATGCATTTCTAGTTGGAATTTTTAAATTAATTCAAATTTTATTTTTGCTTATAATTTCTTTTCAGTAGTCTCAAGTCTCCTTTAAGATTAAATTTTTATATGTAATAGATTTGCATATATGAGTAAAAATATTTACAATAAAAAATAAAATTTTGTTTTACGAAGATCCTTTGATAATTCCTTGTTTAAATGTTTTTATTTATTCGAATGATTTAATGCATCCAATGCATTATATTTCATTTTTTTTATTTACAACTGTAAACTAAGGTAAATAATAAATCTATTGTACAATATAGAGCGTCAAACTATGATTAAATTATAAATATCGCACAAAAAATGTATCGTGAAATAAACCGTCACCGCGTAATAAATATTTTAAAATGTATAAGTAACAGTAAAACCTTATATTAAACACAACGCATATATTTTAAATATTTATTTTCATATATCACAAATAAACACCATCTCTTCTCATCCTATTAAACTGCTGCATTATTTTATGTATTTCCTACTTAGCATTCTAAGTATTCCTTCCACCTTTACTGTACATGTTGTTTTACCACTAGGTTACTCTTATAGCAAGAAACCAACATACAGGATATTTCCGCTATCGATTCTCCTCCCTACTACTAGGGATGTGATATTTTCTGAAAGTTGTTTTTTTCCTTTTCTACTAACATGTTTTGTTTGTAGTGTAAAAACAGAAAGAGTTTGCATATCTGCTCAATATTGTAGGTAAAGATGATTTTTAAGGATAAAGAATTTGTAAATTTTAATATTGAATTTTTAATCTTCAGATGTTAAAATAAACAAATTCATTTGTTGTTTGTATTTAAGAGATGTTAAATTAAAGGTTAAAATGTATGTGTTTCCTACTGTTATTTAAACGTTCGGTGATTATTTTTACATCTTAAAGTATATAAAATGAGTAATATTTTAAATTATGATTGATTATTGTTTTGCATTTAAAGGTCCGAGCTATTTTCACAACATACGCAATACGCATGTCCTTCGATCGGGTCATCATAACAACTTTTCCAATGTTTTTGACTTTTTATTAATAAGTTTTGATTTTAAAAATTAAAACTTTTACTATACTAGTGCATCTGAGAGTTCTTTTTTAATATGGAGTGTAGGTTTAGGTAAAACTGATATTTCTCAATAGCAGTTGACAAATTTACTACACTGTTACTACACAGTTATAGAATGGTCAAATTTTAAATCCCTAATAGCCCTATCGGTAGGTTATTATTTGTTTATCTAGCAGTTATGTAACTTAACTTTATCCAGTGCAACATTTACATAACTTTCCACTTTTCTCTCAAAAGTTAAATTGATGCTAGTGACATGCACGCACGTTCTTCCATGTTGGTTGAGACATCAATGTTTAAACATTGCCTAATTGATCTTAACCTACATGGTTAAATTTGCATGCATGTAATTGACATTTTTACATCACCTTTTTGCATTTTATAATTTACCTCAATGTTAAAAAATTTATTTAATAATTAATTTAACCATTTTTAAATTTTACCTTTTTTGATTTTTAAATTTACATAATTTTTCCTGCTAAAAAGTTAAGTTTCGTGCTAGGGAGATACATTCACGTTCCTTCGTGTTAGCTTTAACATAAATAATTAATTATTTATTATTTGCAACTTTTCTTCTTAAAAAGTTAAATCGTGTGTATGTTAATGAGAAACATACACGTTCGTGTTGATTTAGACATCGACGGCTTAATTTGCCACTTTTTCTCTTAAAAATTTCAATTCTTCGCTGGGGAGATACATACACGTTGGTTCAGACATCAATATTTGAATTCCAAAACTTCCACTAACTACCACTTGGCGCAAACGATCGCTCCCAGCAACCCCTTTCCACTCGAGGGACCCGGAGCGAAGAGAGAGGCCCCTACAAAAGACTCACGGTTCCGCGGCAATCAATTAGAAGCCCCCGCTACGCCCCTTAATGAGAGCCCCTTTCATAATGAGATGTTAAATGAGGCCTTCCGACTCTACCCCCCCCCCCTCCTACAACCCTCCAATCACAAGACACAATTTCAACCCTACCCCCCTACACGACGGCCTTGTTTTAATGAATTCCATTGTGGCATTTGTTGGTACCCCCTCCCCCAACTTCAGGGGTACCCTCTCTTGAAGCAAGCGAGGTGTGTTGTGCTCAAGATGCGAAGGTTTTGTTTCATTAGAAATTTTGTTTTTGTCATTATTATTATTTTGTGAGGGGGGGTGTATGTCTTAAATAAGGGGGGGGGGTAGTTAGGGCTTAACCCCCCCCCCCTTGTTAATTCAAAGGAAAATGACGTGCCGTTTTTTTTATGATTGTCATGTGGCGCTCTTGATCCTTTCCGTTTTAATTTTCTTGTTAGTTTTAAGGTGAAATTGAGACTGTTCTTTCAACAAGAATAAATATCCGTTTTGTTTTGGGCGCGCTGTTTTTTTTAAAAATATTATTATTTATTATCATTGTTCCAAGCTCCTTTTGTGTTTTTTTAATTCTCGGAGTAATACCGCAAGTGAGGTTTTTTTTGCCCGCCGGTGTAAAGAAAAAGATTTCTTTCCGTGATTTAATCAAACATTTAATTAACATGCTCCCACCCTCTTTTTTTTCTAAGGGTTGTTGGAGGCTAGGAAACATTTTTTAATGAAGGGCAGGATGCTGCTCAAAAAGTGTTTCGCTTTTTTGAATGAAGCATTCCTTACTTTTTTTTTCTCTCTCCTGGTATTTATATTAGTGAACACTTAACATATTTTTTTCTTTCTCTTAACTTTTAAATTTTTTTGGAGGTATGTGACCACCAGAATACTTTTTTAGTGGCTTTTTTTTTCTTTAAAAAACTAATGACGGTTTCTTTAAACGCTCATGTGTATATCAATTTTTTTTAAGTATTTGTGTTAAACGAAAAGAATTAAGATCATAATAATGAGTATTAATTTAATGAGCTTTCCCCGCACTAGTAAGAAAAATAGATTTTTTTTTTTAAAGTATATAAGCAACAGCCAGCTTTATTTAATGTTTGTTCAAATTACATTTTTTCACTTCTTAACTTTCAACAAAGAAATTATGACTTAAGCTGCGTTTTTTTATTCTTCATAATAGAGATTTATCAGCTTGAATGTTTTCCTGATTTTAACTAAGAAGCTTCATAATCAGTTTATTTCAGAGAAGAAAAAAAAATCACAGAGATTTATTTAATTTATTATTTCCTACAAATTTTCTTATTGTTTAATTTCCTTCTTACATTTATTAACAATAGGTTTGTGATCAGCACTTAATATGTCATTATATGCATTCATCAAATTTTTAATCGCAAAATTGATTCTAAAGAAATATTTTTTATGAGAGTTTTTTTTAATTATGACTTAATCACAAGATATTTTAAAATTATTTCTCACCGTAAATGCTTTGTAGTTCTTCTACTATACGAGGCAATTTTCGTCACAGCAAAATTTTTCCTTTCATAAATTTAAAATAAATTTAGGAGAAATATTCTAAGAGATTTTATTCCAAGGTATTCAAAACTATAACAGAAATTTATTGCGCTGTTTGATTCTTTTTTTTTTTAGTCTAAATAAAAAGTAGAAAACAACACTAACCTACAATTAGGATGCAACATAAACAAATTATATATCCACAAAAATATTTGTATACAACATTTAATTGCACATCCACGAAGTTACACTACAACCTAAGTAGCAGTTAATGTCTGTTTTTTCTTTGGGAAACTATCGATGGCTTGCAATCATTAGAAATGTAATTATTGAAGTAGCCGCAGGTGCGAAGTTCGTTTCCAATAATGACATTTGAAGCCCTATGTGCTTGTCTCGTTAACAATAACAATATGACTGCAGCTTCTTGTCCAAATCTTGATCCTTGTATCATTGGATATGGTAGTAATATTCAGTATTATAAATAATAGATGAAATCCCTTAGTAACTAAAATTGTTTACTATAATTAATACTTATATTATTCTTACTTTTAGTATATTTTAGTATATTTTATGTCTTACTTTTAGTATATTTTATGCTTACTTTTAGTTTTAAATTGGTTTTGTACATGGTTTGAAGTACGAATATACATAGCTGTTAACTACTCTTTTCTTGACACTTTAAATCATGCTCAAGAATTGAAGAACGTGATATTTAAGATTCTTAAAAAAACTTCCATTTTTTTCATCTCATTGAATTTTCTAAGTCGCCTTGATCGTTAAAAATTTTGTGAATTATAGTTCATTTCCGATGTTTTTACGGTAATTAAAGGATAACATTTTGTTTAAAACTGTCATTGTGCAAAATGGTGTCTTACTTTCCAAACATATATTTTAAATATTTTTTGACAAATCGAAAGATACTAAAACGATTTTTTGTGAAATTGTTTAAAAATGTATTACACCTTCTTTAAAATAAAATTTTAAATTTAAATTGTTTTGGTCGTCTACTATTTATGATCAATTGATATATTTGACCAAAATAACATCTGCACGTAAACTTTAATCATCTCGCCATCCCATCACTTAGCAGACCTTCAAATTAAGTAACACACAAACCGTAACATTTTTCATCAACTAAACGACCCAGGCACCTCTCCACCCATCTTATCAACTGTTTATTCTGCAGAACCATCAACATAATAAAGAAATAGATTACTTCCAGTACCAAAAAAGCGATGCATGAAAACGAAGTAGCTGCGGATAACGTAACCAATATCTTGCCTATAAAGAAAATGAGCAAACTGATACAAATATTTGTGCTCCTATCGCAACCTTTGGCCTAGTCATTATCAATGATTGGCTTGTCCATTAAGTTGCCCAATCTTTGGCTTCTTTGCTTTGCTGCTCTTTTCAATGATTATGTTTTGTTTGGAGTAAAGAAGGTATCGGTAGTCGGTTATTATCGATTTTAGTATTAAAAAGTAAAGTTAGTGATGTATTTGAGTTGTTTAACGAATTCTTAATCTAATATTAAAATGGTTTTTTTTCTTTGTATATAAAAGTCCGAAGATGTTTTTGATTTAGAGTAACTTATGTGTTTGATCTGGTGCGATTGCATAGATTTATTTATTTGTAAATGAAAGTTTAAAATAAATTGATACTCTTACACTGATTAATCGAAAATTTAGTTTTTTTACACGCTTGTGAAAGTTAAAAAAATTAAACCTTAATTCAAATGAAGATTGACTTTAATTATTTTTAGTAAACATATCAAATATTATATAGAAATATAAACTTATTAACTATAAGACCAATGTTAAAACTAAAAAATAGTTTTTCCAGCACCTTGAAATTGTTTCCGAATGGCACCCTGTCAAGTGATTTATCAAATTATCTGTATAGAAACATTCTTTATTCGCCCAATTTAGCATAACTCGTCGAAACTGCCTTGTTAAAACAAAAATTATCCCCTCCACCACACATGTGCGAAAGTGACAACAGTTGAGTTGCTATTTATTTCGACAATGCCTTGATTATGCTCGAACATTCTATTACTACTCATTTTTTTTATTATTTCACTTCAGTTCGTCTTTGCAACGCCTCGTTTGAGCCACGGTTGCGCTTAAAGAGCGTTCTTTTTACAGAGACTTCCTTTTTTTTAAAAAAGAAATTAGTGAACATCGAAGTATGTCTATCGTTGTGTGTTCTTCTCAGAATAATCTGTATTTGAGTCAGCGTTCATGTGTGTTTTGGGGTTGTTTTATGACTTCCACCCGGGCAATTGTCATGTCGTGTGTGAGCGTCGTAAATATGGGCATTAAAAGTCCTCAGTGGATACATTTTAACTATTTCGTCGTGGTCGGTTAGAGTTAATGTCGATCTCTTTATTTCCTTGAACACTTATGGTGTTACCGGAATTATAAACAGTTCTCAGAGGATGTGGGTGTGTACAACTGTTTTACAATTCAAATCGTTGGAAACTGTGTAAATTGTAGAATTAAATCGGCAGTATAGAAAGTGGAATAAAAAAAGTAATGCTCATCGGCAATTCGGCATTAAAGAATACTACGTGAGCATTACTTTTCTTAATTGTTTTTGTTTCCTTCTCAAAACTGCCAATTTAATTACATTCTTTCGAATAGTGTTAGGTACTTCTCTATGGTTGTTACACATCCCTATTTTTTATGTTTGCGCAAAATATACTACACAGACTTCTGCAGAATAATCTGTACAAGCCATTTAACGGATTTTATCAAATAATATACAATTTACACTTTTAGTAAGAAAATCTCCGTCTGACACTGTGTGAATTAAAATGTAGATAGCAAATATTTTTTATAAAAAATAAAACTACAAAACATAAATACGATCGATCAATAGATTTTACAGCACTATCCATTCCACTCATATTCTGTATTTGAATGTTGTAATTAAATTTTAAACTGTGCACCTTATGGAATAAGACCACCATTTAAACGGAGCTTCGTCTGACACCATGTGAAATAAAATGGCGATACTAAACAATTTTTTATCTAAAATAAAACTCCCAAAAAATAAGAACTTACTATATTAAAACCCACACATAAAAACAGATATACCGCATTCCTGCACATCCCCGTGCTTATCTTTATTTCCGTCCGAAACATCGTATATTTAACACTAATTCCGTGTCCCCTAATGAATGGGACGAGGCGTCCACACTGCTATCTGCGTCAGACATCGTCTCGCTCATTGGCGATGCCTCGTGCGTCGTCGGTGGCGATAAATGGCAGCACCTTTTTGTCACGGATCACTGGTCGGGCCACAGGTGGCGGGGATCGCACTGCTCACTTGATGCTGATGCTCTTTCACTCAGCCAACTTTCTCTGCTTGGTGGCGATGCGCTCCAGTACCGATCACTTGTTGTTGCTCTAGTACCAATCTTTTGTTGGTGCTCCATGAATGATCATTTGCAATCGTTTGTTGATCACTTCTTGGATGGCGCTGAAGTACCTTTAAGTGATTGGTACTGGACCGTATTGCTAAAAAACAAGTAAATTTTAATCTGATGCAGTGAAAACAGGTTCAGCCAATTTGCTTATCCCTAAAATTGCTATAAAAAGTTATATGTTATAAAACTAGTGTAAGGCAGTGGCGATAAATAGCAGCACCTTTTTGTCACGGATCACTGGTCGAGCCACAGGTGGCGGAGATCGCACTGCTCACTTGATGCTGATGCTTTTTCACTCAGCCAACTTTCTCTGCTTGGTGGCGATGCGCTCCAGTACCGATCACTTGTTGGTGCTCCAGTAAAAATCTTTTGTTGGTGCTCCAGGATCGATCATTTGCGATCGCTTGTTGGATGGTACTGGAGTACCTTTAAGCGATTGGTACTGGAACGTATTGCTAAACAACGAGTAAATTTTAATCTGATGCAGTGAAAACAGGTTCAGCCAATTTGCTTATCCCTAAAATTGCTATAAAAAGTTATATGTTATAAAACTAGTGTAAGGCAGTGGCGATAAATGGCAGCACCTTTTTGTCACGGATCACTGGTTGGTCTAAGGTGACGGGGATCTCACTGCTCACTTGGTGCTGATGTTTTTTTACACTCAGCCATTTTTCTCTTCTTGGTGACGATACGCTCCAGTACCGATCACTTGTTGGTGCTCCAGTATCATTTGCAATCGCTTGTTAAACACTTATTGGATGGCACTGAAGTACATTTAAGTGATTGGTACTGGACCGTATTGCTAAAAAACGAGTAAGTTTTAATCTGATGCAGTGAAAAGAGGTTCAGCCAATTTGCTTAGCCCTAAAATTGCTATAAAAATTTATATGTTATAAAACCAGTGTAAGGCAGTGGATCACTTGTTGGTGCTCCAGTACCAATCTTTTGAGGAATGATCATTTGCAATCGCTTGTTGGATGGCGCTGAAGTACCTTTAATAGATTGGTACTGGAACGTATTGCTAAACAACGAGTAAATTTTAATCTGATGTATTGAAAATATGTTCAGCCAACTTGCTTATCCCTCAAAACTCTTTTTTTTTTTTAAATTTTAAGTAGAGACAGTATTTTAAAACTATATAAGTAGAGACAGTATTTTAAAACTATATAAGTAGAGACAGTATTTTAAATATTTAATTAGACATAGTGCCATAGGGCTAATAAGTAAAGGAATATGTAGCATGGATACATGGTCAGTCTTTGAGAGCCATTAATAGCCATACATGTATGCAACATCATATAAAAGTAATCATTTATAGTTTTACAAACTATTGTAAGGCAGTGGCGATAAATGGCAGAACCTTTTTTTTTGCAACGGATCACTGGTTGAGCCACTTGTGGTGGGGATCGCATTTGATGCTCACTTGGTGCTTTTTCACTCAGCCACTTTTTTCTGCTTGGCGATACGCTCCAGTATTTTTCCCTTGTTGCTTTCTGTTAATGCGGTAGAAATAAGATAAGTAGGGAGTTTTATAAGGAAGGCTTAAATGTCATCATAAAATATAATGAGAATAATTAAGACTACTTTTTATGGGGAATTTATTTGAGGCCAAAAGTAGATTGGTTGAAGAATTATTCGCATAGGCATATCCGACAGTTTTTTTGAGGATATATGAGCAGACACAAAACAAAAAAAAAAAAATTTTTTGTTCTAGTTCTTTTTAATATTTAGAAGAAAATCATAACTAACAGTTTTTTGATGATTTATGAATTAGTAGGTATATAATTATAGATTTATAGGGCTTCATGAATAGTATTGACATAGATTTAAAAAAGGTTGTTGATACTAAAAAGTTTTGTCACTGATCAATGGTTGGACCGATATTCACACTTAGTTTTTTTTTCATTCAAAGACTTTTTTTTGGTGTAGTCCTTTCCTTTTTTTTTTTTTTTGGAGCGAAAGCAGTGGTAGAGTTTTGTGTATGAATGTATTGAAAATAGTTTGTATAATAGTACGTGAGTAATTTGGTCATGGGCATATTGCAATGTATTATTTTCAGATAGAAGTTAAAAAAAACTAGTATAAAAGTGAGTGTTGTTAGTTTTTGAGGAATTATAAGCAGACATTATGTAAATGACTAGGTTTATCTTTTACATAACTCTTGGTCTTGCCTGTGCTTTAGGTAAAAAGAACAAAGAAATGCCATTGGTAAGTCCTCAATCGAACTCAATCAAACAGACCGACTAGATGACCAAAACCAAGTCACGTAACAACAGTTATTTAACACTTAAGTGGAATATAATAGCTTTTAATGTGACCAATAACAAAGTAACTTCAACACTCATTGGCATAACATAGCCTTATTAGTTGCATCATTGCAGCTACCATTTGCGTCAATATACTTAGGCGAAACTATTATTTTGTTAAGTATAAAAGAGACTCAAAGAGTATTGTTTGTTTTAAATGCATTTAATGGCATGCTCCACTAGAAAAGTCCAGAACTGTTTAATAGGCTGTGATTTTCTTTACATTTAAGGCTGCAGGAAAAATAACTTTTTTTATTCATGTAATTCAAACTTATCTAAACACAAACAAAAACTTAAACAATCTTAATTTTAATTCTATTTGAATAACTTACCTTTACACATTACAAATAAAACAATTTTTTAAGTCTCATTTTTTTTCAAAATTTATTTCGACTAATTATTATCTTTTATAAACACTCCATTTTTATCTTACTCCTGACATGTATCCTTAAAATATACAATAGTTTAAAAATCGAAACCCAAACGGATAGAATGCATTATTCATAAGAATATAGGAGTCATTTTATAAAAATAAGCTTATGTTAATGCATTTCAATTCGATTTTGTCGTCGTGTCGATCATTTCTAGAATTGCAATTTGGAATTCAGATATGCGATCTCCAAATGCTTCGGAATATTTTCAATCCCTGGAGTCCGCTCAGAGAGCGATGAAAATTTAAATCGATTCTGAAAATCAACGCAAGATATTTGGCTTAAGTGTATTTTCAGCATTTCGCTGTGTTGTTTTGACAAAAGTATAATTGACATTAAGGTAATTTTCAAAAAAAAAAAAAAGTCTAAGGAATGTTATAATGAAGTTTTATCGAGGTGGAAAAATTAGAAATCCTAGCACACGCTATTTCCTATAAATGACTATCAATGTTTATTAAAATGTATATTGCTTTTTTATAAATTTTGTTCCGTTCATGTTAAGGTTAATAAATTTTATCGCCTGTGACAGTTACGCATATTTTCTAACTTTTTACATTCAGACCATGCATTTATTTTTCTGTTTGATAAGTTGGAAAATAGCTGAGAAAACGGAAAGGAAGCTTTCTTGTCGAATGTTCATATAAATATTTTTATTCTTCAACTAATTTTAGATGCATGTGTATTGTATTTTTAATTGATAAATATTAATGTTAATTTCGGAAATCAAAATCTCCCAAAATTCCAAATCCTCTAAAAGCTAATAACGTTGCTTCGTGATACCACTTCTAATGACTTTGGAGAACGAGAGTTGTGTTTTGCTAGGAGGTCACGACTCTGTACACGTTAATACAGTCCATATCTAGACAGAGTTGTGACTCTACACCCCGTGCCAACCTAACAAGGGTAAAAACAAAGAGTAAAAAGGGAGAGGGAAAAGCGCGGTTGGACCGTTAGTTGGAAACCCTTGTAAATACATAAAAATGATATATATACATAAAAATTACATAATAATGATCTATAACAATTACATAAAAATGATCTGAATACAATTTAACCAAAATGATATATATACATAAAAATTACATAAAAATGATCTATAACAATTACATAAAAATGATCTGAATACAATTTAACCAAAATACACTTTTCATTCTGATAAAATTGCCAAATTTTCTCAAAAAATATTCAAATCTGTTAGACCTCAAATGAAATTAATGTTTTAAACATGTTTTCTGGATGGATTCACAAATAATTTTTGGAACTATTTACATCCGCGGAGGTATCTTCTCCATAGCATATTTCTATTTACCCAACTTAGGTTGGCAACGAGTGTAGATACATTCTTGTCCAACCAGTTGGCAACTGTCCCCATCCGATACTCCGCACCAACCGTGTGACTCCTGCGCAAATCCTTACCCCTAATGCAGCAGCAAGCGGATTACCACCCAAACCCAAACCCTCGACTAGAAACAACCCCCCTTTTTAAAAAAAAACCCAGTCGCCAAAGTAGTCAGGCTTTTAAACCATCACCCAACAATACAAACACTCGTCTGAAAGTTGTATTAAAAGTACAAACCTCTCTCTCAGAGATAATAATAAAGAGAAAAAAAGTTTAGAATGGGGACCCCACATCGACGCTAATGTAGGGCAAAATGGATGGGGCCAGATGGAACCATTGAGTTGGAGGGGGCTCCGACTCTAACTACAATAAGATGCCATTTTTTTTCATATTATTTTTATTTTCTTTCATTGAGATAGATGTTCTCTCTGTAATTGCTTTCGAGTAGAAGCCACAAAAGCTTTTTTTTTTTGGTTATTACTATTCATCTCGTTGTCCCGTTGTTTGACCTTTTTTTATACTAACGGATGCGGTTAGTATCCTGCAGTAGCGGAGACTTTGGTACATGGAAGATTGAGATGTCAATTCACTGTGGTGGTATGACGTTGTCCTAACTGATATTTGCCTGATTTGTAGCACAGTTAAAAATTGTGTGCTTACTTTCTCCATAATAATGGTTCCTCGTAGCTGCAACGGCTGTGTGGTGAAATGTTTCACCATATTTCCGGTTTTCAGTTGAACCATTTTTCAAGTTTTGGAAACAGAAACCTGAGAAACGGTTCAACCAAATACCGAAAATATGGTGAAACACTTCACCACACAGCCGTTGCAGCTACTAGGAACCATTATTATGGTGGAAGCAAGCACAAAATTTTAAACAGTGAAAACTTGTTGTTTTGACTTTCATTTTACTCCAATATCCTCTAAAAAATGTCAAATTTTTATCAATGATACATTGTTATGAAATCCAATCCTCGGAAAACTCTTTATTGGTTCGCCGTCCTAACTGGTATTTGCCTGATTTGGAAAGCTTGTTTAGATCTGAAATTCGACCCATTTTTCTCTACGAAATCCTGGAAAACTCATCAAAAATTGACGAGGTGTACAATTTTCAATCAATGAGACATTATTATGAAAATGAATTAGGTTCTTTCTTGAAATTGTGTTTCCAAACACATGTAGAGCTACATATTTTCAGTAAAGAGTTTCTGTGACAAATTTAATGATTCTAAGATTATTTCAATGATAGTTCTCTAAGATAATGCAGACTGTTTCTTATTTTCACGCACAAAAAAATCTTTAGGGAGTTTTTGCTTTTATGGAAAAGGTGTTATTAGTGTTGATACCAAAATTATTTTTCCGGGTAGAAAATATCAACTGGAACTTGGTAAAACCAACACACGGCGAATTGAAGTAGTTTCTCCGGTCTTGTAGCTCCAATTGGATTGGGTTTGTTAAAGTTAATGAAGTGGGGAGAAGAAAATGGCTGATTAGCTCTGATTAGTTAATGACCATGCTTTTATTGTTTAGTTTGTTTGGTCTTTCTGCAAGAGTGACTGAAAACGTAAAAAAAACGTGGCAGCTAAGACTGTTATACGATAGGGAAGACCTAACCTTCTTGATAGTTCATAAGAAAGGCTTCAAGCAAAAAGAAATGCTAATTTTGCTGATTTGGTATATATGATTTGGTATTTTAAATAGACATTTCACATAATTAAAATTTTAAACTTTATCCGCTATAATGGGAGGTGCATTCATGCTTTTAACCCATTAACGACTTGTGAATATCATTAACACCTTCTTAACAGAATAAAAACGCGAACTTTAAGTTTCTAAAAAATTTGTTTTTTATGTAACTGAATTTTTTCCGCATTAATTGTTCAGTACCACGGTCTTAGACCATTTGTCTTAGCTTTGAAGCTAATTTTTGCATGGAATACTTTCTTGTCAATCGTCGTTAATGGTTTAACTGCATTTTAATTCAAATACAAAATATCCTGACAAATCAATTGACGAAATAGTCATCATAAAATGGGCCATCCTGCCGAACTGTAAAGCTCGGTTTCTATAGGAATTGACTCGATAAGCAATTCCACTTTTATTTTCAGTAATTGTGAACTTCATAATTGTCAAATCATAATTTAAACTTAGATTCTATGAATATTTAAGTTTTTTTAAATCGCCACTTTTTTCGAGCCATTGTACCCCGAACTTAATCGTGAGAAATATTATTTTTAGAGATATTATCACTCAATTAAAGGGCGACTGAAGTGTGAAAATAAAATTGTTAAACTAATGAAATGCATTAATTTATAAAGAAGTTTTAATTGAAAATATATTAGGAATATTTGAAGTTTTAATTGCCACCAATCTGTGATTTTCTGTTTGTTTAATGTTAGTGATTTGATGCATCAAACTTTCACTAAACGGTGTGTATGCAAACATTCAATATTTAAATTTTTAGAAATATAAATTATTTTTGAAAAAAGTTTCACTCAATACCATATTTAAGCTTATCAAGAAGTATGTGTTTAAAATGTTATTTTTTTAAAAAATCTTTTCTCCAAATAAATATTTGTAAATCATTCTACTGTGAATTTAGTACTTTTACTTTTCATTAAACACTTTTTAAAATGCTGTTTTACCAACTAAATCCATAATAATAATGTAATACCTTTTTAAAAATATATAATTCGAAAACTTACTGGTTTTATGCAACATAAAATTTTTCCTCTTCTTTTCCTAAAAATATATTTAAATTTTTTTATATAAATACGTAAACATCTTTTCAAGACATACTCAATAAAATTCACATCCCTATTCCCATTTAATTCTCTTAATTTTTTTGCATCTTTTCCATACGCGGGTTTAATCTGGAAACTCGAATGGTTCAACGCTTTTAACAGCGTCCCTTTTTAAACAAAACAAAAAAAAAATCCTAGACGCTTCGAATATTTAAATTCTTTTCTCTGTCTAAAAATTATCAGAATAAATAAGTACACGAAAGGCTTTTGACGGGGTATTAGAATGCGTTTGTCAGGTATCATTAGCGAATTGAAGTTTTCTACGCATGCGCCTGGGGGCACTGTCGCTACATATTCAATTTTAGTTGACGCCTGGTGCTGACTTAACACCATTTTCTTATTTCCATGTCCAATCAATAAATCTCATTTTGTATTCGAGATATTTTTTTTTAGATTGTAAGAGATCTTTTTCTTTATTTGTATTTTTGCTGCCGTGTAATTTGTGCTGCGTCGCAAAAGCGCGTAAGGGGAGTTCCGTCATTTTTGACGCTTTAAAGGGGACTTTTTTTGTGAGTTGGCTGCTTCGGACTGAAAAAGTTTTAACTTATTCAACTTCAAGACGAAAGATTAACTAATTTTGCCATGCGAAACTAAGCTTTATGCTTTTACAAGCTTAGACCATAACTAATTCAATTTATTTTAAAATATAATATAACAGATTTATTTATCCCAAATATAAGATGCTTGCTCATTAAAAAAATGACTGATTAATGAGCAATTTGGAAACAAATGGCAGTAAGTTTGTCAGTGAGTTTATCCTGACGATGATGATTAGTTAACCTTTTAAACTCCACATCTTTGCCAGTTTGTGATCTTTCGGTATGATTTGATTGTGGTGTTTTTTGGGGGGTTAGGTAATTGTTATTTGTTTGCCAGGCGAAGTATTTTTTGGGTTTATTGAATAAAAAGATAGTTCGTTGGGTGTCTAGATATTTTATTGATGCGGGTTATGAAAAGATAATGTGTTTAGTTAGAAATTTTGCTTCAAATATTTTTATATTACGATGTTTTGGTGTCTTTTATGCTGCACTCTTAAACAAACGATCGATTTTAACTCAGTCTGAGTTAATTTTCTCTCCTTTTGGTGTCGAAAATGCACTTCCCCTATAAGAGTGGATTTCACTCGTTTTGTTAAACCTCCAACAATCTTAACAACAAACGAGCGATTTTAAGGCGATTTAGAGCAATTACGAGCGATTTAGGAGTTAATTTTCACTCCTTTCCAGTGTCGAAAATGCACTTCTCCTATAGGAGTGGATTTCACTCTTTTGTTTTAAGAGTGTACTACTATAACTTTTTATGATTTTTATTTTCCTACGTGGGGACATCGACTGAGATATTGATCATCAGTTAACTACCGATGGTTTAGTTTATGATGAAATGGACAAGCATCTTATTGTTTAAATGACATTCTTTCACATATTTTTTTATAATCTGAACCTAACTTAGAATTTTACAATGAAGGCATGCAGGGCCTGCTCTAGGAAATCTCAGACGATAGGCACAATCTATTTTGGGGGCCCCTTTACCGAAAATTTTATGTATGATTTCCAATAATGATGGTGCTATATGACCCATGTATAAAATTAGATTTTGTTTTGAAATGAAATGTTAATGGTATCTATATACTGAAGATAATTTTTGACAAACTGGCAGTTGTGATTCTGTTAAACTAACGCATCGAGTAATTTATTTTTACTATCGTTTGCTTCTTTTTATCGTTGTTCCTTTATTCCCCCCTTTTTTACGTTTTACAAACTTTATTTCTTCGAACGTTGAATAAAGAAATGCCGTTTTTTCACTTATTTTCTTAAAAAGATTTTAAACTTGAAACTGGGAAATTTACTCGGTTTCGAATGGCGTTGTTTTTGTTCAGAGTCAGCACTGGAAGTTGAATGTAACAACGTATTTCTCGCATATTTGTTTTTATATCAGAGGGAAACAACAGTAACTTACGTTCTTACGGATATAATTTTTCTGAATGCATTGCTCTACAGATACATTTTTTAGGTTTTGAAATTCTTTTCAAATCAATCTATTGTATAGTAATAAAAATAATTTAAACATGAATTTGATTAAAAAAAATAGATAAAATCTTTTTTCAAAACAAATGATTATAATTTTAAAATAATGTTTTACTTCGATTTTTCATCTAAAATAGAGTAGAAAGGTTTGAAGTTAAAAATAATTTTGTTTTTTCTTTAAGTATTAGCGTTACACTTTTAAATGAGTTTATCTAAAACAGTCTCTTATAACTACCACTGATTTTCTAGATTATTAACCTTATCAATATTTATTCACCTTGAAATTCTTTTTTTCTAAACTATGTTTTTGATATTTTAAAAAGAAACACGATTTATAAGATGTTTAATATTAAAATATTTTTTTTCACTGTTTTCAACTTAATTTAATGTAGTACTTTGAACGTTCTTTGCAATCTTTTTTTATTATTTTATTTTTGTTTCTTCTTATCATTTAATACTGATCATATCTAGATTAGATTCAAAACTGTTATCGGTTGTAAAATTAGGTTTAACTTTCTTAATCAAACTATCAAACAAGCCTAAAATATGTTTTCATTATTTCGTGAATGTAATAGAATCTTGATGAACAAAAACTGAACATGAATTTCAAGCATTGAACATAACGTTTTTTGAATCACAATAAAGGCCAGATTATTGTTCTTTTTTAGGTTTAGTTTTTCAATGAACTCAAAACGGGCATTAATTTAAAAATTTCAACAACCCAACTTGAAGCTCAAGTTGAAAGACAAAAAAAAAGAGACGTTTAAAGAAAAAGCCAAACCCCTTCAAAAATATAAAACTCATTCCCAACCCCAAACTAACTTTTTTCCATCTTGAAAACTTTGATTGGATTATATAACACAACAATGAGTGGGTATCGCGTTTTAAACCAGGCGTGGAGTGCCTTTTGTGTGGATGCAAGACCTCTGTCCTAATTGGGAATGTACCAGGGACACTTCAAATCCCTTTCCTGCCCCTCAATCGATTGAAACTCAGTCGGAAAAGGGGTGGATTTGGAATCTTGGGTGGGTTCGAGACACAACAGGACAAGTCATTATACCTCTTGTTGGACAAGGGAAGAATCGCAAAGGGATTTCTTTAAAAATGAAGAAATTAAACAAGTAGAATATTGAATAAAAGTGTTTACTTTTAGTTCTTCTTAATGTATACTAAAAACTTGGGTGTTAAGAGACTAGAAGTAGTCGAGTAAATGTTTTCGGTAGTTGGCCAGCAAAACTGACGTGCTAAATATGTTGAAAATGATACAAGTTATTTAATTTCCTATATACGAAAGTAATTGGAAAGGGACAAACCGTGAAAGTAACTCGTGTGTTTCTGAAGTTTAAACAAGTCTTTTGCCGCGAATTGCATAGTATTTCATAGATAAGATGTCGTTGAGACGTGATAAAATTCTTCTTGAAAATTGCACGAATTTTAATAACCACTAATTGCTTAACCACAAATAATATGTATTTAAATTAATTAAATGAGAGTAGGCATGTAAGCATATTGCTGAAAAACAGTGCTTGGGTCTAAAAAATCACTTACGCCAGAAGAAAGTACGCTACTCAAGTTCAAAGTCCGATAAATTCATTAGGGATTTTACTCCACTTTTCCTCTTACAATCATCACTTCGGACTTACATCAGTTGAACCCTGACTTCCCTATTTTAGAGAACTTCTCGGAAAGGGTAAGAGGGGGGCAAGTGCCCTCCTGCTACCCCCTTCAATCACGTTCAGGGCCCGGGGCCTCGAGTTCTCAATTCATTAGCGTGCCGAATACTCCGGGAATGTTACCCATTTAATAGGGAGGAGGGGGTGCAGAGCAGCCAGTGAATTCCTCGTATCCGCTGAATCACTTGGTCGGAAAATTCATTAGTGGAAATTTTTCCGCCTCCTTGACCACCAATTAAGTGTTGCCGGGGATGAAATGGATGCTGATGCAGCAGCGGATCGGAAAGATATGGACTAATGTGTGAATGGGGGGAAAGAGTTCGGATGGATTTGGAATTTTTGGGGATGGTAGATGATGTTTAATCGATTGTTTGATTTCTCAGGGATTTTTAAAACTTTTAAAACTGGTTTTTTAAATAATGATTTGATATCACTCATCCAGTTTTTATTTGTTTTAATATAAGTTAGTTTTAAAGGCAGTGTCGTTTCATATGTACTCGATGCAACTCACACAATTTTTAGTATCTTCAATGTTCAAATATACTCTGTAATATCGGTAGAAGGACTTGCAAAACATGTTACCACACAAGACGTATTGTAAAATTTCATTTATAGTGCCTATGTGTATCACATATGAAGGAGCAGTTGCGAAATTTGCATTCCTTCAAAGTATAACTAAAAAATAAGGTTCTGGTTTTTATAATGATTCGATACCATTCATCGAGTTTTTATTTGTTTTAATAAACGTTAGTTTTAAAGGCAGTGTCGTTTCATATGTACTCGATGCAACTCACACAATTTTTAGTATCTTCAATGTTTAAATATACTCTTATACTCTGTAATAGGGGGAGAAGGACACTACACTTTTGCAAAACATGTTAACTCACGAGACGTATTGTAAAATTTCATTTATAGTGCCGATGTGTATCACATATGAAGGGGCAGTTGCGAAATTTGCATTCCTATAAAGTATAACTAAAATATAAGGTTCTGTCTGTTTATTGGCGACTTTCGATATCTGTAAATTCAATTAGACAAAATCGCCTAGTGCCAGCCCTATGTCTTAGTTTTACTTCAGAGAATGTGAGTTTCTCAACTACACCCTTCAAAGCTTGAATTGTAAATTACAACGTTTATGGAATCGCTATGTTACATATCTTATGCCGTTGCTATCATTCTAACCACACTTCAATATTGTTGTCCTCCAAGTGTATTCATTGTTGTTTTATTGTTGTTGCAGGCGGGCAAGGTGTCTATGGTTCCTCCCCCCACCCGGGGTCACCCCTCCCTTTCATGGTCTACAATGGGGAGCCATTTGCGCAGCCACCCCCAGCCCACATGGGCATACCACCTGTTGCGATAGACCCAAAGACAGGTAAGATAAAATTCTTATTTACATACCGACCATTCTTTGCGATACTATGCACCCTCAACTGAAGGGGACGGGGGGAGGGGATCTTGTTTGCACTTTTTTTTAACCATCCTACTGTGGAGAACGGTTAAACTCCCTTCTCTTTTAGGTAGGAAAATATCCTTTTAAAATTTGCTAGTTACAGCAAGCCTTTGTAACAAGAATTAAGTAACGACTACTGTCAAAATAGTATATTTGAATTAACTAGCATTGTTTACAAAAAAATTGATGAATTAAGGTCATAAGAATTTAGTTTTTATTCAACAGTATTTAAATTGAAAAATATATTTAAAGATCTTATTTAAAACGAATCCTAATTTTCGATAATGAGGACATCATAGGAATTACGAATTATGACGCCATGTTTTTTTTTCATGATGCGTCTTCTACGATTTTGTATTCTTATACCTATATGTAATTAATTTTAGGCATTCCAAGGCCTCCAGTATATCACTTGGGACCACCAGGACAGTATTCTCCTGTTTTTAGTCCAGACTTTCATCAACTGCAATGGTAAGAACTAATTTCATTCATATTTAAAAACAGTGACAAATTTTAGGTTTCAAATCGGATGTGCTATGTTTAAAGAGGACTGGGTTCCTTTGAAACGATTACCCAGTAGACACTGAACAGACTGACATCTTCTCCAAGAAATTGATCGTATGATAAATTATTTGTTGGTAAAATTGTACTAATAAAGAGTAAAAATTTTCAATAGTAATAAACTAAATAACAAAACTAAGATGAAAAATAATTCCACAAAGGATAAAATAACCCAATATAGACCTAACAACTCTATAAGACCATTCACTAATCCAGAAAATTATTAAAAAAAAGTATGAATTTTTATCTTCTGAAATGCAGCACTTTTTTCATCTGCCATCTTTTTCATCAGTGTTTATGGAGAAACCTTTTTCCAAAGTTATACAGTGTATAAAACTCTTGTTACACTTATTACTACTCTTCGTTACATACATTTTGTCCATCTTCTATACTTTTATGTCATCTGTTTTGTCTTTTCTTTCTGACGATGCAGATAACTTGTCTGTTTGTCTAGACTAAGCTATAATATATGTTGCATTTTCCCTGAGGTCCTTCTCTTTCAATACTTTTTGTCCCAAAAAAAGGGGTGAAGTATCCTTCATCTTTTATTTTACTTTGTGTCTGGGACAGGCACCATTTTTCTTGTATCCCTCAGATCTTTACGAACCTCGGCGGGAGGTAACCAGTTCTTGTCCTCATATATCTAGAGAGAACCCTTTTCTGCTTTGTGCATCAAGTCTGTTTCCTTTTGTGCTTATGCATACCTTGTTTATCGCTTCTATGAAGAACGCAAAGTAGTTAGAGTGGTAACTGCTAGATACTTGTATGCTTCGGCGTTCACGTGCTTTGTAATTAGTGTTTGAAGGATGGCTACTTTCTTTGTTGTGGTATCGTTTGCTTTTGTTGATATCTGCTGGATTTCTAAAGATCTTTTCACTTTTTACTCAGAAAAAGGGAAATGTCAGCGTATTAGAGTCAAGTGGTTTGATATATGGGGTTGACAGGCGCTGTTTATGCATTTGAAACGCTCGTAGGAGGGGCTGTATGTTTAACTCGGCTTTTTACTCTTATGATGAATTACTTATTATTGGTAAAGAAGCATCTCGTTGTGTGTGCGTCCTAGTTATAAATTTTTATACTATTCTTTGCACTCTTTATGTTCAAGGATAACATCACAATTTTTTTGTCCATTCTGTAAAAGTAAAAAAAAATATATGAAAACAATGTAAAAATTGATTTAAAAACTTCCAATTTACGAATTTAGTAACTTTCAAAATTATACGTTTACGTTTTGAGATTAAAAAGATTTTTGTGTGATAATTCATGTTTCATATTTTTTTTAATTCGAAATAAAATTTGGTAATCCCGATTTGATGAAGGCCCTAATGTGATATTTTTTATGATCCCGGAATAATGATTCATTAAATTTTATTACTTATATTGTACTCTAACTGAATAACAACTAAAAAGTTGACCCACATCGTTAATTATTTTAACTAATTGACCTATTTTCAATTAACTCTAACTATAATAAGGACAGTGACTAAGTGATACCTACGTACGCTAACGTCTATCTTTATCAATTGCATATCTTTTTCTGGACTTCAGCTTCCATTGTCTTTCTCGCAAGTTGTAGACACAACTCAGTTGTAATTCAGGACATCAACCTTTCTTTAATCAAACGATTCACACAAAATAAAAACTACATTCATTGTCTGAACTTAAAAATTGTAACCATGAAAATGCTGAAATGTTTTAGTTAACTATTAAAATAATTAATAAAAAAACTATTAATTTTCTCATTGAAACATTTGAAGATTAAGTATAATTTGTCATGGTCATTTTTTATGATGTTTGCTGGTGAAAAATTGAGCTAGAAGCTAAAAAAAACTTAAATAGTTCCAAGAACAATTACCAATAAAGTGTCCTGACCTTTGAAATGCTTATTTTTTTAAACATAAATTTAATGCAGTAGCAATCCTGGTGGTCTGTAGAAACAAAAGTTCACATAACTCTTTTTTTCTAGAGTTCATTATTTTTTCCCATTCAAAAGTCTTCTTTATGTACCTGGATTTGTATTCCAACTATTTTTTTCCTTCGTTTTACTTTTTTAAAGTCAATGCACGAGGGAAAAAATTGAGAGATTAATTCAACATAAAAAAAATTGTGTTTACATAAGGTAAGGATTTCCTGAAACACTTTATAATATTCTCTTTTCCGCCCCCGAACTTATTTCAAATTAGATTTTTTTTCCCCACATTTTACTTTCCCTTTGTTTGTTTGGATTTTTTCTTGTTGCCAACATAATAATGATAACTCTTGCCTTCTATTCTGTAGAAAATATACGTTCCGTCTGAGTGTTTTAACGGCGAAACGACGCTAGTCTAGACGCCGTTGTGTCAAGAAAAAACATTCGAAAAAAAAATTTTGTTGCTTTTAAAGCGATTGTTTGGGTTTGCTCCCACGATTGGCCGTTGTTTTTTGTAATTCTAAGAAGATTTTTGTTTCTCCAAGGTTAAATTTTAATAGATCACTCGTTTTCTTAGACTTAGTTAAGCTCTTTGGCATTTTTTCCATCCAAAATACATACTCAGTTATGGTATTCCCAGAAGAAGCCATTAAGTTTGCTGTGTCTACGTCAATTTTTCCATAGTATGTTGTACAATATTTCTTTAAAAGGATAAAAACACGATGCTGACGATTTTTAAGAGATACCAAATGATAAATAATACAAAACATTGATAATTAATAAAATACGTCCAAAAACCAGTAGCCAACTTGTTGTTCATTTTTTTTTAAAGTCACTGTGGTATATTTTCATGATGATATATTCTCAAATTATGAAGACGGATTTAACCTTTTTGGGGTCTCGATGTGCCTCTTTATCTTGTCTACTCCATTGATACCCACAAGACTATCAGATTAGCTTAATTAATATTCATGCAGCACAACAGTTAACCAAACAGTAATTATAACTACAAAGAACATCGGGGCATTGAGAACTCAATCAAAACCTACGTCGTGGTCATCTGTCGCATTGTCCCCTCCCAATGTTTGTCCAGCATGGCGTGAATCATCGTAGTTACTAATCGTATTCCCGAGTTAGTAAATTGATGAATCTGATCAAGATATACATGACAACCACAAAGGAAGAATCTGCCATCTTCATTCAGATGTCAGCGATTAAAAAATTAAGATCCAAGAAACAATAGCCTTGAAAAAACCCTTATCTGGCTTCTTTATTGGGTTTCAAATGTTGAGGACTTCCTTCTAACGTAGAGATAAAAAAAAATGAAGTATGAGAGCTGTTCATGTACATTGACCTACCGAAGTGATGCTGGTGAGATAAAATTAGTTTTTTTTTATCCTATGTTTAGCTGTGTAATTGAAATGATGCGTAATAAAACACGTGTTCTTAATTTCTTTCTTCTCGAGTGTAATAGAATATAAATTTTTCTTGCACCCTATATCAATATCAATGTTATTTATCGATATATCATTTAGAGATTTTGCAGGTCAAGTACAATTATAATTTAAAATTATAAAATTTATGGTTTTGTTCGGGTAATGATGTATAATTTGCCTATAGACACCTTGGATTATCATGAACGTTACATGCTGTTGCAGCGCTATACAATTTTTCATTTCCGTCGAATGGGGTAATTTTGGTCCAAGCACAAAACTCTAGTACAGACTTATCTTGAGTATATTTTACTCATACGCCAAGGTAAAGTTGAAGCTGATTTTAAAAAGGCAAGCACGTTTAAAAAAGAATGCACTTAATGAGAAATTTTTGCTTGAAAATCTTGGGCCAAAACTACCCATCCAGGGCAAATATTAACCCATTCAGCCGTACTGGTTTCTTCTCTAATTCTGAAATAAGCTTTAGATTAACATTGAAGTTAAAATTCAACGGAAGTATTTAATTACAATAATTCATAATTACATTTAACTGAGTTGAAGTTTCAATTCAAATTGCAAAAATACTTTTGGAAATTATTTCTAAAAATATTATTTAACGTTAATCATGTGCATGTTTTCCTCAGTAAATCTACACACCTTGTCCTGGAACTTTTCGGGGCAAATTTTTTACGTCTTGTTTTATGAGAAAACAGTGCGTCTTGTGTCAAACCATACATCTCTTTTTCAAGGAACTCTGGCAAGTGTCCTAACTCTGTATGCAGTTCGTCTCCCTCATGTCTGGCGTGTATTTGATGCGATGCCAACAGATTGAGGATTGTCAAGCTAATGTGGCTCCATTAAGCTCTTGGAAGATGGCATCGAATTGTCACCTTATTATACATTGTTAAGCTCTATTTAAACTGTCATCATTAATTTAGATTCCGGACTGACAGAATTTGATATTAATCTTTGAAGTAAAAAAAAATCGCTGTTTGGATTGTTAACAGAGTGTATGTAAACAGTGTTCAGATGCATAATTTTAGTTTTCGATTGTTATTGTTAGTTGAGAATCATTAGAGAAAAGACTATTAATGTAGTGACATCGCTAGCAGCATACGCAATGTTGTATGATATCCTTCCGATGTCAGTTCAATATAATTCTGAGGTTGCGACTATGTCATCGAGAGATGGTCATGTGATGTTTTGTTTCACCATAGGGACAGTAGCAAGGCATGATATCTTGTAGATTAATAATAATAATAACAACAAACGCGAGAACTTATATTCCTTACAAGAGAACTGCACTGATTACCAACTTACCCCGGATCACATTCTCAAGTGCCCACCCTTTACACTACATATTTTACTACTTGATATGGTGACACTGGCTTCAAAACTTCCAGACGTCCTCTACAACACAGATGTATTGGGACTAGTAGATAAAAAAATGATAATTGAAGATAATGAGAGTGAGGGATGTGCTATTAGCAACTAATATACTGATGAGTGTGATACGTGTATTTTTACCTTTTAATTACTTCCGAAGATTACTATAACTGTTATTTTTGGTTAGTTGGGCCACAATGGAAGGGAGTAGTTTGACCCAATTAAATTGCTTCCTTAGAAAGTGGAGTAACTCATATTGGAGTTCGATGTTTCCTAAAAACAATCTGAGTTTTCACTCCCAGTCCAGTCCTCAGCAATCAAGGATATGGTCAGGTGTTACCTGGTTTTGTTGGCTTTTAGGGCAAGGAGGGAAGATCTTTTGATTAGCAGAAAACTTAAGACTTTTTAGGTGTCCGCTGGCTAGTTTATTATCGGTTCCTAAACCACAGTACACTCGTTTTTCTGAAGGGGTCAAACCAGCCAATATGAGAGTATAAAGAGTTAAGCACACTTAATGCTTCTTATATTCTGTGTAGTTTTGATTTCTTGCGCAACTTTTTGTATTTTTTCAAGGAAACGAAATTTTCTACAGCATAGTATAGGAAGTCCTCAATCCACGGTGTATCGGGCTCATTGACGAAGGTACTACAAGAACTTGTGACCAGGTACCGATGACCTTGAGACTACTCTAACTATTGAACAGACTGTACCATTCCTTTTGTTTCTTGCAGGCACACGCCAGCGCTGTACCCTTCGCCTTCGGCTGGTTTCCGGAGCGCCTACTCACCCTCGGGATCCCTGCCCCGATTCAGCCCCCCGTCACTGCTGTCCCCGTACGCGGGCATACCCCATCCGGCACTCATCTCCGCACCTTCCAAACAGGCGGAGTTGGCCGCCTTGCACAACCACAGGTATCATCATCATCAGTACGTGCATTTCATATCTCTCGCGTGTTGTTTTAAAGGAAGGTTGTACTCCGTGCGATTACAACGCAAGCTTCGGAAATATACTTTCTTTCTTTTGGCATTCGCCTTGATGACTTGACTCTGGTTCTAAACTAGAGCTAGCGTTCGTAGCACTAGAGCTAAAAAAGGCCAATGGCCCTCGTTTAGCTCTAGTGCTACGGTAATTCAAACTAATCTGTCCCAGAAACAACGTAAGCGTTGCTGCCCCCCCCCCCCCCCCCTCATTGGATGAACAATTGAGATTTATCTTATAGCAAAGCGCCTCGTACAAGGTAGGTTTCGAATGGCGACGCTCACGCCCGTTTTCTAAAAAATACACGAGAGAGTAGTGTAAGAAAGCCCTTTGAAGCTTACGGTGTAATCCGAAAGACTATAGAGAAAAACTGAATCCTTGAAGCGTGTTGTCACGCTAATATCGCATGGTCACAGGGCCGTGTGGTATGTTTTTTTCATATGATGCAAATCATTAAAATGCCGCTCTTGATTTTTTTTAAACTGAATTTTTTTTCCATCACCCATATGAAATCTATTTTTATATTTTTAATAATTTTTACATTATTAATTCACAACTGTTCGATAAAAACAGATTTCGTTTAGTTTTTTTTAAGTTAAGTTATTTAAATTATATTATAATTAAATGCGTGTAGCACACTTTTGCCGAATAAAATATTATTTTTTTTATGATTCATAAATTTTAAAAATTGAAATTTAAATACTTATAATTAAATTTTTAGAAATTAAAAATCATTAAATACTTTTAATTAAACTTATAATAAGGAAAAAAAATTAACTTCTTTTGATAAAAATTTAATTACTTTTACAATATGACTTCAACAGCAAGAATATCGAGAAGAAACTTGGTTCTTTGGAAATGAGGTTTGCATATTACATCCTTGTTCTAAATAAATACTGATTTTGAATCAATTAGTTAATTAATTCTATTATTATTCACTTTTTTATGTAAATTAATTATCAATGATATACTATTTATTTAATATAAAAACAATTTTATTAATGTATTATAAATATAAATTATGCGTATTTAGTGATTTAATATTATTTAAGTGTAATTAGTTAAATAGAAAAAATATTTGATCTCTTATACATTTTTCAATAGTAACAATGCGAATATCTACAGGATTGTACAAAACACAAATTAATTGGCTTCATAAAATTATGGAAAAGTATCTTTGACATATGCAATTCCAATTGTAAAATTTACATTTAAATTTTTTTATATATTATTATAAAATTATGGCTATTTTTATCAATTTCTATTCTTTTAAGTACAAGTACATATTTAAAATATATATGTAATTTATCTTCCTAAAATGATAATACATTTAATTATTTAATTAACTTATATAATAATTAAAAAAATAAATTCTTACCTCATTCCCAAAGAACAATTAAAGTTTCTTCTCGATATTCTTGGTGTTCAAAATTTAAAAAAGCATTATTTTTTTTCGATATGCTCTTGTTCAATTTTTTTTTGTTAGCCGCAACATTCGTAAAGTATAAATCAAGAGTATTTGATTTTATTTTAGTCCCAATTTTAGTTTTAGGAGACATGTCAAAAATAAAGACAGATAAGTTGAGAGATTGTTTTAATAATGGATAATCATACGAGCATCAACGCATCGACGAAATAAAACAAAAACAGTGGACACCGATACGTTTTGTCTCTCAAACACCTCTTGAAAAGTAAGTTTAAAAAACCAAAACAAAATAAAAGTACAAGATTTCTAGAGATCATGTGGCCTCCGCAAGTGGCCTGTGAAAGTATTGAAGTTGAAAGGTAAAATGAGCGAGCAGTTTAACAACAAAAAGCAACCACCCAATTGGAATGCTGGACCCAATGTGCGCCACCCCCTTATGTGACCCGACCGTGTCACCATGTGTGGTCATCACTAATTTTATTACTAAAAAGCACATCTGGACGTCTGCGTAAACTTATCCTACAAAAGGCTGGTATGTAGATGTTCCGACTAAAGAAAAGATCTTGAAAGCCTTACCTATGATCTACGGTTCCTTGAAAGACTCTCCCTTTTCGGAACAATCAATAGAAAATTTCGTGGGAAGCTATACTAATTCAAGATACATTGGATCTTTTCCCCCAGAAAAGAGCAATTCTACTGTAACTTTATATGGCACTTGTCTAGACACCTTTTGTGTTTTGGGAAACACAGCCCACAATCGCAGTGAGGTCGTAAAGTCATTTAGATTTCCCATCTGACTTCAGAGTGGAAGGGAAAGTCTTCCCCGAAACCTATTCCCTCAGGGGTACCCTTTGTAGAAAAAAGATGGGTCTTTCAAGCTTTGGGGGAAGGAAAAAAAAGGGGACAAGTGGACCACCCACCCACTTCTGGAACAAGCGCGTCATGTGTTTTGCCTGAATGAGCTTTTTGCGTGTTCTAGGATGGATTTTTAAGTCTCTATCTGGTGGAACCAAGGTCTAGTGTGAATTGCTGCAATTTTTAATTATTATTCGGATGTCTAGTGTCTACGCAAAAGCTATCCCCAAGATAATCATTTTCAATCAATAATTAATGGATTTTTCAAAACTTTTAATGAATGTGCTCTATCAATCCCTTATGATTAATTATTCCCAATTATTTCATATATTTTTTTACATTAGTGATGTTCCTACATATAATTTTTAAAGTTTAATATTTAAAAAAAATATGATGTGCTGAGTAGAACCTAGAAGAGTAAAACCTGGGCTTTGAATATACGTGTTGTCTTCATTTTTTTTTTTTTTTAAAATCAAATTAAGTCAATAATAGTTTTATGTTCAAAGTAGTAGATTCTAATTATCTGTTTTAGTCATAAATTGAATCGAAGTAATTGACATCAGTTGCATTTTAGTTGGTTTCCCAATGCGACGAGAACCACTGATGAGAATTTCGGCTCACTAAAAGCAGTGCGCACCGAAGTCCAGATCCTCCAGCTTTGACTGAAACCACTTTTATTTATATGGTTCGCGAAGCTAACAACATTCTGTATATTAAAGTTTGAGTGCAAAAGTAACTTAAGAGTTTTAAGTTGCAGATATTGGGTTTTAAATATTTGCCCTTCAAATGTAAACCTCAATTATCAATACTTTTTATCCAAAAAAAAAAAATTCTTTTTAAATTTAAATTTTTAACCGCATTTATTTTTGGAAAAACTTTTTATCCAGTATTTTATCCAATCTCATAGGGTTACTCCCCCCCCCCTCCGTCAAACCGCCAATGCATATTCTCATATTATATATGAAAGAATAAGATAGATAGAAGGCCATCTAACAGCGAGCAATTTAATTTAAATTATTTTAAAGCATTGTGAAGATTAATAAATAAATATTAATAAACTTTTGTGCTATAATGTCTAAATTTTCTATTAATGTCTTACTAATTATTATTAATATATAATTGCCAGCTGCTAGCCATTTCTAAAATTTACCGAATGACTTTATGACTTATCGAGTTTTGCGAGTCGGCATTTGCGTTGTTTCCGGATTTTTATAGGTGTACACATTTGACTAAATAATTTCACAAGTCTGTATTAAAATAAAAATAACAAAATTTTTTATAGTTTGTCGAATGATCTGTTTTGTCAGTCGGCATTAGCGTTGTGTCGGGATTTGTGTGCACATTTCATTGAAATTTGCACTTCGGTATCAAACTAAAAACGACGAAAATTTCTCAAATTTGCCGAATGATCATTTTTCAAAAAAACTTGGGGGGAGGGGGGGGAGTGGGTATGACGCCCCCTTAGCGCAAATAAAAAAACATGCAGTCTCCTAGCAGTGGCTTTTTTGTAGACCGCCCTCTCTTTGTTGAAGATAACAAACCGACAGAAAGAGCGCATTTCCCGCTCAATCCGGCCTTTCCCCCAAGCCAGCTCGGGCCTGTATTAGATCTAATTTCCTTCTCACTATTTCGGATATTCATTAGAATTGCCACTCTTTTTCTTCACATATTTGAAGCTTTTGAAGTATTTATTTTACACAGATTTAGTAAATACTAAGTTAATTTTTTTAAGAAGCATTTAAAAAAAAAATGGAGGTTAGAATCTCGAATTTTGCCGCCCCTACTCAATTGCCGCCTGATGCGGCCGCCTCTCTGCATCATAGCACCACACGGCCCTGCATGGTCAGGAGGTCCGATCTTCTTTGCTTTTGAGATTATTCTTTGTGAAGCAGCTGAAGGCGAAACTGATTTAAAATTAATATTTTATGTAACTAAGTAACGAACCACATTTCGTTGGCTTTTTAACAAATATTTAATTTTCGTGCTGCCATCTAACGAATGCAGTTAAAATTATTACATCCCTGCGTTAGATGGCAGCACCAATTTTTAGAGTTTGGTGCTGCCATCTATTGAGTTGTGCAAGAAATAAATCACAATATTACAATTTTAAATAAATATTGACGTAATACCAAGATAAAGTAAAATTATATTTTAAATTTCAAGTAATATAGATGTTAAATTGTTTCCTTGAAACAATAACTGATATCGGATTGAAATATCTTGTAGGAGCTTGCCAGACTATCCTAACGAACAAAAGTACAACGTGAAGGCTGCCGCGCAGACCAGTAGCCACAACAACAGCAGCAGCAACAACGCAGTGAACAACAATAACAACAACAATGTTGAGAAGAAGACCCACATCAAGAAACCTCTCAATGCTTTCATGTTGTACATGAAAGAAATGAGAGCGCAGGTCGTGTCCGAGTGTACCTTGAAAGAGAGTGCAGCTATCAACCAAATACTAGGCCGTAGGGTAAGAAGCACTTTTTGAAATGATTTGTTTTTGCTTTATAAACTCTACTACTTTACTTTATTAAGAGCCTTATCATCCCGAAAATTCGAAACTCTTTTACAGATGAAATTCTACGTTGATAGTTATCAAAACGATACATTCAGCAACATTTATAATCATAATCAGATAATTTTTCGAATGTGATAGAAAAGGGTTTTAATTTATATTCTTGGCAGTAGTAATAAATTAGTTTGATTTTGAATTAATAACTAAACGATGGATTTGCTTGGATTTGGTTTAATATTCTGGTCGTCGGGGATATGTAATTTCAGGACTCATGTAATTAATTTGAAGAATTAAAGAGATCTTAAAGATGCAAAACTATTTCAAAATACATTCAAGATTAATTCTACTTGGTAGATCTTGGGCTTCAATCAAAATGAAGCTCAGTGTTTCTTTATTTTATTTGTCCTTGACTGTACCGTTTAAATTATAGCTCTTAGTTTCACCAAAATTATGGTTCCTAGTAGCTGCAACGGCTGCGTGATGAAAAGTTTCATTTCGAAAATATGGTGAAACATTTCACCATACAGCCGCTGTAACTACTAGGAAACATTGTTATGGTGATTAAAACATTTTAACAGTGTGGTTGTTGTTCTGACCAATCCCTTAGCCGTCTAGCGGCAGCTAGACATTGTCTATGATTCCTAACACTCTAAAAAAATCATGGCAAGCAAAGTTTCCGCCGCAACAGTCTCCTGAGATATGCGAAGCCCCTAGTGATTATCATTGAAACGGCTTACTGAACCTTGTCTATTTACTATGCGAGCCTCGAAATGACTTTCTCCCCCCCCCCCATCCCTTCGCTTGGTTTTCTTGGAAACTGGGGAGCTTCGCTTTTCTAAACCTAACGCGTTTGAGGCTCTGCTGTGAGTTCAAACCCAAGTAAGGTGAGGAAAAAACACGCTCACGGCGTTTCGAAGAAAACCACATGAGGGGAGGTAGAGGAAAATGCTTTCGAGGCTCGCATTCTGGATGACAAGGTATAAGCCTCGGTTACTCCGCTCGGTTACTAATTGGGGACATTCACGGCCATATCCACCTGAGCTTCAATTCCAAATCGCTGTGAAAAAAAAAGCGATTGACAGGTTAGAGCAGTAGGATAACATTAGCTCGTGGTTCGAGAGCTGTATAGGATAACATTAGCACGTGTTTCGAGAGGTGTAGGATGACAAACCGCGCGGCATCACATGAATGTTCCCCATTGACCTTGAGGGCTACTCTCTCTTTCACGGGCTGTAGTGTTATATTTCTGCGTGTATGTGTTGCAGTGGCACAGCTTATCGCGGGAGGAGCAGGCGAAGTACTACGAGATGGCGCGCAAGGAGCGCCAACTTCACATGCAGCTGTACCCTGGTTGGAGTGCGCGTGATAACTACGCTCTTCAGGTCAAGAAGAAGAAGAGGAAAAAAGACAGGAACACGGACGGAGGTACATTTGAACCACACTGATTAATAGCTGAAAACATTAGTTTCATTCGACCACACTCCTTACTAACTAAAATCATAAGTAGCTTGTCCTGAAGATACGAGTTAATTTCGTATTATCACGATACGTAAAGTACCTTGAAGACCGGAAAATTCTTCGATATTTCATAACCGAATACGATTTTGTTGGGGGGGGGGGGCTGTAAATAACGTTTCTTAACTATTTTTTGGAAAGACAGATATTTTTCTATGTTTTTTTTTTATAAAAACGAAACAGATCGTTTTCCGTTTTCCCCTTTCTAATGGAATATAATTATCTACAAAGGAAAAAAGTGTTATTTCCCAGGCAAAGACTTTTATTCATTGGTTATTTAAAAGCAAAGTATCACAGTTTTAAATTTAAAAAGAGTGATTAAGAAAAGTTAATAAGAAGAGTCAATATTCGCCTTAATTTCTCATACGCCTCTCCAAAATGCATTCATAAACATAGCGTTCATCATCGTTTTTTACCTATTTTCAACATCGTTTTTTACCTATTACACTCGGAATCATTTCTTATTTTTGCAAAATTAAGGCTTTACAAATTCTTTAGTTTTTGTGACATTTAAAGCGATTGAAAACCCTGACTTTGAACACTTACTGATACTTATTTAAAAACTACGTTTGAGAATGTAAGATAATGGTTTCATTTTATATTGTTTTTATCTTCTTGTAAAACAAACTTTATTTTAGGAATCATAGTGTATAATTTAGATTTTGTAACCATATTAATAATTTTTCCTCAGCCATTGTATTTTATTTCCAATTGCACATTTGAGGTTTTTTTTAAATTCTCTGTATTATTTCATAAGTTGAATATTCAAGTTCTTTTTTTTTAAACAAAATGTAACCTAATCTATTTGATTTCATTCCATTAGATTTTTTTTATAATATTTTAAAAAAAAATCGAAAATGAAAAAGTTGCAATAAACTCTTTGTTTCAACTAAATAACTCTTTTAATTTATAATTTTTATGAAATTTTTTTTGTCATTATAATAAAACTATGCCTTATGTAAACAATGTGTATTAATAACTTGCTTACCTAATTACTAAATGTTTGCATTTGTACAAACATGCAGCCAGAGGTAGAACAAACCACCTGTAAGTAACTTTTGTTACAGGCTTCTGGCTTCGAATGATTACGCTTTTTATTCCACCTAGTTGACACTTGGTTGCTCTTATGTTTCTGCTTGCTTATGTTTTTTTTTATTTCTTAATAAATAATATTCTAACATTAAAGAATGCATGATTCTAGCTTCTAAATAGTGTGTATCACATGAGTCTTTGTTACTTTTTGTTTGTAAAAAATCACCTATTTTTACTCGACACTTTTTCCTTGAATTTCATTAAGTAAAAATATATTATTTCCGTCCTCACCTAATTAGTAAAATTTATTTTGCACATTTGTTTGTATTTCATATATTTACGACATTTTGCATGCAATCTCCATAGCTCTACTATTTTTTTCGCTTAAAAATGTTCATTTTATTTTTAGTAAAATTATGTCTAATAGTAAAGATATTTAGTCTAATAGTAAAGATAACTTAGATATTTTAATGTAGTGTGTCATAGATTTAGGATGACTGTGTACTCTTCAGCCCTGATATTTCTCTTTCTGTATTGTTTTGGTCCTAAGAAACAAGTAAATTTCTCTCTCTGCATGGTCAAATTTAAACTAATCCTTACACAATTTATCTGCACTTATTTGTTGTGTCAAAAAGGTGGAATAAATTGATAAATTTGGTAAAAACAACTTAAGAAAATGTAAACAAAGAAATCTCAGGGCTGAAGTTTCATTATTTTATTGTGATTTATTTATTAGAGATTTGATGCATAATTTTGTTCTATAACTTCAAGTTGTTCTCACAGACGGCAACAACCTCAAGAAATGCAGAGCCAGGTTTGGCCTAGACCAGCAGAGCAGTTGGTGTAAGCCTTGCAGGTAAATTTAAGCATCCTTTTTCATTTTACCAACAAAGTATTTTCTACGCATCTAACAATTAAAAATCAAAATTTCACAAAACAGCTCTTGATGAGTCTAAAATAAAAGGGAGACGTCAAAGAGATTCTCTTCCAAACTGTGGAATAGTGACCACTCATTTCTACTACTTGTGGTCAAATCCTGAAAATCTTGAATGGGAATTAAAGAGTTCAGTGTAAGAACGTACCTAGTGGCAAAAGGAAAACGAGAAAATCAGCTTTAAAGTTTTTAGTTTTCAATTTGATCCGGTAAAAAAGGTACTGCAAAGGGTAAACTGAATACTTTAATTAATATACTAACTGGAGTAACTGGTAATAAACTTAACTTAAATTTTATGAAGAAAGGGCACTTGTTATCTTTAAAAGAGGGAATTTAATGCCCATTGATACGAAAATCTTGATTTATTTCGGAAATGTCACATAGCACGTTCTTTCACTAAGCTCTTCAATTCTACAACGGTACTGCAAAGGGTAAACTTAATACTTCACTGGTAATATACTTAACTTAAATTTGCTGAAAAAAAGAACGCTTGTTATCTTTAAAGCAGGGAATTTAATGTCCATTGATACGAAAATCTTGATTTATTTCGGAAATGTCACATAGCACGTTCTTTCACTAAGCTCTTCAATTCTGGCCGTCCTTTTGGAGCTCTTTATTACATTCCGATACATAATACTATACCAATATTCTCTTCCAGACGGAAAAAGAAGTGCATCCGCTATAAGGACGGCAACGAGACGGCCTTCGAGAGCGAAGACAACATGGGCAGTGCCGGCAGCGTCGAGGCCCCGACCCCGGACTCCAAGGCCGAGGACACGGACAGCCAGGACACCACCAGGCACAGCATCCCCAGCCCACACTCCCCGAACGAGCCCGTCGACACCAAGCCCCGGCTGGACAGCAACGGCATGGTGGTACAGCCGCAGAAACCCCCTAGCCCCAAGCACCACCTGTACAGCCACCACCCGCTCAGCGTCCATCAACTGACCCAGCCCCATTTTAGCAGGTCTTCCTCGCTTGCCATGTCCAGGTTTCATCACCAGGAGTCAGGGTCGAGCAGACCTCCGCCTGCCCCCATGCTCACGGTCACGTGAGATACTTCTTTGGTGACCTGTTGTGGACTTTATTGTGTGGTGTGCCCGGACTTCTAAGCAGTGACAAGGTTGTTCGGCATTCGAGTTTTAGGAGATGGTCGGGTTGATACGTAGTTTGTGGTTCACTCTTTTAAAATATATTCGCCTTAGTGACCTCTTCGGAGGCTCTGGCAACTGTCTTCCATATGATTTCTATTTGCATGACAACAACAAAATCGCCTTAATGCATTCCAAAAAATATTAACTGATTTTTTTAGTTGAAATTTCACCATTTTCCAAAAAAAAAAAAATTATTTCGAATGAAAAATGTTTAAACTATTTTTTGTTTGATTTCTATAAAACAATCAACCGATTTTTGATGTTTAAAATTTCATTGACTTATACTATTTTTGAATACTTAAATATCAAATTTTAGGAACGCCCCTCCCCTCCCTTAAGATTATTAAATACTTTCAAAATGTATCAAGGTGAACCATAAACACGACTCACCTAACATCAACCATACTTTGAAGCAGTAACCAATGAGTGATTTTGTGCGCGGATTCTGGATGGACAAAAGATGTCTGTGCACAAACTACAGCAAGTTTTCAGAACCTAGAAGTAATTGTGATTTCCAACAAGCAACGAGCTTCTAAACTGTTCATCAACGTCACTGGTTGCTGGTTGAACAACTTCACTGCTGGGCACCATAAGTGTGAAACAAGCTCAACACTCATTTGTGTTGGACTATTAGAGGAACAGGCATGTACAAAGTTTTGCATTTTTCTAATTTGTTTTGTATCAAGACATTGTGTTTTGCATTGAATGTAAGTGTAACACTTCAAATGCTTTGTGAATGTATAGCTATCTATATATAGCAGGGATTAAAAGTTTTAGGTAACTTTAAATTTAGAAATTCGACTCTTTGCTCAGCTCTCTTGCCCCTCTTACGTATTCGTTAATTTTCAGTTGTTTAGTTTAAAATGTTTTCGTTGTTCTTCTTCAAGATGTACGAACCTATTCGAAGAATGGAAAAAGTCACAATGGATAAAGGTATTGGTAACTATCAAAATTTGGCTGCAAAGAGAGAGTTTTAATTTCATCCCCTGTGTATATAAATACTTTATATTTCATAAAAAAAATTGTTGTAAGAGTGTAATTGCCCATAAAATTTGAAAATACATTCCTTTATACAAAATTAAAATATGATTTATAATGAATACAAACTATTTAACGTAATTTCTTACCGTAATTCCGACAAAAACTGTTACAGTGCTTACTACATTTTTTGCTTTCCAAACTTTATAAGTAAAGTTCAAGGTTAAGCCAAATTATTAAATTACAAAAAAAGTATGCTATTTTGAGGATATATCAAGTTATTCATACAATCTATTTAAGATTTCTATAATTGTTCTTTGCTGCTTATGTTGGGTCCAAATGCCGTTAGGAAAGGCTACACCTTTAAATCTTTTGGAATATTCAAAAGAGATAAATACTCTAAATATCTATGTAATTATTCAGCTTTCAAAGTTACTAATACCTTTAAACCATTGTGACTTTTTCTCTTCTTTAGAATGTGCGTGCAGTTTTTATTGACGAATTGAAATTTATGATACGGTTAAGAATTCATTTAGTATTGTTGGTAAATGAATTTTTGTTAATATTCACATGTTTAATTGGGGCAAGAGGGCGCAGTGTTGTTTCGCTTTTCATTGCATGACTTACGAATTGGACCCAACCAAATTTCAAGCTAAGATATAGAATTTTTTTTTTCATCACAAGTTTCCTTTCCCTTGAGCCATAGTATTTAAATAAGCTTAAACCACCTTTTATGTCAAACAACTGTTATTTTTTTTTTTTTTTGGTGATTAATTTTTATATTCCTATCAATAAATAAATTACATCATTTTATTTTATAGTTGCTACATTGCTACTGATTACTAGAAAATTATTTATTTGTATATTGAGAAAAAATTATTCATTTTCAAAAATGTAATACTATAAAAGAACTATGCAATATGAATAACAACAATTATTTGCAATGTTTCTGACTTCAAATAGACTTAATAAGATACCAAGTAAAGCTTATTTTATTTTGAAAGATTTAGATTTTTACTATTGAGATATTTAAAAAGATAATAAATGAATGCAATATAAAAAAAAATTAAAGTCCAAAGCTTTATATCTAGACCAGTTACATTCAACGACTAGCATTTGTAGCATGTAAACTCTCTTTTTTTTTTGTACTTAGTTTTGACTTACATAATAGCAAAAGCATTAAAAAAAAATATCACTAATGTGTACTGTTTGACGAAATTGTTCTAGTTTTTGAAAATACTTTTCAAAACATTTAAATGTTTTGAATTGGAATTACTATTGAAATTTGTAATTTATGTAGTAATTGTCTAAGTTTTTCAGCTTCTAACTGCCTATTCTGCAACTATAAAAACTTCATTAAAAACTTGAATTTCATTTTATGATTGGCCATTTTATTAACGTGCCTGTTCCAATTATGCAATACCAAGTGTTTAGAAATGACATTTCTGTAAATAGCCATTGTATCATCGTCTTCATTCATCAAATAATAGTGTAATTTAATAAGGATGTTTAACAGTAATGTTGGCTTTATTCCAGCAAATATAGTATTCAATTGTATTATTTAATTCTTTTTTAATAAAACTATAAGGACTTTAAAGTTTAAAGGTACGTGTTCATAAAAAATAATTAATGTTACTGGCAAAAGTAAATAACCTACCATTTTCACTCCTTCAAAATTTTTAAAAAATGCAATATTAAAAAATATATATATTTGACCATCATAGTTTAATTTTAGTTCGTGTAAAATCTTTCTTTAAGACTCTGTTTTTATAATACTAAAGAATCTAAACCCATGGATTATTGGCATTTTTGCATTGATTACATTTGTTTATTTGTAAAATATACATTTATAAATAAAATAAAATTTTAATTTTTTTAAAAAATATTCCTCCAAATTTTATACAATGTAAACTTTAAAAAATAGTTAAAATTTAATCATTAAGAGAGGTTTCTTTTATTTTATTATATTTGTAAAGTCAAAATTTACTTGTTGAACATTTCTAGCAATGTCTACTTGAATGTGTAGTCCATATGTAAGTGTGTCCTCATGTATTCAACATATGAGTGTAGTACAAGTCTTTTAATTCTCGTATTTTTTTAAGTTTATGTTTTTGATGAGTGATTAAATTGTTTTCATGTTTCATATACTTATCCGCACAGTAGAGCAAGCAATAAGCAAATTATTTGCGTAAAATAATCAAAAGATGAATTGAATGCACTTTTTTATTATTTAGAATCTTTAAAGTGCAATATTTATTGTAAAAGCTCGCGTTTTCATTTCAGGTATTGTAAAGCGATACTATTTGTGTATTAATGATATAACTATATATCATAGTCTACGTCTTTCTTTAATGAAATTAAAATTGTACAATTTTTACAGCATTATCATACTTTACAGCCTTCTAATTTTACTTAAGTGGGTTGTAACATTCTCAGGATTATAAAATGCATTTAAGACAAAACGTTTATTACTTTTCTCTTTGCTTTTGGGCGTACAAAACTTAAAATATAAAAAATGTATAAGGATAATTTTAACAAACTTATTAAATAACTAACCAGATTGTCATTTGAAATACGCACATGATTTTCCTCAATCTTAAAACCCTTATTCCAATTTCAAAACTGTGCAATTGTTTTACATGATGAGAATTTTATTCGGTTACTTTTTCGTTTATTCTGTTTTCTTTTGTGATTTAAAAAAAAAAATGCATTTATGTTCAATTCACTGGTTTCCCTTGCAACTGTTAAGAACTGAAAAGTTGTCCTGGACGCTTGATTGAGATGTAAGATATCTGCTGTATAAAATATACCACATTGTTGTATATGTTAAAATGATTCTTTGTAAAAAAATTTGCCAAATAAAGATTGTACAATTGTATACTTTTAGATTATTAATAAAGAGTGAAACATGAATAAAAATAGGTGTTATATTAATGAAACAAAATTTGAAGTAAAACTATTCTAAGGGAATTTTGATTCAGAATTGTCAATGATCTAGTCCTCTTCTAGTCTTTGATTTCTTGAAGACTTTTGAGCCATTAACTTGGTCCAGCCCAGCCAGCGGCCTTAGGCAGCAACAATAAGTGATTTAAAACTTAGATTTATTAAGTTTGATACGTGACATGCAATACAAAATAAGAAAGAAAAAATAAAATAAAAAAATCCCTCAAGACTGTAACCACTGGATCACTTTAAAGAGAGTTTTTTTTATTATAAAAAAAAGGAATTCTAAAATACTTTTGTGGTTTTCTTCAACATACTGTATCTGTCACTTAAAGTTCAAGCATCACGTTACCAAAGTGAAACTTGATTAGTTACATTTCCGTAAATGTGAAGATTTTGAGTGTAGTTACAATTTCACGAGGAAGCTTTTATGCCCTTTAGCATAATTCTTCAATCAAAACTAGCGAAGTTTCCTTTATAATGGATACAGGTTAAAATGTTTGTATACCTTTTTGGGAAAAAAACCTTTAACTGATGGTTTTTAATCTTTTTTCTTACTTCTTCTCGACAAAAGCTTGTGCACTAAGCCTTCTGGTGAGTTCCTCAGCATCCAAAACCCGAAACGAGCTAACCATGGCGCGCTGACATATCGCCACTTCGGTTCTTCAGCAAGCATGGCGTCTTCCACATCGTCCAGCAGAACTTTGTAGACTTTTTCTTGGTCGGATTCGGAATAGACTTCTCTGGTGAGGCTCTTTTTGACCCCTTCGAAGAACCCACGCTGGGATTCTCTTTCCTCTGGCGTGAGGTTGTTCCACATTTCGTCCAAATGATTACGAGTGTACTGAAAAATAACATTGTGTGTGTACACGGGCCGAGCAGTTATGTGAAATGGGTCTGGGACATTATCCCCACAGCCGTAATTAATTCAAGCTTAGGCAGTCGAAACGCCGACAGGGCCAAAATCCCGTCAGGCCATGAACCCGACAAGGACGAATGTTACTACGACAGGATCGATTAAAAAATTGCAGTGTACGATTGAGTATTTAAACTCAGCGCAAAAAGCACCATTAATTTACTACATTTTTGTATTAATTTACTACCTTTTATAATAAGAAAAAATTACGTCTAATGGGACCAGGCCACATAATAAATAAGTCAAAATTTATAAAACAAACAAAAACATTAACAATGGACTATTTAAGTTACCCTGATTAATTATGTATGTCATTTCAGTATAAAACGCATTTCGAATAAAACACACCTTTTTCGAGCAAAAAGTTCTTTTTGTTTACTTTACAGTATAATAAAAATCCTTCTTCCAGATTGCAAAAAGTTGTACTTAAATTGCCCACAATTGAGCACAACGGTATTCATTTATTGGTATTTTGAACCAGTCGGGTTTTGTCAGATTCTGGCTTGTCGGGTTTATGTCTGGAACCCATGTGAAATGCGCAACAAACCAAATGTTTTATTTGCAATTTTGATTGCAAAGTAGCTTAGAATACCACTACCCCTTCCAATGTTCCAGTCATACAAAAAAAAATAATAATTGATTAGGCAATAGTAGAAATTTTCTTTTGAAATGCTTAAAAAAGATTTCGGAATATTACAGAAAAGAGGTTTTTGAAGTAGTCGGACATATGCATGCATAGTTGCTGCCCCATACATTCACAAACTTTATTTTTACTGTTTTGGCAGTTACTTTTTAATGATAATGCTTTTTTTTAATTCGTGCAATCAACTCCAATTTCACTATTTATTATCTTAATATTTTTAGAGTGTCTTAATAGAGTTCGAGAATTGCACTACAAACAGAATTCGAAATTAATCAGTATAATAGGTATCAGGAATGTAAGTATAAATCTTAAAACTATCTATATTATCATTGGAGTTATAAGCAACAATTAAGTGGGATTTTCATATTCAGTCTCTCTGAACTCAACCGATATGTTTAAATTCAATGGCATGGCATGGAACATCGTTTAAATCTTGCATTCAAGCTCTCTTACGTAAGATTTCTGATGAGTAAATTTCTTCTTGTATATTTCTCCTCTTTTTGTTTTTAGAGACACTTAAAAAAATGTAGAAAAAGGAAATGTAATTTTTCTTTTGAAACACGCCTTTGTGCACTTTCTCGTTCCGCTTTGTCGCTTTCACCTCCTCTCCAAACAATACAATTAAAAAAATGAGGATTTTTTAAAAGCGAAAACTTAAATCTCACACGTCTTCTTTCATATAGTTTAAGTTTGAGCAACACCAAAATCCTTGCAATAGATCGTGCTGGGTGGTAATTTATAAAGACCACAAAGAGAAAGGATGCAAAGCAAGTTGCAATGAAAAATGAAGAGTACACGGGAAAAACCGATTGATTTTGTAGAGAAGTTTCCTTAGCAGGCCACTTTGGCGATGATAGCGAGTGATCGCCTAAACTTGTGTAAGGAAACCAGATCCTACCACAGAGATCATAGTTAAAGTAATAGAGTGGCAGATCGCGTGTCCTCCAATGCTAACGACGGGACGCGCAAGGAGCTCCCAGAAGAGACCCAATGAAGTCAGTGTTGTATGTCACGTGATCTTCCACTCTAATACTGTAACTACTATCTCTGTAGTTCCTACCTACCAAGATTCAGGAGATTGACGATCCCGACGCTTGGACCAGCGAAGAAGAAAGAGAGAAACCGGTTTTCTGCCGCCAATGTTCGCCAAGCATACAATTGCGGGCGTCCGCCTAATAAATCAATAGGTTCTTCCTGTGTACTCTTCAAATAACAAAGCACAAAATCCAAAGTCGATGTTACTTTACCTGCATAATATTGGTGCAGTGTGAAAAGTCTCCGGGTTCTATTATAGACACTCGTATTCCTTTATGCTCAACGTCGTGTCGTAGTCCACCGAAAAACCCATCAAGACCGTATTTGGAGGCACAATAAACTGAAGCTTTGGGCGCCACGAATCTGGACAGAATGCTGGTGATGGCTACAATGCGACCTAAGAGCAAAACCATGACATTTAATGCAGTACTACAGGATGAGGCAAACAAAAGTGGCCCCGGTCTAGAGATAGGAATACGTTGAAATGCATGGAGAGAAAAACTCTTGCAGCCGCCTGAAACCTGTTTTTGCATTGGTTGGGTCGGATTAGCTTCACATTAGAGCTACTCATAGACTAGTGGCGAGTTCAGATCTTAGTACGAATTGTATGAAGACGTCCCATAATGCAAATTTTGTGTCTTGCAATCAATTTAGAATGTTTTGTAATACCAAAAACAAAAAGGTCCAATTCTCAAGGATAAATAACGATCGAAACAATCAAATAATCACTACTGGGAACTTTTCTTGATCAGCTCCTACAAACCTTGTTTATATTTAGTTTCAACTAGCTTCTAAAACCGTGGCGTAGTTGCCAACAAATAAGTCGCCAAGAGTTTGTTTGGGCTTAATATTGAAACGATCAATAGCTTCAGTTAGCAAACCTGTTTTTGTATTGGTTTCAGACATGGCAACATTTTTGTCGTATTCTTATCTCTAGACCGGGGCCACTTTTGTTTGGCATCAGAAAATGAAGAGTGTTGAAGTGTACGATAAAAAAAATATCACCAAAGAGCGTCAAATAAGTTTCTAGTACTAACTTAATTACACATATAAAATGTTTCTAAAAATAAAATTCAAAAAATATCTTATATTATACAAGATATATAAACTACTAAGATTTTTTAAAAAGAAATAATCAACACACCAACGTCAATTTTTTTTCTACCTACTTAACTTTCTTTTTTACCTTCTTAAGCCTAAGGTTCCCAAACTAGCGTCTAGCTTATATTATATAATGCATCAAGTGTAATAAAGTTTTTTTTAAAGAAATAATTAACAAAGTATGTTATCAAAAATAAATAAACATAAAAAGTTGAATTCTTAACATTCAACAATATAACCTGCTTGTGCTCAATGAATTTTTTTTTCTCAACTCGAAATATGAAATTCCCAACTTTCAGAAATCTTAGAAACATTGCCCCACCCCCTTAAATTCCCTGCAAATATGCAGTAGTAAATGCAGTTCAGCAAAAATTTCAAAGTAAATACCTACACGTAAGTACGTTTTTTATCTTAAATATACTAAAAGTGTTGTTGTGTAGTTGTCCATTAAAGGTTTGGGGCCAAAATATCGCGGCCGAAATATCGCGGGCCAAAATATCGCGGCCAAAAAGATCGAGCTAAAAATCAAGTTCAAATTTAAAACCTTACCCATTATACCCCCCTCGTGTCGTGACTAAATGGTCATAACAAAAAAATGCATAAAAATGAATGACTTAAAATACATTTTTATAAAAATCCTGGCTCGAATAGGTAAAACCGGACTTCATCACAATTTACTAGATTAGTAATACCATTTTACCATCGAACTCCATTATATCTATTATAAAAATCAAGTTCAAATATAAAAACTTAACTCATTAAACCCACCTCGTGACTAAATGGTCATAACAAAAAAAAATGCATAAAAATGCACGACCTAAAATACATTTTTATAAAAATCCAGGTACTAATAGGTAAAACCGAACTTCATCACAATGTACTAGATAAGTAATACCATTTTACCATCGAACTCCCTCTCACCATAAAATCCACTCCATAAACACCATAAAATCCACTCCATTTTTACTTTACGGCGATATTTTGGGCCCGCGATATTTTGTCCCATTACCCCATTAAATACGTTGTACTATATCGTAGAAATACAAACCAGTAAAATGTGTAATGAGGTAAATGCGCAACGATAAAGTTATTTTTGTAGTTTTATATTTTTCATATGAGCATAAAGAAAGAAGAATATTTATATATTTGCCAATAATCGGAAAACTTCACTGTAACAGAAAACCTATGAAAATTTAAAAAAATGTTTGTGGTGTCTTAAAATGATTTTTTATTTGCATTTATGGTGAAAGTGTAGCTTTTTTTTAGACACAAGTTTTACTGTTGTTAAATTTAGACAACACTTATGAGCATTTTATTGCATAAGGTCAATTTCAAGCGAAATACAGTTTGTGAAATGAGCTTTGACTATTTCTTCTTATTTTTACGCATATGCGCATCTTAATATTTGGAGTTTAGCTTTGGAAGGTGGCTGAATTTTCCATTTTTCAAACAGATAATTTTAGAAAAACACCAAAGAATATATATGCACATATTCCTTACATTTGACGAAAGAAAATTGTCGATTCTGTTCATTTTTAGCTCTTGTATATATCCAGTACCAATTATCTTTAACTTAGCTTATTTACAAGTGTTGAACATTTTAGATGAATAAAGTTTCATTGCAGAATTGACGTCTTCCCCCAGTTATATCGTATTCATATTTTATTTTGTCACCATGATAAAAGCGAAAACTCCTTCTATCCTCTATCGATACTTCGATAACAGATACAAAAGGTTTTGCTTGATCTCGTCCTCGTCAATAGTACGCTATTGGCGATGATAAAAATCTCAAATCCTGCGGAAGACGAGTAGCAAAAAGGGGTTTGAAGTCAACGCTTATAACTCTATCAATTTTATTTTTGAAAGTAATTTTCTTGTTTGATGCAACTACAAAACAATTTATTATTAAAATTGTTACATAAAAAATTTCTTTTTCTTCAATATTTTGAAAAACAACTTGTTTCCCCATTAAACCGCAAGTCTCCGAAATTGTGGAAATGTTTATTTTTTTTAAAATAGTTATTTAAATACAATTATTTATTAAAATATTTTTCCTCTTTTTTATAAAAATATTCGAGGTACTTTTATTAGCAAGACGAGACGAGACAACTAACAAAGAGAATTGCACCATATTAACACTAACGCCTGAACAAATTCTTATTGACTTTTAGTACAGTTCTTCAACTTTAGTTGTACTATTTTGCAACAATGGCTCCTTTCCCTTCCACTAAATAAATTTCTTTACCTTGTCACAAAAAAAAAATGTCCGCAAAACTGCAGTTCCTATAGATTACTATTTCATAGCAGCATGTTTCTCACTGAATATTAGCAGTTACGTATTTTTTTAAATTTCAGATATTTTGCGTAAAGACATTCTAACTTACAAGGTAGCTTTTGTAGTCTAACGTTAGATATTACAAGTCATGCTATTTAATAGTTACTGACTTTCAAGATTTCTAAGCATCAAATTTAGCAAGTTTCCTGTTTTTACAGAATATAACTGCTTTAACATGACATTAATACACTGCTCAAAAGAATTAGGGGAATGCATGGTTTAAATCATTTCGCCCCCAATGATTCCATTTGGTATCATCAGCTTCCGAATTTTTTCTCACTAAGTTGAACTCTTTACTTATTTATACTTAGATGGATGAACCATGTCTTTTGAAGAAATAAATAATGTTTGTTTTAATTGAATGAAAATATGAGAAACCATGGGAAAATAAAATTCACACCCAAAAACTTTTATGAAATAAATTGACCCTAAATTCTTCACGCTTGCATTCTTAGAAGTCTAAAGTTTGATTTTATCTTTTTTTTTATAATTAAAATTTTGAAAAATTTATTGTTATAATTTATTCAGAAGTTATGATTCCAATGTTTTGCCCTTAAATTTTAGTTTTAAAAAATTAAGATTTGTTTTTCTGTTTTTTACCATTTCAATCTGGATGCATTAAAGAATTTATTTCATAAATGTTAGATTTTTATAATAAAAAATAAGAAGTTGGAACTGGACGGGTAAACAAAAGTACGCAAAGTGCTCCCCTAATTGTTTTGAGCAGTGTATGATAACTTAATCTTTTCCTACTGTCTATTTCTAGCCTCCTTATAAATTAAACATTAATTTTTATCTTGCCAAGATTTTCTTGGTCTGGGAAATAATTTTCAAAAAAAAAGTATGGGTACACTCTTAAAACAAAAGAGTGAAATCCACTCCTGTAAGAGAAGTGCTTTTTCGACACTGGAATGGAGTGAATATTAACTCAGACTGAGTTAAAATTACTCGTTAGGAGTGATCCTGTCGAAGATTAACACACAAGGGATCCACACCTATAGGGGAAGTGCATTTTCGGCACTGTATGCGTGAAAATTAACTCAGAGTGAGTTAAAATCGCTCGTTTGTTTTAAGAGTTTAATTACACGTAATGATTTGTTGGGTTAGGTTGAAGAAAAAATACCGCCAATAAATAGGGCTGTGTGTAAAGACATACAAACTGGTGTGTAGGACTGGTTCACGTTAAACATGTCGTAGTTCGGCTACAATCCTAACTCCGCATAAACTGTCTCTACACTCTTAAAACAAAAGAGTGAAATCCACTCCAAAAGGAGAAGTGCATTTTCCAGACTGGAGGAGTGAAAATCAATCAGACTGAGTTAAAATCGCTCGTTCGATTTAAGAGTGTAGATATATTTGCACTGACGAGGCTCGTCGTCAATAATATAGATCCAGTCAGGGCCGTGTGGTGCTATGATGCAAAGAGGCGGCCGCATCAGGCGGCAATTGAGTAGGGGGCGGCAAAATTCGAGTTTCTAACCTTCATTTTTTTTCAAATACTGCTTCAAAAAAATTAACTTAGTATTTGCTAAATCTGTGTAAAATAAATACTTCTAAATCTTCAAATATAGGAAGAAAAGAGCGGCAATTCTAATGAATATCCGAAATAGTGAGAAGGAAAATAGATCTAATACAAGGTTTCAACAGAGAGAGGGCGATCTACAAAAAAGCCACTGCAAGGAGACTGCATGTTGTTGTTTTTATTTGGGTTGTCTTGTACAGTTGTACACAACTTGCAACCAGGGCCGTCGCGAGCGGGGGGGGGGGGGGGGGGGGCGAAGGGGGCGTCTCGCCCCCCCCCCAAGTTTTTTTGAAAAATGGTCATTCGGCAAATTTTCGTAATTTTTATTTTGATACCGAAGTGTAAATTTCAGTGAAATGTGCACACAAATCCGAACACAATGCAAATGCCGACTGACAAAGCAGCTCATTCATCAAACTATGATTATCATTTTTATTTTAATAGCGGACAGTGAAATTATTTAGTGGAATGTGTGTGCACCGATTAAAATCGGGACTCAACGCAAATGCCGACTCTCTACGAAACTCCTGACCTACCTTAAAGTCATTCAGCAAATTTAAGAAATGTTATTTTCTTATTTATTTACTGCTACCATACCAAACAAGTCCATTTACAGATAGGTACATTTATATTTTAATACCGGACAGGGAGGGGGTGTAATTATTTAGTGAAATGTGTACACCTATCAAAATCGGAACACAACGCAAATGCCTACTATCAAAACTCCTGACATACCATAAAGTGATTCGGCAAACTTTAAAAATGTTTGTTATTTATATTTTAATACTGAATTGCGAAATTATTTAGTGAAATGTGTACACCTATTAAAATCCGGACACGACGCAAATGCAGACTCGCAAAACTCCTGATAAATCATAAAGCCTTTCGGTAAATTTTAGAAATGGCTGGCAACTGGTATTTATATTTTAATAATAATTAGTACGACATTAATAGAAAATTTAGACATTATAGCACAAAAGTTTGTTAATATTTGTTTATTAATGTTCACAATGCTTTCAAATAATTTAAATTAAATTGCTCGCTGTTAGATGGCCTTCTATCTATTTTATTCTTTTATATATGAGGATATGCATTGGCGGTTTGATGGAGGGGGGGGGGGTAACCCTATGAGATTACTTATACTAGATAAAAAGTTTTTCCCCCAAAAAAAATGCGTTTAAAAATTTTAATTTAAAAGAAAATGCTTTTTTTTGTATAAAAAGTATTGCTAATTGAGGTTTACATTTGAAGGGCAAACATTTAAAACCCAATATCTCCAACTTAAAACTTAAGTTACTTTTGCCACTGAAACTTAAACATACAGTATTTACAATTCATTTTATTATAGTTAGCTTCGCGAACCATATAAATAAAAGTGGTTTAAGTCAAAGCAGGAGGATCTGGACTTTGGTGCTCCCTGCTTTCAGTGAGCCGAAATTATCATTATCAGTGGTTCTCGTCGCATTGAGAAACCAACTCAAATGCAACTGATGTCAATTACTTCGTTTCAATTTATGACTAAAACAGATAATTAGAATCTACTACTTTGAACATCAAACTATTATTGACTTAATTTGATTTTTTAAAAAACAAATTGAAGACAACATGTATCTTCAAAGCCCAGGTTTCACTCTTCTAGGTTCTACTCAGCACAACACAATTTTTTTTAATATTAAACTTTTCAAATTATATGTATATATAATGAGCATCACTAATGTAAAAAAATATATGAAATAATTGGGAATAATTAATCATTACGGATTGATAGAGCACATTCATTAAAAGTTTATCAAAAATGTACCAATTTGGAGATCTGTGACTCAAAAACAGCAATTTTATAACAGTTTTTAAAAATCTATTAATGATTGGTTGAAAATTATGATATTGGGGATAGCTTTTGCATAGACAATAGACATCCGAAATAATAATTAAAAATAGCAGCAATTCACACTAGACCTTGGTTCACCAGATAGAGACTTAAAAATCTATCCTGGAACACACCAAAAGCTCAAACACATGACGCGCTTGTTCCAGAAGTGGGTGGTCCAATTGTCCCCTTTTTCCCTTCCCCCAAAGCTTGAAAAGAGCATCTTATTTCTACAAAGGGTACCCCTGAAGGAATAAGGTTTCGGGGAAGACTTGTCCCTTTCCACTCTGAAGTCAGATAACAAATCTAAATGACTTTACAACCTTATTGGGAATAGGATTGTGGGCTGTGTTTCCCAAAACACAAAAGGTGTCTAGACAAGTGCCACTTAAAGTTACAGTATGGTTCTTTTCTGGGGGAGAACATCCTATGTGTATCTTGACTTCGTATAGCTTCCCACGAAATTTTCTATTGATTGTTCCGAAAAGGGGAAAGTCTTTCAAGGAACCGTAGATCGTAGATGAGGCTTTCAAGATCTTTTCTTTTGTTGGAACCTCTACATACCAGCCTTTTGTAGGATAAGTTTACGCAGACGTCCAGATGTGTTTTTTAGTAATAAAAGTAGTGATGACCACACATGGCGACACGGTCGGGTCACATAAGGGGGGCGTACATTTTGTTGGGTCCAATTGGGGGGTTGCTTTTTGTTGTTAAACTGCTCTCTCATTTTACCTTTCAATTTCATTACTTTCACAGGCCACTTGCGGAGGCCACTTCATGATCTCTAGAAACCTTGTACTTTTATTTTGTTTTGGTTTTTTAACTTACTTTTTTAAGAGGAGCTTGAGAGACAAAACTTATCGGTGTCCACTGTTTTTGTTTCATTTCGTAGATGCAATGACACTCGTATGATTATCATTATTTAAACAATCACTCAACTTATCTACCTTTATTTTTAAAATATCTTCTAAAGCTTAAATTGGAACTAAAAGAAAATCAAATACTCTTGATTTATACTTTACGAATGTTGCGGCTAACAAAAAAAAATGAACAAGAGCATATCGGAAAAAAAATAATGCTTTTTTAAACTTGAACACCAAGAATATCGAGATGAAACTTTAATTGTTCTTTGGAAATGAGGTAAGAATTTACTTTTTTTTAAATTATTATATAAGTTAATAAACTAATTAAATGTATTATCATTTTAGGAAGATAAATTACATATTTTTTATTAAAAAAATTTGTATTTAAAAGAATATAAATTAATAAAAATAACCATAATTTATAATTATATATAAAAAAAAGTTAAACGTAAATTTACAATTGGAATTGCATGTCAAAGATACTTTTCCATAGTTTTATGAAGTCAATTAATTTTTGTTTTGTGCAATCATGTAGATATTTAATTATTATTGAAAAATGTATAAAATATCAAATAATTTTTTTATTTAACTAATTACACTTAACTAATATTAAAGCACTAAATACGCATAGTTTATATTTATAATATATCAATAAAATTTTTTTTATATTAAATAAAAATTATATCATTATTAATTAATTTACATGAAAAAGTAAATAATAATAGAATTAATTAACTAATTGATTCAAAATAAGTATTTATGTCGAATGAAGATGTAATATGCAGGCATTACCCCATTTCCAAAGAACAAAGTTTATAATTTAAATAACTTGGATTAAAAAAAAAACGAAATATGCGTTTTTACCCAACAGTTGTGAATAATGTAAAATGATTAAAAATATCTTTCATATGGGTGATGGATAGAAATTTTTTCAGTTTTTAAGTTAAAATATAATTAGTATGAAAACTTTTTTAAAAAATCAAGGGCGGCATTTTAATGATTTGCATCATATGAAAAAAACATACCACACGGCCCTGGATCCAGTGCGGCGTCAATTCATCCCAAGACAAATAAAAAGATTGTCTCACCTGGTGCTTCGTACAACAGTGGCAGGAAACTTTTCGTAACTCTCAATGTTCCCAATAGATTGATGCCAATCACTTCTTCGGTCATCCTGAACGTCATCAGATCGAAGCCTGCGTACGCCAGAACACCAGCATTGTTGATGAGGCAATAAAGTCCTGAGAAAACACACGAATCACCATTTTTTTTAACACAAGTAAAAAATGTAATAAATGGAAAGTTTATTTGTGACATATACGACCCCCTCTTAAACCCCTCCAAAATTTGTATATTTAACCCACATTAAACTTCGTAATTTAAATTACCTATTTCACATATTTTTAATATTACTTATTAATATCTTATTAACATCCCAGTGGCGTCACTTTTAGTCGTGTCACTCAGTCGTTCCCATAGAAAATGTTTAGTGAGCAAATAACATTAAATGATAATTTAATCGTTTCCTATCAGCCATTCTCGCAAGTAATTGGTCAATCGAACTGAACAAGCCATAACAATCGAAATTAGTTCATTTCGCAACTTACTCTCAAAGAGAAAACACGTAAAAATTTGCTCTAAAGATCTGAAGATCTCAATAAATTACTTTAACGTCTAGGTTTCCCTGTCGTTTTCTTTTATTTCAGTTAAATAAATCGTCCATGACCACCTTTGCAGGATCACGCGGATACCATCGCCTACATCCAAACGGCGGATCCAGAATTATTTTTTTTAAGGAGTGGGGCTACGACCTATTTTCAAGCATTTTAATTAATTAAGATAATTTGATATCTGCTATAATTAACTAAACTATCGACTAGAATTAATCTACTTAAAAAAATTGAAAATTGTAATTATCCGTTATAATTAAAATATATTCATTATCCCTTATAATTAAAATAAACTAATTATTCATTATAATAAGTTAAAACTAATTTATTACACGTATCAATTAAAATTTTGTTTATGTAGGTGTAAGATAATTTTCTTTGGAAGGGGGTTGATTCCCCCTTAATTCTTTACTGCTACTACCCAAGTATTTTTTTCCACAATACGTCTTGTAAAATTAATAGTTAATGGATGATTTATATCGATAATGTAATCCATAGTTTTAAGAATTGTGCGTAGAAGTGGTCATGTTAATTATCAAGAATTAATGATTAATCCTTTAAATTTTTTTATAAAATGCAAAATAATTTTTTTAAAATATAAGACCTAGGCACACTCTCTTTAATCTGTAAATTTCATGTTTTGATCAAAAAGTGCTGATCAACTACTTCAAATGAATATCCAGAACTTCAAGCAGTTTTCTTTTTCTGAATAATTCCACTGATGCTTCGTTGCCTTCACGACAATTTTCAGTCGGACTAACCACGAAATGAATTGTCCGACAATCAGCCAGTTGCGTTTAAGTCTGACTTTCTGAATGATGGCATTTCACACAAATGAGTGATGAGTTTTTGGCGTCCCTAAATATATCAAGTTCACGGTCTACTGCTGCTTTCTTTGGGGGAGCATATTGCCTCCATTTTGAAAAGCTTCAATCTTCATAACTCATATTATGTCACAGACGGTGTAATTTGCGCGAAATATTGCTTTGTCTGGTGTCTCAGAAAACGAATTATTGCGCATTCGATTGAATAAGTTTTGTGAAGAATTGATCTACCGAGGTGCAATTTTGTACTTTTCAATTGCAGTAAATCCTGGGGATATGATTGATTGAAATATTGTATGCATAGTTTTTAGAAATTAGACTGAAAGGAGATTGATAAGAGAAATATAAGCAAATATGCATTTACATTTAATTCAAAAACTACTTATCTTAGTATTTTGTTAACTCTAAATCCGGTGGTTGTATCCGGTGTCTATTTGACTTGGTTTATGTTCATTTCGGAAAGCTGCTTCGGAAAGTGTTTTTTTTATAAAAATCATTTCATAAAGACACAGATCTCATCTAGAACGGTCAAGGGACGAGGTCGACTCTTGATATGACATCAACAGAATTTTAAGCATACTAATTTTGGCCTCCACAGATTTAACGATCAATCTGACTTAGTGTAACTTATGGCTATAGTGATTTTGTCATAATTTTCTTCAATTTTTTTAATTTTTGGATCTGTCTGTTAGATGGAAGGCGTGTTTAGAACTTTCTCGATGAGAGGCGGATGTTCTGACGACACGGCCACAAACAATTTATTTTTAGTGAAAATTAGTGTATTTTAAAATCAAAATCCACCTCTCTGTCCATCAGGCAAGTTAGCTTTCACGTATTCAGCGGCCGCCTCCACTTGGTCCTCTTTTGTGATGTCCAGAGGGACGATGTGAAGTCTGCTGGAGCAAGTTGTCCTCAGCTTCTGGGCCCGGGACCTTCGGGTCGTAGGCAGCCAGCAAACACGTTCATCTCTAGCTCATCGAACCTGATGGCCATCCGATGCCCCATGCCGGTGTCGCATCCTGGAAAAAAGAGAGTCACTACATATTGGCTCTACATCTACTGCTACTACATCTCTGCCTACGCAGAGATGTGACAACCTTGGTGGCCAGACTTGGTGGCCATATGGCAAGACCCGTTCCCCAAGATTTAGAAAGCACTGATGGATTGGATTGGAACTGAATTAGCTCAACAGATGATAGAAAGCATACGTTAATTTACTTAATCTACTTGAAGTTGCGCTTATGTATTAGTACGAGTCGATAAAAAGGGACTCTACGGAAAGGCAACGCAAATTGCAATAAAATCATGGAACTCAGATAAAAATATACAGTTGAGATAATTGCCCTGAAAGAGTAAATGTATAACCTGACTAAGGATTTACATTCGAAAACTAGAATTCTGAGGAAAATTAAAATTTATTCCTTTATTATTTTTTTAAAAAAACTGACTTACCTGTTATGAAAACACTTTTGTTAGCCGATCCTTTCTTTTTCCTTGGTGATCTGGCGGCCCATTGTGCTAACACGAGTGCTCCGAATACAATTTGAAAGCGAATATCGAGTAACGCAGCTGTTAAGAAATTTACTGAGTTGTGAATAGTTTCGAAGAACATCTGTAAATACAGTAAAATTATAAATTAAAAACATGCATGCTTATAACTTTTTATTTGTTTTAGTTGTTTGCTCCCAGAAAAAGTGATTGGTAAAACCTTTAATTGAATTATACACATTTATATGCAAGTAAAAAAGTGCGACTTCATAACTTTTGAAAAAGCAATTTACCTTCAGTTTTAACTGAATCTACTTGCTACTCATCTCCAGCGGTAACGAAGGCTGATGTCATATCGTGGAAGACCACTGTCACTGTGATCCTTTTATGTGGTTTGACCATCAATCCAATGATGGATTTATGCAAAAAAGATGTTGATCTGCTGTTGGAATGTTGTTATTTGTAGGCTGTCTGGTAGAAATTTATTTCGTTTTAGAAGCTTGGTCATTACTATTGTGCACTATTTACACAATTATTTTGCATAAAATATTATCAAGAGCAATATGGGTCGGTATAGCTGGATCTGTATTTGAAATAGAGAGAAGTCGAGTTTCCTAAATTTTAAGCAGTTTTCTTTTTACGCTGCAATGTTAATTATGCCTAAGAAGCTGTCTCTAGCAAATTCACCAAATTCTCTAAAAAGGATAAGCGCAATACCTGGTGATTTCTCATTCGGGATTTGGAGAGCCCAGTCCCTGCTGAGAAATGGGTGTGATGAAATTATCAAATATTTTGTACGATCCTTTGCAGAAACATGGATCTTTAGTTTGAATTGCAGGGCGATCTTTGTATATTTTTACTTCGTCTATTTTTAAATTAGGTTTACTTACATTGGAGTAGTGATCCTCTAGTAGGTTTCAAATTTCGTGTTTGTATCAGCTCTTTCATTTAAATATTGAATGATATTTGATGTTTGAGCCATTGTATTTGAAAAACTACCAGTCAAAGCATTATGGCCACCTTCCAGTGCTTAGTGTCCCTTTTATTCGAGAGATGAAAGCAAAGATTTTCAAGAAATATACATAGAAATTCTTCATAAGAAGAATCGTTAAAATAAACGGTAATACTCATTGGTAAAATATTAAAAAAAAAAGAACTTATATCGATATAGCGCAAGCCAATAACAACTTTTTTTTATAACTTGTATCACTATGAAACCAAAATGTGTTTCTTTTAAACAAAAATAATTAAAATAAAAAAAAAGAAGTATGATCGAAGTAATGTTTATAGGATTTTTTTTATTCATTTCAAACGCAAATAATAATTTTTGATGTTAAGGACTGATTCAAAATGTATTTCCATTTTCCAACTTTACAAAGTATTGAAATATGTACTTTCAACATCATAAAATTAGAATATATTTTCAACTTTATAATTTTATCCCATTAAACCGCTTTGAAAAAATTGATAATTAAAAAAAAATATTTTCTGTTGTAATACCTATCTCAAATCATATTTAGCTTATATTTTCAATTAATCTTCATTCAATTAGGGGATACGATAGACACTTAAAGAGCCCGATAGAGACCCGATAAAGAGCAGCTTAAAGGGTTCAAAAATCACCTTTAAAATACTTTCAAATTAATTTTTCAACCTCAATTTGTTAAAAATCTACAAAAAAAAGTATTTTTTTATCACTCAATTTACTTTAAATGTTTTACTCGAATTTAAAAAAAAAGGTATCATTTTTGGGTAAGGAAATAAAAAGTTACAATTTTGCTTCATTTAGAAAAAAAGATTAAATAAATTTAAGTTACAAACTCTTATTGCTAACGAAAGCTAGGAACTTTAATATTCAATGAAAAATAAATTTTAGCTACTTGTGAAGAAAGGAAAAAAAAAACATTAATTAATGGTTCAAAAAGGTGGAGACTAGACTTGGCGCTTGGTTGTAATTTTTGAAAAATTTAATAAAAAAAATGAAAGAAAAAAAGATTGAAATATTTACCTTGCCTTCATGAACATCTCAGAAGAAAGAATATTTTTTAGCTACTACCATTCAGTAACGGAAATGAACACAGCACAAATCATTAGCAGCGACATCTATTACTGTGGTTAATGTCTTTCTCAGATAAGGGATCAAGTTAAGGTACAAAGTAAACAAATTTTAAATTACGTCACTCCAATGATACATATGTGGTTCAAATTAAGTTGGATATGATAGCAAAGTAGTATACATCTCACCGGAAGATTGAATTTTTGGATGATAGTCAAATGATAATTTCTATATGATAATCATTTAGAAGTTGCGTTTGCAATGCGTGAAAATTGACATTTTCCTTTTTTATTTATTTTTTTTTTTGTAAATGAAAAACGCGTTATTGGAAACAAATAGCTTTCCGATAAACAGTCAGGTTTTGAAAAAAAAAAAAAACTTTTTATAATTTTTTTTTTTTTTTTTTTTGATGAAATCACGAAGTTCATAAGGGAAACAGAAAGTAGACATTTTGAATCAATAATTGGAGAATTCTCAGTCACTATTCAGACAATTTATTAAGCAATGTCTCTGAAATAGGCCAATTATCAGAAGATTTTATTTAAGCTGCAGTTATGTACCTTTTAGAGATCACAATAAGAGTAGTCCTTTGAATCTAATCTTATGGGATTCTAAAAGTCAGAGAAAAGATATACAATGATGGGGAATAAATAGATGGATGTATGAAATAATAATCATGCAGAATAACATAGTAGTAATAGTAATGTAATCGTTTCCAGCTGCCTATTTCTAGCCTCCTTTCGGAGCTTTAACACAGCCAATAACGCCTCGTAATTTAGAACCTTGGTCAAGTGACGAGGTCGACAACTGAGCGGGCACCCAACGGAACTTTGAGCGACATCGTACGCTGACGCTGCAGAATAACAGAAATTATGCTCAGTAACTACATCAAATATTGAGTTTAATTGTAATTTAGTGTAAACCTGTCGAACACTGAAATACTTATATATAGTATTTAATGAAAAATGTTTAGGCAGGCTATGATAAGGCACTTTATGTTTCAGAATGGCAGGATGCGATGACTGTCTATTATAAATTATATCTTCATATTAAGAACTATATCAATCATTTGGATACTAATATGTATTACAAAATTCTGTCTTCTTAAAATAAGAGAACATCCTAAAATAAGAGAAAATTCCGATGTTATTTTTGCAGATAAATTGTGAAAGATTCCCATTCGTCACAGCGGCGCTACTCAATCGTCTTTTTTTTTTTTTGAAAAATAATAATGAGAACAATAATAATAAAATGCAAATCATTTCCCAGTGTTGAAATTGTAAGGTTTTTTACTTATAAATATTTAGCAAAGTTTCCGGTTACCATTACCCTTAACTTTCAAAATAATGTAAAGTAAAATGATATTTTGATAAGTTTAGCTTCTATTTGTACAGTAAAATAAAGAATTGTGCTATTTTTCGAACTTCAAACAAATGTAGCAAACACTAAAGACTATTAATTAAATCTGTCAAAGAAAATTTATAATTTTGGCATTTTAAGTTTAAGTTAGAACTAGTTAAAGGAAGTGCTTGTCGAATTTCTCTTTAAGGTGCATAAATAGTGGCTGGAAGCAGCTGTAAGAAGGGCCTGTTCTAGGAAATCTCATACTATAATCACAACCTATGTTGGGGCTCCTTTACGGAAAATTTTATGTAAGATTTCCAATAATGATGGTGTTATATGACCCATGTATAAAACTTTTGCTACAATTTTATAGGCTTCCTTACAAACATCGATGAAAACAATAACGTTAGGTCAATTACTCACTTAAACTTGAGCAAAAAACTAAGTGGAGTTTCCATTTTTTTTAATTTACTGATATTTTTAGGATTTACAGCATTTAGCATGATAGAAACTGAAATTTAGGTGCCCTAGGCCCGGGCTTAACAGGCATTATGGAAGAGCAGGCCCTGGCTCTAAGTGACAGTTTCTGTTACAAAACCTACTTGTTTTAATTTTATAATTATATTTTAGATATCCTTCTCCTCTACCCATAAAGTACTCCAATTACATGTTGTAAAACACAGAGACCTTAGCCTTCTTAAACAAAACCTCATCGAAAGGTTATGAAATATACTGGACTACTAGTATGTGGTCAGGGTCTCAACCTTAGTAATATACTATCGCCAAAGCTATTGCCAAGCAAATCACTGAATATTTGCCATCGCCAATGCACTCTAAAATACTTCTCTCTTAGCGAAAAAGTATATGCAATATGAAATAAATATAGAGCAATGAAGTTTTTTTATTGGATTTATTAAATAAGCATATATTTATTGCCGTATATAGAAAGACTCCTAACAATGTCTTTCTCATTTTACAATCAAAAGATCAAGAAACAATTTCATTAAATATTTGAATAGTTCATGAACAAGTGTTTGGAAATGCTGGCCGATACTGCATTTTTACAAATATTGATTGCTGATATTTATAATAAAGTTATTAATATTTGTTATTTTTAATGTTAAAAATAGACAGACCTGTTAGTAAAATAGCACTAGATTAACAAGATGAGGTAGAACAAAAAAACCCACCTCTAATATATTGGATTAAAATTGATAAAATATTTTCAGAATTTAGGCAATAAATATTTTAAAGATCCTATTGATTTTGACTATTTACGTTAAAATAAAAAGCAATGAAGTTGCTTACGAAATAGTTTGCTTTCAATTTTTAAATAATTACATACAAGTATATTTCACGATTTAAACTCTTTTAAAGGTTAAATCCAACATGATTGCATTCGAACAGTTACTAGGAGATCTATCATTATTGACTAGTGAAATTCATATAGTATCACCTATTACATATTTATAGTAGATGGTTAAAATATTAATAAGTTAAAAGAAAAATTCTGGTAGTAACATTAAAAACTAAATAAAAATACATTAGATGGTAATTTTAAACACACTTCCACTCAAGACTCAAATGCATCTTCAGGCAGTGAATGAAAGATCATTTATAACAATCTTCAGACTGCAAATGCCTGATGACAACTTCAGACAGCAAATGCCTGATGACAACTTCAGACAGCAAATGCCTGATGACAACTTCAGACAGCGAATGCCTGATGACAACTTCAGACATCAAAGAAAATGAAAAATTCTGGTAGTAACATTAAAAACTAAATAAAAATACATTAGATGGTAATTTTAAACACACTTCCACTCAAGACTCAAATGCATCTTCAGGCAGTGAATGAAAGATCATTTATAACAATCTTCAGACTGCAAATGCCTGATGACAACTTCAGACAGCAAATGCCTGATGACAACTTCAGACAGCAAATGCCTGATGACAACTTCAGACAGCGAATGCCTGATGACAACTTCAGACATCAAATGTCTGACACATTCCCCTGAAATTAAGGCTCCAGCACAAGTCTTCGATAGCAATCTTCCGGCAGAGAATGCCTGATGGCTGCAACATTGGCCACATCCTTCTTCAGTTGTTCGATTTCGTCTTCGTAATCTTTCATCCATTTTTTCTGTTCCACTTGGGCTTCTCTGAGTGCCTCAGCTCTGGCCCCGAGATCGGCGTTCACAAGTTCTCGTTCAGCCATTGCAAGGAGGCGTTCGAGGTTGTCCAGTTGTGAGTTGTCGACACTGTCCAGATCAACTAAGAAATAAAATATAAAGTTTAAAGTAAAATACACTGGTGTGCAGATCATAACTTGTATTGTTGTTAACCTGGCAGCACTCGCAAGGGAGTCTATCAGACCCCACGGATATTCATGTTTCGAATAACTTAACTTCTTTTATTTTTTAATATGGCTCAAACTCATAGTAGTTGCCTTCAAGGTCACCATCTAACGAAAGGAATACTTATCTTTCACATTCCATAAGCGGTTTTAGTAGAATTGTGGTTTTGGGGCATGAAAGACCCCATGCGAGTGCCCGCGTTTCTTTATTCTAGTTCAAATTGTCATGCTACTCGTCCAACAATGAGGGGACGGAACGCATGCGGAAATTGTTAGCAGAAGTTTCTTCGGAAGACGAATCTATAAACAAATCAAAATATGAATCTGGTGATGCTATGGATGATGATAATATGGTATTGATTATCGTTCTTGTTCCAATAGTGAGTCTAATGAATTGTCAGAAAATGAAGACATTAATGGTAATCCTTTGGATACGATCGATGAAGATGTGGTTCAGAATTGTAATTCCAAAACCGAAACTTCGCCATAAATAGGGGTAAGTGGTGTACCTTGGACATATGTGTACCTCGAACCTATGCTGATTTTAGCTCGATTTGCTTAGATATTGAAACAAAACCACATGCAGTTAAAGTATTTGCTACCAGGGGTCTCAGTGAAGTTCTATCTGTTTGTTTAAAAGGTGAATTTATTAAGGAGGTTTCGAAAAACTAAATTCACGGTTCAAAAGTAAATTTTTGTCAGTTTCTTTAATGTATTTTTATACTCAAACATGTAGTGTTTATTCAGAAACGATGGTTATGCAATATAAAGCAAAGTTTTAGCTATAAAACTGTGTGTTTGAAATTAAGTTAAGTCTAACCTTTACATGGTGATTAACACTTTTGTTTTTAGTATCCAAGTGGTGTACCTCGAACCTAATACAAGTGGTGTACCTTGGACTGGTCTAAGGTTTCACTACTATAGGTCTTATGTGCTTCAGATTGTCGAAAACCCTTTTTAAAATTCACGCAAACTTTTTCCTTTGAAAAATTAAGTAATTTAAGCTATTAATATGCAACCCTGATTTGTAAAATTATGTCGAATGGAAATCTGTAAGAAATTTTTCTATGGTGTGATAAATAATTTTTTCTGTAGTTAATTATTTAGATTTATGGTAGGCCTATAAAATTTTAAACATATTGATATAATATAGAGAATAATTATTGCATGCGCATTTAAAAAGATGTGTTTTCAGAACATCCTTTTTACGTTTAGGCCTAGTTGTATAAACATAGGGGAAAATATTTGAGTTGTTTTTTCAAATTTTTGACAGAAAGATAGCCAAATGTTTTTTCTATGACATGAAATGAGAGTTTAATTTTATGCTGCATTTTAACGGATACACCTGAGAAAGATCGCATTGCAGCTGGAAAAAAAAGGGCACTAAAAAACTAAGGCAATAAAACCCCTTACTAAGCCAATTGACCTAACATTACCAATTACTACAATCGTGGCTAGAAATAAAAGTAGGTTGTAAAATGTATTTTTGAATTTTATGTGGCTAATAAATATTGGTTTTCGGACTGTAAACCGAGTCTCTCTTCCTGTTAATAATTGGTCCAAGGTACACTACCGGTTGGACCAAGGTACACCACCGGTGGTGTACCTTGGTCCTAATTACATTTTTCTGTATTTATTTTTTTTATAGTTGAAATCATTTAAATAACATGCTAAAATAAATATATGTTGTATATAACAACATAAAGTATTTAGTAAAAATATTTTTATTCACTTCTGGCAAGTAATTAGGAAATTAAAAATTGAAAAGTCAAAATAGGTCCAAGGTAACCCACCTTCCCCTACCTTAAATATTTGTGAGGAAATATCTTTTTATTGAAAATTGTGCATGTTTTGAACGTGAAAGTGATATTTGAACGACATTCAGTACTGGGGTCTAAGGTATGCCCTAGCGAGTGACGATGTTTCTCTTAGGAGTGCGAGTGCTGCCGGGTTAATTAAAATATGTAAAACAATTTGTATACTGAATGAATCTTAAAAGCTATTGCATTTGTTTATTATAAAGTCACAAGGAGCCCCCCCCCCACCCAACACACACACACACAAACACCCCCCCCCCCCCCCCCCCCCCCCCCCCCCCCCCCCCCCCCCCCAAAACAACCCACACAACAAAAACACACCAAAAAAAAAAAAAAAGCCAAAAAAAAACAAAAACACACAACCCCCCCCCCCCCCCCCCAAAAGATAAAAACAGTACTATATTTATAATTGGTTTCAAAAAGAATTATGCTTAAAAATTTTACCTGGAGATATTCAATTAAAGATATTTTTTAAAATTTTATTTTCATATAATTAATGAATATCATAATATCTCCCAGATAAATTGTAGTAACCAATTACTGAATACCATTAACACTTTTCTGGATGAATAAATATTTTAACTTATGCTTCCTGTCACAAAAGGTTAAGTGAACATGTATTTGGTATTTTAGTTTGAATCAGATGATAATAGCAATAAAGTTGGGTTTGTTATGCAATCTACACATCATAACTGATAAATCCTTTATCCAAATGACAGCCAAATAATGGATAACGAATTTACTACCGCAGCAAAGGGCTGAATATATTATTATTTGAAATAAGCTATAATATTTTTCAAATATTGGCTGTTAAAAATAGCTGAAAACATAATCCACATCCGTATTTTAAAAATGCATAATAAATAATATATACCTAATGCATCCAAAATGCCATCCAATTTAGCAGCTGCACTTCTTCCTTTATCAATAGCTTCTATTGCAGCAGTTTTAGCTTCATTTGCACGTCCTAAGGCCTATTCAAATATAGACTTGTAAGTATTTTATATCAGGAACTTAAGTCAAGTTTTACTACAACTTCAATGGAAAAAACAAACTCTAACATAATATTAATTATTTCCTTTGCATTGAATAGCCACAGGGCCACGTGAAAATAAAGTTGTAAATTAAACATATATATATACTATATATATAATATATATATATATATTAATATATATTATAAATATATATATATATATATATATATATATATATTATATATATATATATATAAATATATATATATATATATATATATATATATATATATATATATATCATTAGGGTGGTCCTTAAAACAGATTTTCGATTTCAAAAAGTCTCACCCCCTCAATTTGTTCATTCATATGAAAAAATAATTCCTGCAAAATTTTAGCCAAATTAATTAATAATAACACGTGCCCCACGGGGCTTAAAGTTTTAAAAAACGCAAAATTTTGGGGTGTTTTTTTAAAAATTCCGTTATAAATCAATATCTATGCCAACTACGAAAAACTACTCAATACAAATGTTATAGAACATAAAATTTCCTACAACTTTGTAATTTACAATTTTGATCTATGAGCAACAGGTTTCGAGTTATAGGGAAAAGAACGAGCGATATTTTACGAAATTTCAAATCATGGCCACACTACACAAATGCTATCCGTCACAATGGTGCTACCAAAAACTGATTATTTAGTTAACTTTTAATCTTTCCTGCTTAAAAATCTCTAAAATGGGACAGATTTAAATATTTGTATAAAAAAACCATTTAAAATACACCACAATCTAAAGACTGTCAGGGCCGTCGCGTGGGTAAGGGGGGGGGGGGTGCTTTCGCAATGAAGTTAGCTTTTTTAATGGAAAAAGCGATACACCAGGAGTCATACAGGGACCCACGTGTTTCTCAACCTTCTCTCCTGTATTATTAATGATTACTGTGTCTGTATTTAGTTAAAGCAAATAAAAAAACATTTTCTTTCATATGGTAATGGCAGAAAAGATGTTAAGCCTTTGTAACTGCTCAAGAGACTTTGTTGCATTTTTTTAAGAAACCTAATGCGTTATTTTGAAATTGATGGAAAAAGCAACTTCGTATGAGTTTTAGTCATTTGTTCAATGGTGCATCTGAAGTTGGTTTTACCAAATTATGAATCGAAAACAGATATTTCTTATTGCTTCACTGGGTGGTCATGTGGGTGATGGGGTCGTCTCTTGGATTAGGCACTTTTGCAAATTAAATAAAAGATTACCTACCGAACAATTTGTGTAGCTAATAAGCAAACGACATTCTTAGAAATTTAAAGATCACAGACAATGTCCCTAATCAAAGCCTGTTTGCTGGCACAAAGGGGGGGGGGGGGGGGTTGAAAGGGGGCATTGGCTTATAAATCTTAATTTTAATATAAATAAAAATAAATTACCACTTACTATATTTATTACAGTATGTATGGCTTCAGTACAGTTTTTTAATCGCAGGATGTGTATTTTTTGTGACAGTCTTGCGCAGTCAGTAAAATAAATTGTTTTTGGATTCATTCTTTGTAAATTGATAGTTGAATTCTTCAATTAACATCACACCTCTTTAAGCTGCCAAATTTACGAATTTTAAAGATCTTGTATTTCCCTTCCTTTTTAAATAATTTTCTTAATTACACCAATAATGGATCTAGCTCCTTGAAATTTTTCAATAATATGAAATTTCTGTAATGGAAAGTGTATTATAATAGTTCTTGCGTAGTTGTTTCTTTCGCAGGCAAGAATACATGCTTTTCTCTAAAATTTGAGATCTTCATCCATTAAAAAGGAACCACTTGTGTAAATTCAGGTTTACTTCACCTATATTTAAAAAGAATATGAGTAGCAATCTTCACGAGATAGCAATTTGGCACCCGCAACTTGGTTTTTCATTGAAGCAATAACAAATATCTGTTTTCGAGGCATAGTTTAGTAAAACGAACTTCATATGCACCATTAAACAAATGACTGAAACTCATACAAAGTTGTTTTTTCCATCAATTTCAAAATAACGCATTAGGTTTCTTAAAAAAATGCAACAAAGTCTCTTGAGCAGTTACAAAGGCTTAACATCTTTTCTGCCATTACCATATGAAAGAAAATGTTTTTTTATTTGCTTTAACTAAATACAGACACAGTAATCATTAATAATACAGGAGAGAAGGTTGAGAAACACGTGGGTCCCTGTATGACTCCTGGTGTATCGCTTTTTCCATTAAAAAAGCTAACTTCATTGCGAAAGCAGCCCCCCCCCCCCTTACCCACGCGACGGCCCTGACAGTCTTTAGATTGTGGTGTATTTTAAATGGTTTTTTTTTATACAAATATTTAAATCTGTCCCATTTTAGAGATTTTTAGGCAGGAAAGATTAAAAGTTAACTAAATAATCAGTTTTAGGTAGCACCATTGTGATGGATAGCATTTGTGTAGTGTGGCCATGATTTGAAATTTCGTAAAATATCGCTCGTTCTTTTCCCTATAACTCGAAACCTGTTGCTCATAGATCAAAATTGTAAATTACAAAGTTGCAGGAAATTTTATGTTCTATAACATTTGTATTGAGTAGTTTTTCGTAGTTGGCATAGATATTGATTTATAACGGAATTTTTAAAAAAAACACCCCAAAATTTTGCGTTTTTTAAAACTTTAAGCCCCGTGGGGCACGTGTTATTATTAATTAATTTGGCTAAAATTTTGCAGGAATTATTTTTTCATATGAATGAACAAATTGAGGGGGTGAGACTTTTGAAATCGAAAATTTATTTTTCCCCATGTTAATAAGGACCACCCTAATATATATATATATATATTTTTATAAAATTAATAACATAAACATTTAATAATGCAATATAAAAATAAAATGTTTAAAAATAACATATAATATAAATGATTTAAAAAAAAATTCAAACATAAAAAATAAAATATTTATATGAGTAATTTATTTGTAAAAGATATAAATCTTATTTTATCTAAATAAACACATTTTTTAATGATAATTTTGAGATTTTGCGAATTTCATCTGAATCCTTATTGAAAATAAAAATTGAAATAAAATTATAAAATATTTAAATGAGCTTGAGACTTTGAGAGTATATTAATTATAGTTTGAAAAAACAAATAAATTTTGAAATATTTGATAGTTTTAAGAAATAAGAAAATAAACTTGAATTAGTAAGAAAAAAAGTAATTAGTTATTTTTTTCACACTTTCACTCATTTCAACATATTATTTATTTTAGGTTGAATGATAACATCTAACATTTGCGAACCTTAACAAACCCTGCAATGTCAAGAATATTAATTTGTGCATTAAAATGGATGGCAGGATGATCGTGTGACACTACCAGCCAAATAACTAAATTAAACAACATTCATACAATTCCTTATAATGAAGATAAACAAAAACATAAATAACCTCTTGCGACCTGGCGTCCACATTTGGGGACATTTTTAAAAACCTCCCAACAAACAATTAACACATTAATTAGTTCCAAAATTGACCTGGTCTGACATGGTCTATCTAATAGAAAAGATCTAGAATCGAATTATCAGTCAGTTTTCAGTTTCTTGATTCCATTGTCAGAGTTATTTATTTCTATGCAAAATGAAGTTGAACGAGGGTCAATACGATATTAGAGTACTTTACTTCTTACATTGTAATCTGTAATAGTGGTAGGAACATGGGCGATTAATCAGCGCCACCTAGTTGTTGATGGAATATTGAGGTTGCGTGTATGGTGGGGCCGTTACCACACAGGCTTACACACGCAACCTCATATTTCACCCCATCAACAAGACCATCTCCAGAGCTAACGCCAGCGCCCCCGCGCTAGGTGGCGCTGATTTTACCGCCCATACCGCCCTCCTTACCTACCACTATATGTCGACTTACACCCTCCAAGTCTCCATACGCTCCCGTGGCCACGATCCTCACAACCACCTTAATAGTATATAACCTGAGCTAACCTGTCCATTCATCTCCTCCTTGAGGATCCTTTTGGATTGGAGTGGCCCCTAGCAACAATGAGTTATCGAAGCCGCTACAGCAGGTTTTGCTTGTGAGTATAAAACTGGAGCCAGCCATGTTTTTTATGTTTAAATATATGATTATTATAGTTTTTAGTCTGCCACTATATCGCCCCAACGCCCATCACAGCCTCCGGCGTTTGCTATCAGAGCCAGACAGAGACGTACTCACTCGCACCACTCCCTCTCGCCCCTTTCAAACTGTGACGTATCTCCTTTTATCACCGTTGCAGCCGGTCGTAAAGCACAATATCCTTTCTATTAAAACTTACTTGGGATGCCTGTTCTGCAAGTCTCTTTGCTTCACGAGCAATGTCTCTAGCATCGGCTGCATCTTGTATAGCGCCACGCAAGGCATCTTCAGCATCAAATGTTTTGTTTTCAGCCTCTCCAACCCTCTTTTTCACTTCAGGGATCTTTTTCAGGGTTTCATTGGCCCTTTCTTGACTCTCCTTAACTTGTTGATCAAAACCTGTCGTGCATAATGAATTAGTTAAAAAAATGAATTTATTATTAGATAATAAAATATTAATGCCTTTTGAACATTAATGTATATGTAATTTTAATAGGTTTAAAACATGGAACACAGAGATACAGTACTATAATAAAAGGCTTAATGTGGATAGGTTTGAATAGGGTTATGTAGTTAGTATGGTTTTAAAGTAAAAGATGAATTTTTCAAACTATTGCATTATTTTCTTTGTCTCACTATAGATTCGAAAATAATTTATGAAACTTACTCAAATATAGGCTATATATAAGCACAATAATCGCCGTAAGTGTGAATTTAGATTAAAGATCTATTGCACTTAAAGAACTAGACTTGAAGGTATTAAAAATATTTCAAGGTTTAGAAACTAATACAAATACAAAATACAAAATATTATGATCTTGCTTCGAAATGGACTTAAGATAATTCAATTAAGCCTAAAAAGGCATTATTTTGAATTTGATAAATTTGCAACAATGAAAATATAAGACATTTCTTTTCAAGTAAGGAACAAATTAAAATAATCATATACTTTGAAACCTTACCATACCTCTTAAAGTTTGCAAAGTATCTTTTGCATCTTCAAGTATTTTCTCTCCTGAAGCGATTGAATCAAGACCTTTGGCCAGGGCAGCATCAGTATCGGTTAATAATTCATCTGTAATCTAGATATAAAAGAAACATTGTGATACATAATTCATAAATTTTTTTAAATGCATACATAATAATCATTTAGCAAATTTACTTGAAATTATGTGAGTTCTTTGTTAAATTGTGCTCTAGATGCATGAAACTACGTTAATCATAGTTTTTATTTGCAATAAACTTTAATATGTATTCATGAAATTTTAATTCGATCAATTTTAAAATTATTATCAATTTTCCTATGATAAAACAAATTTGACTCAAAAAATTGTCTAGCAACAAAAGTGTTAATTTGACCAAACATAACAACCAGCAAAATTCAACTAAAATGTGGTTAAAAAAAGTATTCATGTACTAGCTTCAAATATGAAGTTAAACTACCTGTTGCTGCCGAACGGCTTCATTAAGTAACCCTTCAGCATCCTTAGTCTGATCATCTAAATTTGCAAGCATTTCTTTATGCTCATTGGCCAAAGCATCGGCCTGTCCTTTAATTCTCCTTGCCTACACTCGCCCACCTCACTCCCATAATATGTTACTACAGCGGTAAAAAAAAAGTAAAATAATAAAATATTTTTAGCTTGAACAAATTAAAGGAGACTTCATGATTTTTTTTATTTTGATTAAGTGACATGTTATTCAATTTTAATAATTGAGCTTAGCTATTAATGTTTCGATTTAAAATTAATTATACTCAAGTTTGACAAATGCCTTGAATTACAAATCACATTTAAAAGGATAAAGAAGATTCTTAGATTAATTCCATCCATGCTATTTCCCCACCTTAATGATGTTTTTCTTAATACAGCAGCAAGTTTTCAACTTTAAAACTAAAAGTTTCGGTATATACATATTGATACCTCATGTTTTATTCTAGCTGCTTCTCCTTGCATTGCTTTAACATCAGCAGTTGGCACCAGTAAAGAATTTGCATCAGTATAGATTCCTAAAGCATCATCATACACTGTATTTGCCTCAGTTTTTGCGTCTTCAGCCAGTGCTTTGGTTCTCTGCACAAAGTCAACCAAGTCATCTAATCTGAAAGAAGATAAATTTTATTATTAGTTGATGATATCATGCAATAAGACTTTTGGGAGCAACCAATATAGTATTTGCAGTAAAGTGATTTGATAGTGAAGGTAATTGAATAATTGATTCACCCTATTTCAACATTTATTATTACTAAAAAGTACCAAAAAAAAAATGTCTTTATGATTTCATTGGTGGAGTTTTTCAAAAATTAAAGAATGATTCATACTTTACCTAAACTAATTTAATGATGATAGGAAACAGCCTAAATTTGGATTATTTAATGACACAGATTAAAAAAAAAATCATAATATTTATTTAGACTAAATAATAAAGTTAATGTTTAGTAATCTTGCTGTTATCACATTTTAAGGGACACATTTTTACTGGCTTATGCATTTTGTTACGTGTCCAACATTGGATTTCTGAATGAAACATAAAATTTTCTAATAGTTAAATATAAAAACTAAGTACTTTTAAGAAAATTGAACCTTACTCTACTCACAATAAATAACTCAATTACTTCATTGGATTAAGTATAATTTAATAACTTTTTGTAAGGTATTTTAAAACCAGCCAGAATTGTAAACAAAGTCGTAATTGAATCTTACTTGCGACCGAGATCATACACTTCATTGCTCATTCGTTCTTGGGAATCCAAAGTTTCCCGAGCCAGTTTATAAGCCTCTGTTGATGTATTCAAGGCTTGGTTTGAAACATTGTCACTGACTTCAGCATCTTCCTCTTGTCTAAAGTAAGAAAGCAAAATATATATTATATTTGTATAGTCATAATAATTACAGTTTAATCAGTTTGGATCTAAGTATTTCTATTTAAAGCTTAAATAAGGTAAAAATAAATGAAGCTGGAATTTATCAGCATTACCGTTTTTTTTTATTATAATTATTTATTTTCATTTGCACAACCTTTTTAAACACAAGTTTTTAAAAATTTAGGTATTTTATAAAACATATTTCAAATGATTTTTTAATGGTATTAAAATACAACAAAAAATTAATAAAAATTTATTTTTATTCCTTTGAAAAAATCTATTATTAGGCTCTTTGCACAATAAAAAGTTTTTTTAATAGTTTTATTAAATGGTGCAATGTATTTCATTGTAAAAAAAAATTAAAATCTTGATAAGCAGAAAAAATGCACAATAATAGAAATGCATATTGATTCTATTTTCAAAACTATCCATTTACAAACATCTAACATAGAGATAAAAAAAATACATTGAAAAATTTTTAACCCTTTCAGTCCCAACAACAATTTGGCATCACCATTTTAATAATTTTTTCTGATCGTCTGTAGCCATTTATGATAGCAAAACGCGCATCATTCGATTCTTCAAGCTTTTTTCTATTAAAAAATAATTTTTATTAATCCCAATAGATGTCAGCCCTATTATTTCTTTAAAATTATGATCAGAAATATGATGATGCCAAATGGCATCACTGAGACTGAAAGGGTTAAATCCAAAAAAAAAAAAAACACTTACTGATCAGCCAACTGTCTTGCTTCACGAGCAATCTCAGACAACCTATCCGACTGCTGTCCAAGCCTATCTTTCCTATCCAAAGCGGAATTATACGCATCTCGGCCTTGAACATCCAAAAACTTGCGAGCTGCAGCTACTGCATCTTTTGATTGCTGAATAACATGTTCGGCCAGAGTTATATTGTCAAGACCGTATCTGCGATGAATTTCACCTTCGTCGAGTCTTTCTCGAACTTTTCCAGCAGTTTCTCCGATTTCTTTGATTCTTTTACGAAGGTCATTGAGTTGGTTGATCAAGCTACTGTCAGCAACTAAATGTAGATTAAAAGCATAATTTTATTAGTATTAAATGTCAACAATATTATTAATTGCTGATAATTCAAAGTTTGTTCGTATTATTGCACATTCCAGAGTAAATTATAGCCAGAGAAAATTAATTTAACTTATAACTATCTAAAACTTAGGATTGAACAATAAATTTTGGAAACCTACTTCAATGCAAAGTTTTATTTCAGTGAAATGAAATATTTTATGTAAATAAGCAAGTGAGCTACTTAACACTAAAAATTTGTGAAAACTTAAGTGAAAAGTGAAAGAAAATGGACTTTTTATTTTTAAACATTTTAAGTATTTAAAACTCAAATTAGCAAAAAAAGTAATTATAAACTTACGACCAGCCCTCTTTGCTTCTTCCAACAAGTTATCAATTTTTCTCATTGCTTCTCGTAATTTCCTCTTAAGTCAAAATCCTCAACTGTTTCTGGGTGATTTTTAAGTTCCTCCATCAAATTCGCAAGTTCTGTTAACTTATCTTTGTAGCGATCAAGTGCTTCTTCTAGGAGGGAATAGCAGGGAGGGCAATCTGCAAATTAAAAACATTTAGGAATTATACATTTTTTTATGCTCAACAATTCACAGAATAATTAGCACTTCATTTTCTAGAAAACGTTATGATGTTGAAGTCATGAACAAGTCAAGTACAAGTAAGGGTGTGTAACACTGCATGACTTTCAATAACTACTAAATAAACTATATATTTATAAGTATCTATCCTATAAAAGGAATTTCAATAAGTTCAACACCTAAAAAGTTCTATAGCAGCTACTATTTGCACATGTGGGTTTTATAAAGAATTTATTATGAAATCCGACAGGTACTGAGAACTTGTGTACCAAATTTGAAGTGACTTCAGGTAGACAGAATGACAGGCAGTCTGACAGATAGAGAAACATTCAATTTTTTTTCCGAATCTGCACCCTTAAAAACTTTCAGAAAATATAAAATCTCCATTTCAGATTTTCGGAAGATACATATTAGAAGCATTCAAAAGAATAATCTTTCAAAAAATTAAGATTTATTACATAACATGAAATCAATATTCATTTCACCTTTACAAACAGTCCCTCTGCTGAACTTGTTGTCTCTGCAAATGGTGCACCTTCGACCTTCCCTGTTGGGTCTGCATTGACATTGACCAGCAGTATCACACTGTAAGGATGTAGAACCGGCAGGATCGCACTCACAAGCTGAGAAAAAGGAGAAAGATTTAAAAATAAATGAAAATGAAATTTTTTTAAAGAAATATTGGTTAATTATATGATTTTTTTTAGTTTAGACAAATGATATTTATTAGAATGTTTACCAACAGTTTTAAAGCCACATATACATGTAATATAAGAAGTTAGTTTTAAAGCAATTCATTAGTGCTACAACTAAAGAACTTAAACTTATTTTAACCTAAAAAATAAACACACAGGTTACAGTATAAAGGTCTGAAGTATTCTTTAAGTTTGCAACTAGAAACTTAAGCTGCTAGAATTTTAAATCAAGTTAAAAGTAAATGGATTACACGTTTTAAATTAAGTACAAATTTATAGATGGTAAAATGAGAGTTCAGATGGTTTTAAAGCACATTATATTGCAGAAAAATTATTACAAAATAGGAAAAAATGTCTATAGACTCACTATTTTTTGAAAAACCGACATAACAAATTTGCAAAACTAATTTTTGCACTACTCAAGTCAAATAGTAAAACCTGAAAACTTTAGTATCTAAGATGAAATACCTTTGCATCCTTCTTCGGAAAACCCATAATGATAGGGAGCACATGAATCACAATGCCGACCCACAACACCAGCTCGACAGTAACACTGACCAGACCGAATGTCACAGGTCTGATTGGTCGACCCAATTCTGTCGCAATCGCACGCAGAACAGCCCTGTCCACTGTCGATGTTCCAGTATCCGTTGCGACATTTGTCACACCTACGTCCAATGACGTTGGCTTTGCATTGACATTGGCCGCCTGAGGATTCGCAAGGGTTGGAGCCTCTTTCTGGCTCGATGGTGCCGGGAAGATAGCAAGTGCAACCTATTTTAGAGGTGAAACTATATTAATTTCAGATGAATAGTTTTTCAGGTGGGCTGATATTCTACTCACCTTCAAGACATTGATAAATTTACACAGGAGGTCTACTTTCTTAAGGGTTCATACTCTATCGATGATAGTGAAATTCAGGAGTTTTTCAGGAGTGCAGCGCTGTAAATTCAGGAGGTATCGCGAAATAAATTTGACTATGTCTGTTTATTATTGCATTGGACTGATGAATTAGATCCAGAATGAAGGAAACAAGGAGTGCAAACGTTGTGGAGAGTTTGAAGCTTCGTAGTAAAAGCCAACCCCCCCCTTTTTTTTTAGAAAAAATCTCCTTTTTTGGCGATTTTTAAATATTCATGACCTTTGTTATTTCATGACTTTTTCGACCGGTAGACATCCTGATAAAGTACGAGAGAAAATTGTCTGAGAAAGGAGAAAAATGATTCATGTTATCAATTTTTTCAGGACAGGGGGAAAATATCAGGAGATGCCACACAAATTTCAGGAGTCATGAGGACCCTTAAAAATAAAATTCGGGAGTTTTTAAGGAATTTCAGGAGGTGTATGAACCCTGTTTCGTATTACTCGAGTGGGGTGGCCATCACAGGCCAATACAGGTACTAGCCTCTCATGCTTAAACTTCTGATACAATATAAGCAGAGAGAGGTTAAGATGATGTAGGAGGGTATAAAATACCAATTTAGTCAGCTCCCCTATATGCAAGAGCCAAAAGTTTGCCTATAGGGGTGTAACCTCTATTCGTCACTCTTTGTACCTCCACTGGGCTGGTCACATCCTTCGGTCCAGTGGGTATCAATGGTTTGGTTTATTAGAGGGAAAATGCTAAAAGACAAACTTCAAAGTTTTTAAAACACACTTGCAAGAACAAAGTTAGAATATAAAATTATGTGTTTTCATATTACAAAGTTAAAATAAAACAAGAACGTCACAGAAATAATGAGTTAAAACAATTAGTGTAATTACACAACTTTGGGATTTCAGAAAATAGTAAGTTAAGCTTAAACAAAATACTGCATTGTAAAAACTAAATTACCTATTCTAGTACATGATCTACACTTAATTCAATTATTAGGGACAAGTTGATGTTATTTTTTAAAACTTAACATATAACTTACGTTTACAGCCTCCTTTGGGTACGATCAAGGCATCACCATAAAAACCAGCTAGACACCTTTCACAATTCCATCCAGCTGTATTATAAATGCATTTCAAGCATTGACCTGTTGTTCTATAAATAGAGAAAGGGAAATTAAAAAGGAATGATGCATAATTAAAACTAATCCAAGCATATATAATTTTTAACTGTATTATCAATCTTCTGCTATGGCCGGGTTTTTTCCCCCCTTGGCCATCAATGTGTGTTTTGCCTTTTTTTTGTATATGTAGTTTGTAAATAAATATTCAAATAAATAAAATTAAAAAATAATAATTTCATATGAAAGCATCATCTTACGTGTTGCAATTTCCAACTGCATTGGGGTCAATATTTCCATTACATTCACATTTCCTGCAAGGTCTAGGTGGGCCAAACCTTCCAGTAGGATCTCCGTAATATCCATCAATACACATGTCACATTGATGTCCTATCAAAGAAGGAGATGATTTAGTACAAACATACAACACAGGATTATTTTTTACTTCAAAGTAAAATCATTTAAATTAATTGGGACATCTTCTTCAATTCATACAATTAATAGGGACAATGATGAAATAGGGATTATTGATAGGGACATGTGATGAAATCTCTTTGTTCTAAGTTGCAAAAAGATATACATTATTGTTTAATAGTAACTGCTGCTTAATTCAATACATCCACAGCACAACATATTTTTTTCGCAATAAAATAGGCTAAACAGGAAGCCATCAAAGCTATGAAACCAAACAGGATGGCAGCTACTATCTAAAACTACATTTGGAAAACAATAAAAAAATATTTTAGTTTCTAAACAGATTCTTTTTTTAAGACAGATTAAGCCTTTCGCAGACTCAACATATTCCCCAGAACTGAGAATTTTTTTTGTGGCATTATCTAGGTGGGTGGCTGATTTTGATGTAAACTTCGAAAGGTTTTCTAGGAAACAGCATGGCCGTATCTACTCTCTGCTGCGATTAAAGCTCTAGATTAGCGGTCAACAGTCGCTAACTGGAGACTATTAGATCGAAAGTGGCTACCTAAAAATCGAACCCCAGTGCGCCAATGTGCGATCATAATTTTCCTTTTTGTCAACAAATAATTAATACTGAAGCTGCATTTCTAAAATAATAAAACGCTCCGATTCGATTCTGTCGGGAAGAAAGACTTGATGACATTTGGTGAAATTTTCCATCGTCATTTTTTGTGTGACGTCACTGAGTCCTTTCGTGTAAAGTACATTGAGCTGGGCGATGATAATCTTAAATGCAAATTTGATTTTTTTTTTTTACGATTCTCGGCAATCTTACAGGTGATTGTTTACATCTGATTAAGATATCAACAAAATCATTTAAACATTTGATATGAGAAAATTTTCATGAACAAACGTGGATTCGTGGCGACGTCAAGAATCCTTCCGAAACTAATATAGTTGAACTGATTGTACATAAAATAAATTTTCTCCTAACAAGAAATGGCCAATCACATAATACTACACATTTTGTATGATACTTTTTTCCCTTTACTCTCGATCTATTCAGATCAAAAATGTCAATTAATAAAATTTTCTATTGTGGAAAATCACACTTCATTTGGTGTATGCTACTTAAATATGAACCTGGCTACTAAAAATCCAAATGTGCTACCATTTTTTTTCACACTGTAGCCACTGGCTACTATCTACAAAAAAATTCCCAGTCTAGAGGCTCTGCTGCGAAGTTAATCACAATTGACGAGCTTAGTGGAAGATGTAGCCAAGTGACATTATATGGAAAAAATAGATTCCTGTGAAAATGAACATTTCGAATAATATAAAAAGGTCAATTTTTTTCAATCGACTTCTAATTTATATATTCTTTTATGATTTTACAATACGCCCGGTTTTCAACGCATCTGAGTGCAAACGAAAACCTTGAAATCCCATTTTCTCATTTTGACCAATCTCCCATTGACTCATTTTTTGTCACTTAGCACGTTCTTCCACTAAGCTCTTCCACTGAAGAGCATAGTGGAAGAATGTGCCTAAGAGACATTTTTGAAAAAAAAAATAGATTCTGTGAAAATGACTATTACTAACTTCTATAACGCTAAAAAATTTTCCCTTTTTTCATCAACTTCAAAGGTATAGATTTTTTTACAATTTACAAGTTAAGTATTCCAACGCTCAGATGCAAACGAAAAACTTTAAATCCCATTTTCTCGTTTGAACTTTTGTCACTTAGCACATTCTTCTACAAGCTTGTTCCATTCTTTCTAAACTAGGGGGTTGGGGAAAAGAAGGGTTGGGAGAAAACAAAAACAGCGATGCTCACACAGTTTCCTGAAAAACCACATGAAGGGGTAGAGGGAAAGAAAGTGTTTTCGAAGCTTGTGTTACGAAAATATTTTTTTAAGCTAGCACTCTTACCTGTGTGGCCTATGGGACACTGCTGACAAGCAACTTGTCCTCCAGGCAGCATGACACATGGCCCCCTATCAGGACACAGGCAAGGCTTGCAGTCTGCAGAAGTTCCTTCTCTTCGCATCTCCATAATAGGAAGGAGCACAACGCTCGCAGTAGGGGCCTTCAGTGTTGAACTTGCAGTGACATACGCCTGTATTTGATTGAAATCAAAGTATTTGTTAAGGTTTAGAAAACATTAATAAACTAAAACGAAGAAATTCTTTTAAAAAAGGAGATTTTATTGCACAATATATCAGTCAATAGGTGGGTACATAGGTTAGTGGGGGTAAATGAATGACCAAAAGGGGAACTAGCACTATAAACATATTAAAAAAGAAACTTTTATACTTACAACTTATTATAAATGTTCTAACTGTAATAAAATTTACACAAAAAATATTTTTAATCACTCTTAAAAAGTTTTTTTATAACACTGGCCACAGTAAGCTCTATGATCATAATGAACCCTTACTGACCTTGGTTTTATTTTACTTTAGAGCGAAATTGTTACATTGTTTAGTTAATTCCATTTAGTAACCAAAACATTATGGAATAATTTTTTTTTAGAAAATTTAAACTATGGAAATGTACATATATAGTGAAGTTAGCAAAAAACTCCAGTAAATCTGATGCAAAAAAGCTAGAAGATAGTTAAATAAATTGGTTAGACAAACTTCATGAGCACAAAAAACTTTGAATTGATGTAGTTTTACACATCAATAACTTTAGTAAAAATATTACATTACATACCAACATTAAAAAAATACATGAATTCTATATATAGTTTTACACATCAATAACTTTAGTAAAAATTATACATAACCACAACAACATTATTTAAAATGCACATACGGCTATACTTTCTAAGCCCTCAATACTTATATACAGCATTATAAAACACAAGCCACAACATGAAAATTTTAAAACTTAAAAAATATATAAATATTTTGAAAGAAATAAAACATATAATTTTTTATTTAAAAACCATCTTACCAGTATTAGGATCACAGGTATCAGCATGATTATGACAAAAGCATTTGACGCATCGAGAATAAGGGCTGTTTCCCAATGGTTCCCTTCTGTATCCTGGGGCACAGAACTCACAAGAGAGTCCAGTGTATCCCTCCGGACAGACACACTGCTCAATCCATGTAGCAGGCTCATTTGTTGGCCTGTTAATGGCGGATTCAAGTACAACTTCATCTAAATATCCCACACCTGCAAGCAAAAACTATTAATATTTAAGAATGTCCTAACATTATAGTAAGAGTTAAATTCTCTGACATTCAAATAATAGAAACTGTGCGGAAGTTAAATTCTCTGACATTCAAATAATACAAAGACTATTAGGAATATTTCTGCAAAAATATAATTACGATAATCAAGATTATAATGAAAGATAAAACTTAAGTAAAAATATTTTTTGCTGTTTCTACTTTATTGTGAGGTAGTTACATTCTCTGACATTCAAATAATAGAAAATTGTGCGAGACAATTTTGAAATGCCATTATGGCTATTAGGAATATTTTCTGCTAAAAATATAAGTTTGTGATTAATCAAGTAAGTTATAATGAAAGATATTACTAGGACTAAATATATTTTTTGAACTGTAATGATTCAACCTAAACAATACAAAAACAAATAGAACCTAATAAAAACTATCGAACAAAATATTACCTTCTCTTGAAAAAGTAGCTTTAATTTTAATGGCTGTCAAGTTGGTTAACACTTTCATGAATTCAAAAGCACTGACTCTAGGGCTCCACCCAAACTTAGGGTTCTCATGAAGCCGAACCTATAGCTCTGCACTCGATGAGACGGTATAGGATTCCCTTGTTCCGTTATGGGAACAGCTGAGACGCTGCCCGGCACCTTCAAGAATGATATCATGGGCACTGATTCGAACACTTTCGGCTCCGATTCGAAGGCTGAAGGATAGATCGTGGTTGTAGGATGCTCGTTGGTTGCCCAGATAGGAGTCTAAAGTGTAAGATGGGAATAAAGATAGAAGTATTAAAAATTGAAATATTATGGATATTGAGTTGATATGAATTATTGCACACTAGATGGGCTAATACTTGAGCAGGCACCAAGTGCAATTTTTAAAGACGACATGGTACATGGGACTTTGGAGCATACTTAACTTGTACTCTTTCTACATGGGGATTATGAATATCGAAATAAATAATTGATAAAATATAAGGGGGGGGGGGGGGGGTGGGGGGTTGGGGGGGGGGGGTGGTTACACGCCATTGCAAAAAGAGTTTTTAAACACAAGTTTTGCTACCTTAAATAAGCATGCATTTGAATAATCAACTTCAATAGACAATAAACTTTAGTTAAAAAGTATGTAAAAATAAATTATTTTAACTGTATTCAGTAGCAATCGTACTATTTACATAAGTTGATGCAAAGGAATGGAGAACTAAATTTATTTATGACATGAATAGAACGTGAAGCAGCAGCTTAGAAGTTAGATACACTCCCTATAGCAGCTTCAATATAGAATAGACATTTATCATTAAAGATAGTTTTGGAATGCAAAACAATACTGAAAGAATCCACTAACCTGGAGCCACAAAGTAAATAAACTCTCCTCCTTGTCCCCGGCATTCAATGATCTGAAGATCAGCATCATATTGGACTGGAATGGGAGTTCCTCTCAAGTCTAGAGCAGTCCAGCTTTCGGCATCTGAAACAGATTAAGGCAACACATAATCAATGATAGAGAATGATACATTTATTAAGGTGGTGTCCACACTTTCAACAGGGTGGGAGGTGGTAATTATAAAGAATAAGAGAATATTTATGCGAATATTATAAAGGTATACTTTTATAAGAGACAGCTGTGTTCTTTCCTTCATAGATCAATATAATTCAGCCTATCTTGTAAAACTAACATAAAAATTTAATTTAACTTAAAAGCTTGCAATTTGAAATGCTATTTTAGTATTAACTTTGTATCTAGTCAAACTGATACAGTTTTGTTTTCTTCAAATTATAAGCAATGTGATTGAAAATGGACTTGAATAAAAAGCTTTTTGCTATTTTAATAATAATAAAATAGATATTTGAACTTTATAAAATGTATTAAAAACATTACAAAAGGCTTGATAAAATAATAATATATTAACTTAAAAGAATTTAAAATAATGCATGTAAATGGTTTACCTCGATCAAAATTTGATTCAATAGATTTCTTGAAAAAGTCTGGAGCACTGCGGCATTCACTGGAATGACCATAACAGAAACAAGCAACACAGCCAAACTCATCTTCTAATTGCAGGTCAAAAAATCCTTTCTTACAACTAAATG